>QEPC01009479.1:1617186-1711702 GCA_003113815.1 Sphenodon punctatus | reverse complement strand
ATTTAGTTTTAGTGTTTGTAGGAATAGGCCTGTGTACTTATTAGATAATCCATTTAGTTCATAGCATTTAGAATAGTTAATAGCAGTTAGATTTAGTGTAGATAGATACATATAATATTAGATTAAAAAAATAAATTAAAAAACCCATATAAAAACAAAAAAACCAAATAAAAAACAAAAGAAAACCAAATAAAACCCAATAAAACCCCCAAAAAACATATAAAAAACAAAAAACACCCAGAACAACATTTCCCGAACGGCCGAACCGAACAGTCGAACCGAACAGCCAAACGGCCTAACCGAACGGCCTGTTCGGACGACCGAACCTAGCAGCCAAATCCGAACTTGGAGAACTAACCGAACGGACGAACCGAACGGCCGAACTGAACGCAGCCGAACCGAACGGACGAACCGAACGGACGAACCGAACGCAGACAAACCGAACAGCCGAACCCGAACTGCGATCTGTTTGCCCATCCCTACCATTTATCTTCCAATTATATTTTTTCCTTCTAGACCCCAAAACCATGACCTGAGATTTATCGAACTTAATATCTAATTTGTTCAGGGCACAAAAATCCATCAGGTTTCGCAGCTGGTTTTGCAACTCTCCTCTTGTTTGAGACAAAAACACAATGTTGTCTGCATACATTAATGCTGGTACTTCCTGGAACCTCACTATGGGAAGATGGCTATCAGGTTTTTTTAGCCAAGGAATAAGATCACTCAGGAAGAGGTTAAATAATAAGGAGGCTAAAACACAACCCTGCCAGATGCCTTTCAAGACCGGTACAGGTTTTGACAAAGGTCCCCTTATCCCCATGCTAATTCTAGTGGCATTCCTGGTATGGATCTTGACTAAGAGATCTAAGAGATCTCTATTGATTCCGAACCGATGTAATTTTTCCCATAGTAGGACGCTAGGAATTGAGTCAAAGGCCTTCCTCAAATCTATGAAGGCAAGAAAGAGGCTCCCAGACCTTATCCTGGTATACTTGATTATAATGTGGGAGAGAATAAAACGGTTGTCCATTATGGACCTATTCCTTCGAAACCCATTTTGTTAATCAGGGATCAGATCCTGGCCATAAACCCAACTCTCTAAGTGACCCAGTAGAATGTTGGCATATACTTTCCCTATAATCAGCAACAAACTTATAGGTCTATAATATTCAGGGTTGCTTATGCAACCCTTTTTAAATAGAGGGATCCAAATACTTAGACCCCATTCCCTTGGAACCATCTTAGTTTTGTTAATCAAAGAAAAATAATTAGCCAGTAGTGGGCCCCACCATTCATGACAAACCTGGAGTGCCTCAGAATCATATAATCAAATCCCGGGGCTTTATTGTGCCTCAATGAAACTATAGCCTCAACTACCTCACTCTCACTAACATAGGGATCAAAATTGGAATTATTGGAAGGTTGGGCCAACGACATCGAGGTACTGCCTTCCCCTAATCTAGCGTTGACCCCTTGTGAGTTGTAGAGGCCCTCCAAAAAGAAAATCCACATTCATTCACTTATCGGGAGTACTGAATAAGATGTTGACAGATTTGCATCCTCCTGCACAATGGCGGCTCGAAGCAGCAACAACATATAAAAAATACAATAAAATGAATAAAACGAAGTATTATAATATTAAAATTGCTAAAAAGGCTAAATGCTAAAGGCAATAAATATACCCTTCCAACCCCCAACCCCCTTCCCCGAAGGGATCTAAAGCAGTTTATAGTATAATGAGACCCTGAGATTATAATGTGGGTAATTTCAGGTCAACCTTTTGCTTAAGATATAAAAAATATTGCTTTTACAAGTGCTCATTTTCTAAGGACATTGCCACCTTTTTTTTGTGGGTGATCTAGACTCACAATGTCTCCTGCCAGAGAGAACATATGTTATCTGGGCATGCTGGTTGGTGGGAAGGACACCAGTTCTTGTGACACCATGGTCAGGGCCAGCCATACTTTCCCCTTCTTTGCCCAGTAATGAAGGGTATCGCTGCTGGGATCCAACACAGGCTCCTCTAGGAACTTTGACACTGCAATCTCTACACTGTCAGACTCCTTTTGCCTCTGCCTCTGCCTCTGCCTGCTGCTGCTGCTGCTGCTGCTGCTGCTGCCAGCTTCCTCCCCAATCACCTGTGCCCACATTGCCTGTCCTATGGTGGTCCACTGGGTGTGGGTGGTGGCCACCAAAGAGCTGCTGCTGCCACTTCCCCTGCAACTAGTGCTGCTGCTGGGGGTGCTCTGCATCTCTTCCTCCCTTCTGCTGCTGCTGCTTTGCCTCTCCTAGTGGCCCTGCTTCCGCCACTGTATAATCCTCTCTACTGCCTGCACCCTCTCCACCAGAGCATGCTTCCCCAGGGTGAAGTGTGTCGTACAAGATGCCACACTCACCTTCACCCTGGGGCCCAGCGTGGTATATATAAATGTGTAAAAATAAAATTTATGTAGATATTAGTTGTATATATAGATTAGATATTTAGATACTAGGCTGTTTTATATAGATATATATAATATATAAATATTAGTTCATTTTATATATAGATTAGATAGGGGAGCAGATCACATACAGGGCAGAGCAGATACTGGAACATGAAGGGGAGCAGATCAGACAGGAATAGGATGTGAGATCAGACAATCTGCCCAGCTTCGTGTGCTGCCCACAAACCTTATATGTTGTCTGACAGTCAATCAGGAAGCTGGGATGTGTGGTAATGGCTGGGACATATAAGAAGAGAGTGTGGTTAGGCCCAACAGGGAGCCCTCCTTGGAGTGATTGAATGGGCTTAATGAAAGCTGAATAAGTGCCACTGCAGGCTCAGCCAGAAACCGTGGAGATGAGGGTTGAAAACCCAGGTCCTGAAGGTGGAGCATTGTGCAGCTTCCTCCAGAGCTAGGCCACATATTTCCAGCTCTTCAGCCTTGCTCAGAAGGCAGAGTGAGGAAATGGTAATACCCTATGTCTACCCTTTTGTTATCCAATCCTATGACCAGTACAAGTTAAATCATAAAACTATAAAACATATTATTACACCCCCATCCCTCTACCCCCCACCCCCTACCCATTTCCCCTGCCAAATGCCTGGTGGAACAGCCAGGTCTTACAACTTTTATGAAAAGAGGGAAGGTCCAGAGCCAGATGCACCCCCACTGGAAGGGAGTTCCACAGCCTTGGTGCGGCCACCGAGAATGCCCTCCCCTGTGTGGCTCCCCAGAAGACTCGGGGGACCACAAGGAGGGCATCCCCCGATGACCACAGGGGCCAGTCCAGTACTTACCCAGGTGTCGAGGTGATCTCACAGATAGGAAGGGCCCAGACCGTTTAGGGCTTTCAAGGTTAAAACCAACACCTTGAATCATACTCGGAAGACTATCGGCAGCCAGTGTAGAGAACGACCCATCAAGAGGCAGGCCGCCACATTCTGCATGAGCAGCAGCCTCCGGGCTGTCACCATAGGTAGCCCCACGTAGAGTGTGTTACCATAGTCTAGTCTCGAGGTGATGAAAGCATGGATGATGGTGGCCAGATTGGAGTCCAAAACGTACGGCCTAAGCCGATGTACCAGATGTAATTGGCGAAAGGCACACCTCGCCACAGTCTCCACCTGGGCATCCAGGTGGAGCTGTGCATTGAGGAGTACCCCCAGACTCCGTACCTGGGGAACCAATGACGGACAGACCCCATCAATGATGGGGGATGTTAACTCTATTGCCTTACCCCCCAGGATCACCTCCATCTTGTCAAGAATCAGCTTCAGTCGATTAGCCCTCTCCAATCCCCCACAGCCATCAGACATCAAGTAAGCATGGAGACTGCGGGGTCTGGGTCAGTTGAAAAGGAGAGGTATAGCTGAGTGTCATCCACATATTGGTGACACCATACGCCAAACCTCCTGATCCCCTTGCCGAGAGACTGCATATATATGTTGAACAAGAGGGGGGAACAACACTGAACCCTGCGGGACACCACACGTCAGGTCTCGGTATGATGAAAACAGTCCCCAAGTACCACTTGTTGGGTTCTCCCATTCAAGAACAGTTCCACCCACCCCTGCACATTCCCGCAGGTGCACCACCAACATCTCGTGGTCAACCGTATCAAAGGCAGCTGAAAGATCTAATAGGACCAACAGGGTTGAATGGCCCCAGTCCATCTCTTGGCGCAGATAATCCACCAAGGCCACAAGTGCAGTCTCCATGCCATAGCCCGGACAAAATCCCAACTGCGAGGGATCAAGAAAACCGACATGGTCAAGATGCCCCTGCAACTGCTGAGCCACCACCCGCTCAATAACCTTCCCTAAAAAGGGAAGGTTAGAGACAGGTTGATTGGTGGCAAGGGAGTCATCATCAAGTGATGGTTTCGTGAGCAGAGGCCCAAGAGAAATTAGAAATAACATGTGTAACATATGAACCTGCAAGGCCTACAATACAGGGAGCCCTGGCACCTGAAGCAGGGCTGGCCTTAGAATTTGAGGGACCCAGGGCAAAAAGACAGAGGTGATGCTGGTGGGAGGGACTGAGGGAGTGGTGGCACCCATCATTGATGGGATCCAACCTCCATTGGTCTCTCAAGTTTGTAGTCTGGGGGTGCTCCTTGACTAGCAGCTCCGCCTGGATGCTCAGGTGGCACTGTGGTGAGGGTTGAATTTTGGCAATTACACCTAGTGCAACAGCTTCAGACATACGTCTCAGACTCTGACCTAGCCACCATCATCCATGCCTTCATCACCTTAAGACTGGATTACTACAACGCACTCTATGTCGGGCTACTCTTGGTGATGGTCTGGAGACTGTAGCTGGTGCAGAACGCGGTGGCCTGTCTTGCGGGACGGGTCACTGTGAGTACATTACACCAGTGCTCTGATCTCTGCACTGGTGTCCTATAGTTTTCCCAGGCCAGATTCAAGGTGTTGGTTTTGACCTATAAAGTCCTATACGGCCTGGGCCCTGCCTATCTACGGGATCGCCTCACACCCCCACCCCCACCCCAGTTCTGGATTGGTCCCTGCACTTGACTGGGAGCGCCCTCCTTGGGGTTCCCTGATTATCTCTGGTGACAATGATGAGGAGGGCATTCTCGGTGGCCGCAACAGGGCTGTGGAATCCCTCCTGATTGAGGTTTGCTTGGTCCCAGACCTTCCCTCTTTCTTTAGACAGTGTAAAAACTGGCTTTTACAACAGGCCTTTGGCGAGGGAGATGGGTGATGGGGGGGTTGGGAGGGGGGAGGTTTTTTAGCTCCTCCTTGGGGTATTTTTACAGCTAATTTTATACTGTTATTTGTATTTTGTTTATTTATTATTGTGTTATTTATGTTTATATATATGTTTATGGCTTTAATATGTTGTGAGCCACCCCAAGCTGCTGTAGCAGGAGGGGGCAGCCTAGAAATCAAAGAAAGAAAATAAATAAATAAATAAATAAATAAATAATGTGGGGCACCCATGGTTCTGCTCCTCACAGCCCTCACATCTTTAACATCTTCCTGCAGGCCCCGAGGGTTCCCTACTCTAGTAGCTGAGGTGTGGGGGTTCAGGACCCCACAGGAAGTAGCCTCCTTCTGCACTAAGAGTTACATGGCCCTGCAGAAATAACCCATCCTGAAGTCTCAGGAGTTTTGGGGCCCTATGGGGCCCCCTCTAACCATAGGGCTGAAGTCCATTGGCCCTACTGGCCCTGCTTAAGGCTGACCCTGTGTGGAAGGCAGCCATTCAGGAAGTTGGGAGGGATGGTAAGGGTTGAAACCATAAGGCTCAACAAGGCCAGAATTAGGTTGAGCATGGAGCTATGGTGACTTTGTGGAATTGAGCACTTCATCAGAACCTGCTGGTTCAAGGACGGGTCCTGACAACATTCCTGTGACACCATCATCAGGTAGAGTGGCAGCCAAATTCAGAACTGGCTGGCACAGTACCACATGGAGCAAAAGCATTTCCCTGGTCTTTTCAGGGCCAGCAGAGCCCTTGGGTTTGCATAGCTTGAAGGTCTAAGCCCTAATGTGTGGGTGAGCATGGCTGAGTACACAGATATTTAAAATATGATCTGCCCCAAGGAACTAACAGTCCAGTTAACTGCGAGATGAGGACATGTGGCTAAGTGGTTCTGGGGCCTCAGTATATAAAGGTGAAATTTAATTGCAAACTCTTTTTTGCGGGGCGGGGTCATCCACATTATCTTTTTCCTGGACTAAATGTTCCTGTGGGAACAGATTCATCTGGCACATTTCTTTTTCACTTCGAAAGCTGCATACTCTTTTTGCGTAAGGGGAGGGAACTGCTTCCGCGATACAAGCACAGATTGTCCGTTGAAGAAAACTATTTCACATCATGTAGCCAACTGTCTTTTCACACATCCATGGACAATAAATGAATGTAGAATATCACCATTAGTCAGGAACTTTTTATAAGCAGAGAAGCATCCTTTTTCTAGAAAGCCAGACTCCCAATAGGTTTGTATCTGTACTGAGCTGTAAGCATTCTGGGCTATGTCTAAATTTTGAATAAGCATGCCAAGATGGTAGTACTTTTTGACTGAGTAAGTTGTGTTTTTTTGTAATGGTTCTGGCAACAGATCTTGAAAGATTGTGCTTTATCTAGCCAAAAGCCTCATTCAGAAAATAATCTTATTCTTACTTTGATAGCAATAGCAATTCCCCATGGAAGAGCCAATAAATCTTGTTTCTGCATAGATCTTCTCTTTTCAACCCACAGTAGACACTACTCTTTCTGAGAGATTTCAGAGTGGTGTTAGTCTTCCTTCCCTTCCCACTAGGGATGGACGAACGCAGTTCGGAAGTTCGGAGTTCAGCCCGAACTTGGCCTGTTCGGATGACCGAACTCGAACCCAAACCGGAACTGACTGAACCGAACTCGATTCCAAATGTCAGAATGAACGAAGAGTTCAGTCAGCTCAGATTGCATTTGCGTGAGTTCAGGTGGCAAAAACGTGTCACTGGAAGGCAAAACGTGACAGGGAGGGGGAGTCAGCTGAAGAGCAGACTTCCAGGCACCAGGGGTGGAGAGGCTTGGAGTACCAGCCAGCCTGCCCAATCACCATCCCTTTTCTCATCAGACCACTGGCTTCGCAGTCTGCGACTGGCCACGGGCTAGGCTGTATGGAGTCAATGGGGCTTGCGGTGAGGCAGGCGCAGCAAGAAAAAAACTGATTGCCTCCCCCCTTCCCAACACCTTCTGAGCTAGTCACTGCTCCTGAACAGCAGGCGTTTCAAAAGGATCCCTCTCCCAGCAGTTTTGTTCTCCTCAATCCATTGCAATCCTCCTCCTATTTCACTCATCCAACCCATCTACCTCCATATTATCATTTATTTAGCTTAGATTAGATAGATTTAGGTGTTATTTTTTGTTTTTAACCCTCCCTGTATTCCCTGTGTTCAATCTTCCTTCCTCCTTCCCCTCCCGCCTCCATTGAATCCTTTCCCTCTCCCTGTATATATTCCATCCCTGATTCCCTTTCCCTGTTTTTTGTATTCATTGAGAGTAGGATTATTAGATTGATTTAGGTTTCATTTCAGTTTTGTACCCCTCCTTGTGTTGTTTGTGATTCCCCTCCATCCCGTAGATAGATAGATAGATAGATAGATAGATAGATAGTAGACAGTTGTAGGAGTTAGCTTAGTGATAGAGATACAGCGTTTAGTGTTTAGTTTTAGTGTTTGTAGGAGTAGGCCATTGTACTTATTAGATAGATAATCCATTTAGTTGATAACATTTAAAATAGTTATAGCAGTTAGATTAAGTGTAGATATATATATATAAATATTAGATAAAAATGTAAATAATTTTTTTTTTGTTTTATTTTTAAAAACAATATAAAAACATTATTTTGGAGGGAGAAATGGAGAAGGGAAGAAGATACCAGTCTGCTGCCCATAGGGGAGGCGATGGGGCACATGCCAGAGGCAGAAAGGGTCGTGCCAGGGGAGCAGCAGCAGGCAGCAGCAGTAGCCCGAGTACCTCACAACGCCCCAAACTCAGCAGGCCTGCTTTAGGGCCCCAGGCGTCAGCGGCTCAGTGTCACCTCCTGGCAGTGCCCTCCTCCACTGCCACACAGGGCAGTGGAAGGCCTTCAGGACTTGAGGATGCATTTGTCTCTGCTGCTGGTGGTGCTGGAGGGGAAAGGGATTACATGCCGGTGCTTCTGGGCTGCCTTCCCCCTTCTTTTGGCACTGAGGCTAAGGCTCCACGGCCACACCAGAGTCCTCCTGCCGCCTCACCTTCAGCTTTTCAATATGGGCAATGAGCCCAATATGGGCAATATGGTCCCCTCTTTCTGCCTCCAGATTCTTTTGCTGCAGAACTAAAGAGCATAAAAAGATGGGAACATAAGAAGTGCCATACTGTGTCAGACCAATGGTCTGTCAAGCCCTGTCTGCATTCTGTCTCCACAAGTGGGTGGACTGGGTGGCCTCTCTCTCTCTGGAGGGGACTTCCGTTCCTAACAGGTCATAGGGCAATCTATTCCCTGTTGTTCCAGTCCCTGTGCCTTACCTTGCATATGGCGATTCCGTCGCCCATCTCATAAAACCTCCAGACATCCGACCTTCTCCGCCGAATGTCTGGGGGTGTCACTGGTGACCTCCGCCTATGGGTCCTCCTTAGCCTAGCACCAGTGCTGGGGTCGGCATCCGATTCCTCTCTGAAATGGGAACACATTAAGAACACCAAAGTAATATCATGCATTTATGATGATGCCTCTAGTCCTCCCTCCTTGGGGTGCTAGGGATGGCAACGAGAGATGTGACCCTGGCTGGCATGTGCAAATCCTTCCCTCCTTGGGGTGCTAGGGGATGCTAGGAAATGGGATGGCAAATGGAGAGACCTTGACTGGCACGTGCAAATCCTGCCCTTCTTTGGGTGCTGTGGAGGGATTAGATCGTTGCTGGCAAGTGCAAATCCTGCCCTTGTTTGGGTGCTAGTAGCAATGGATACTTGAAGTACCCTTGCTGCCACATGCAAATCATGCCCTCTTTGGGGTGCTAATAGCAATGGCAACTTGAAGTACCCTTTCTGGCACGTGCAAATCCAGCCCTCCTTGTATTGCTAGGGGATGCTAGGGATTGCAGCTAGAAAGGCCCTGGCTGGCACGTGCAAATACTGTCCTTATTTGGGAGTGTGTAGGGAATGGGATGGCAACTGGAGAGTGGAGACCCTTGCTAGCCTGGCACATGTTTGGGTGGGGGTGTTGCTCGTGCTCATGCCTGACTGCTGGAAGAGCCCCCCACACTACAGTACCCCCTCTCTCTGTGGAAGACATTGCTGCTACCCGCTGATGCCCACTGTTTGTGCCTGACTGATGCCCACTACCCACCCGCACACCAGTGAGCTCACTCTAACAGATAGAGCCTTTCTTGTCCTCAAAGTAAAAACAAAGTTTACAAACCTTGCAGCACCTCCTGTGCCCGCCGCTTGCTCCTCATCCGAGGAGCCGGCTACCACCACCGATGGTCCAGGGGCTGGACCAGTGACCCCTTCCTCCTCCTCCACCACCACCAACACTGGCTCCGGGAGCACCAAGTCAGCCCCTAGTCGGACAACAGTCTTCTTCATTATTATTTTTTCCAAAAAAGCTCACTCACACACAGACAACAACACATAGTCACCCACCAACACTCACCAACCAAAACAACACAGCCAAACCAAACACAAACAGCCAAAACATACAAACCGAACAACCAGTCACAAACACACTCTCTCGCCACACAGCTCTACATGCACTCGAATTTCCAGTTTCCAGCGTGATCATGTGCTCTCGTGATACTTTTTTCCAAACGCCAGAACCGAACACGACCGAACCGAACAGTCGAACCCGAACTTGGCAACCGAACCGAACAACTGAACCAAACTACCGAACTGAACCGGACCAAACTGAACTGAACCGAACACTCGAACATCAACCACGATCTTTTCGCCCATCCCTACTTCCCGCTATGCTGCCTTCAAAATGGATATGGCCTTATCTCTACAGGAAGTAAAACCTCTTTATAAAATGTGGGGCATCTTGTGATGTTCCAGGATTAATCTGAATATGGTTATGAACATATGGTTCTCTTATTTCAAGCTCTATTTAACATTCTTTTATCATCTCAAAGCCTTTTGCCTGATTCTTCAGTAATGCTGTGCTCTTTTGTACAAAAAAATAAAAGGGCACACCTCCTCTCTCATCCCACTGTTTAGAAACAAAACTACTGGCAACATATGAGCAGTTGAAGTATGTTGGAGAAATTCCACCTGGACTCAGTTTCCCATAATCAGAGTGACTCTTTGTTTCTGGAGATAGTCTGCAATTAGAAGGTGGCTTGGTTATGCTGCGTTTCTGTACATACCAGCGAGGAATAATATTGCTGTTGAGACAGCATTCACCAGGACCAAGAGAGACTATTTAGTCCACCCTCAGTTTGGCTTGAATGCATTATACAATGAGTCAAAACACTCTGCATGATAAATATTCCAAGGCACCTTGGGCAACAGTGTAAAGGGGGTAAGTTGACAGAGCTCATTAGCATTGAAAGAGACAGTGAATTGATTTTATTAATAGCAGCATTCAAACTTTTTAGACCCTCTTTGAATTCCTCATAGACAACCATGAACCCATCAGAAATGGCCATAGCAAACAAGGCCATGCTCCTTACAGGCTGGCTACACACCACTGTACAAGATGGGTGGGGGTCCTGACTCCCTACACACATTTTGGGAAATTCTGCTATAGATAACTGCTCCCTTGTAAATGGGTCGGGGGGGAGGGGGGAGAGATTGAGAATATTAAATGAGTAGGCTCAGACTCTCACAGACTTTCTTACCAAACTGATCCCTTACACAAGAGCTGGTCCTGCTTGTTAGTTCCAGAACATCCTGAAAGCACCCTCCTAGGATGTTAAAACATTGAAATGTGAATTACTGTAGGTGGGCTACTGACCTCCCAGAACTGCATCCTGCAAGGACTTAGGAGTACACATAAAGAACCACACCTCGCAAACACTTTAGGGACAGCATCTTTCCATGGGCTTATTCATGCAAAGTTTCTGTTAGTGCTAAACCTCAGAGCAGCCACACAGCTCTTTAATTTCTGAAGGAAGGTTTACATTCCAATGTTTTACAGCTAGTTTAGCCTATGGATACGGTGTTGGATTTAGACATGGGAGACTAGGGTTCAAATCCTTATTGTGTTGCCTTGGACAAGTAATCGTCTTTTCGATCAGTTCTCCCATCTCTGAGTCTGCAAGGGGAATAATAAAGTCCTACTTCACAGGGTTATTGTGAGGGTCAACTAACTACAGAAGCACTTTGAAAAACTATAAAATAACTATGTAAATGATTAGAAAGAACACTACCGTGCTGACCTCCCCAAGACAATGTTTTGTGTAGACAACTGAGGGGTAACTCACTTCTGTTTCAAACAAGGGTAAATCACCCGTGAAGATTATTTTTTCCTTAGAGGTAACTGAGTCACATGAACACCCCAGGCAGGGACATAGCTAGCATAGGGTGATGGGGCCCAGTTGAGCCTGAGCCCCAGACTCTAGGGAGGTGGGGTTGCAAGGGACATGGATGACACCAGGACATTTTCAGAGTGGGCAGAGGTAGAGTGCTAGCCCTGCTACCTCCCCTGCTCATTTTATAGCAGCGCTCAGGCTGTTTGTGTCAGTGGCTTGCAGCGGGGCTCCTGAATGAGGCCCCTTTAGAGTGGTGGTAGCCTGAAGTGGCCAAGTGGGGGCTTTCATACTACCCCTGCCCCCACCCCCACCCCCAGCCTGGAGACTTTGCTGCCCTGCTGCCTTATGGGCACCTATAATTGGGACATGAGTCAGGGTCTGTCATAACTTTGCTATGCCATTGACAACTGGCCCAATCACATGGTAAACTTGAGATAACCTCAGTTTCCATAAAGTTATCCCCTGGTCAGCATTTCATGTGAATTAGCTCAAAAACAACAACACCACCCCCACCCCTTTGAGTGTCTTGTATTTAAGGTGAATCCCTCTAAGAACATATCTTTAAGAGACAGGTCATCAACAGAATAAAGTGGGCTGGATTCTCAGATCAGAGTTTCACTGTTGCAGACCCATCCCCTTACATTCAGTGTAACCCTGCTAAAGTTACTGAGAGAGCACAGGTGTAAGAGAACACAAGAGAATCCAGGGTCCCTGGATTTCCAATACAGGGTATATTGGTCATACTATGAAGTCTGACACAAGGGCCTTTTAATTTAAATGTAATCTCCAAAAGACTAAATTACCAGTAACATGTTCTCATTAATTCCTGTAAGGGATGCTCAAGCTTTGACCCCTTATTGTTCCCCTTATCGGGAAGTGGCTGAGTCATAGTATTAATAAGCCATCACTCACTGAAGTGGTCATTCACTGCTGCATGGGCTAAAGATAGTCTCATCCTTTTGAAGTGGAAACCAGCAAGTAACGACTGCTGTAACGTGCTCTGATTATTTTCACTATGAATGCTCCTCTGGCTTTGAAAAATTAAAAGGAGCCCTCATTATTGTCCCCCCTCCCCACTCCTTGAGTATTTCTCACACTGGTAATAAAAAACCCACTTTGAAATGTAAATGATTTAATCTTTGCAAACCTCTGCTTCAGAGAGAGCTACAGCTTCATTTACAAAACGAAGCCATTTTAGGAAATTATTATCATTGTAAAATTGAGAGCGATGGGGGGTCCCAGTTCAAACTCTCAGAATATCGGCATGTAACAAGTTTGATCTTCTGTATTGCCAAGCTTGCATTTGCTCTTGTGGGTTCCAGCAGAGAAGCATTGTCAAGGAGAATTTGGTTCCCAGTGTACTTCCTTTCTCCTAAAAAAAAGTTGACAACATTATGTTAAAAAAATCAGTCAAATGAAATCCATGGTAGATAGCGGGGTAGGGGGAATGGAATCAAAATTAGTTTGAATAAAATAGGTCTGTGTGTTTAACTTAGTGCCATAAAGTTATGCCCCAAAATTGAAGCCCCCCCCCTTTTTTTCTTTTTTCGGCAAAGTAAAAGTCGTCTGAAGCCCAGATTTACCTTTCTCTCCCCCTCATCTTTCGCAAGCCTGTTCTGGTGGGACCATCACCACCCTTATGGCGAGACAGTTTTTCATTTCATGTTACCAGTCAGCATCTGGCCTGTGCTGAGATGCCCCCCCCCCACCCAAAGATGAAAACTAATAATGGCAGTGTTGGTTTTGTGATATCAGTTTCTTCCCTCTATGAGCAGGGGGAATCCAATCACAAAACAGCTTTAGGGCTAAAATGGAGTTTTCAGAAAATACCTTTTATGACAGATTTTCCAGATCTGGTCTGTCTCTGGCCAAATGGAGATGAACTGAGATCCACTTCCATTAGTGTGTTGGTATTTTGGTTTGGTCACTTTGGTTGTTTTTAATTCAGTGTTTCATTTTGGCTACTGCGTATGCACAGTGGCCTAAATAAGGTTAATAACATGTGCTGAACTGCTGCTCATAGTTGAAAGTGGGTATTGCTATTTCCAGAATGGCTCTTCTTAAGTTAATAAAGAATTGCAGTCATTTAAATCCATCACCTGTGTCCTTTTTTTCTCTTGATGAGGTGTCAATGAAATTGTCACTGTTCAATATCTGTCCGTGGTAATGTGTGATGTGTCCCTGGACTTTGGGGCTATACAGTGTCTATGGCATAACTCAAATAAAAGGAATAAGGACTAAGTTGCCAAACTTCAGAAATGCTTATTCAAACCAGCAACGCTATCTTCTTGTTATTTAGCACCAGTGTGAATTCTGTGCACTTCAATACACTGCAACAGCCAGAATATACAACTTACATTTTTGAGCTTTGCATCTCATGAATCCTCAGGACAAAAATATTTGAAGTGTGTCACCCAAACATTGATGTTTAAAATGTCCATAGCATGTATGAAAATCAAATAAATTATTCTTATGGAATGCAGATGTGCACAGACATGTATTTATGGACACAAGTGTAAACCAGTGGTAGAACTGAGGACTCTCGGATTGGGGGGCACTTTTCTTTGTTGGGGGGTATTTGCTGTAGCCTTTGGAATGCTCACTGTATCATATGACGATGCCTTCCACTGCTCTGTTTTGCAGCTTGATACATTTCTCCTCAGGGATATATACGTAAACCGTACTCCAAAATATTCTAGGGATGGGCGAACGGAACCAAGTTCAGAAATTCTGTTCAGTTCGAAAATCGAGTTCGGTTCAGAAGTTCGGTTCAGTCGACCGAACTATTTGAGTTCAGTCCGAACTCCGAACTTCTGAACAGAGTTCGGAAATTCAAACCTCATTGAACTAAATGGAATATTATCTTATAGGGATGGGCAAACAGAACCAAGTTCGGAAATTCGGTTCGGTTTGGTTCGAAAATCAAGTTTGATTAGGAAGTTCGGTTCGGGCGACCGAACTGGTTGAGTTTGGTCCAAACTCTGAACTTCCGAACCGCGTTCGCCCATTCCTAAAATATTCTGATGTGGCCTACACTAGGTTTTTGACCATGCCACAGGTCATATGGAGTTTTCCTCACTGTTCTAGAATACAGCCGATTTTGTGGGTAGGTAGCAGCAACTGCTGCTTCACCCCAGTATCTTTCTGGTAGTCCAGAGTCTGCTAACATGCATCTAACCATTTCGGTTAGCGTTCTGTTTTTCCTTTCAGCTGTTCCGTTCTGCTCGGGTGTATATGGCACTGTCTTTTCCATGGAGTCTCAGGAAGTCCTCTACTTCCTTTCCTGTGAACTCACCTCCATTGTCAGTCTGCAGTGTATTTGGTCTGCACTGGAACTTGTTGCTCATCATGGTCACATAGTCCTGAAGTTTGTTGAATACTTCATCTTTACTCTTCATGACATACGCGATCGTGTACCTTGAATAGCCATCAATGAAAGTTACCATATACCAGTTGCCTCCTGGTGTAGGAATCTTCATGGAGTTGCAGATGTCGCTGTGTACAAGATCAAGTGGTTTCATGGCTCTATTCTGACTCTTTTTAGGAAGCGTAGCCCTTGTGGCTTTGGCTTTGATGTAACAGTTGCATTTCATGATCACGGGACATGTTGATACCTTAAGGTCTTTGGTCAACTGCTGTCTGTACAATTCCTGGATGCTGCCTGGGTGTCTATGTCCCATGCGTCTATGCCACAGGTGGTTGCAGTCATCATGTGGCTTGTGCGCAGTGAGCTTCGCCTGTTCTTTCATTGTGCTCAGACAGTACAGGTGCTCATCAGCAGTGGTTCTGGCCAGTACCTTTGTCCCACTTTGAATTGTGCATTCGTCTCCCTGGAAATGGATGATGAGCCCCCTCGCTGCCAGTCACCTCATGGACAGGATTTCCCCTTTTACATTGGGCACATAGAGCACATCTTTCATGGGTATGGTCAGTGTTCCTCCCTGTGACTGGTTGCAGTACAGGAATCCTTGTCCAATTCCTTCCGCGTGGATGCTTATCCCATCGGCAAGGTAGATCCTTTCTTTACTGCTCAGATGATAGATCCAGCCCTGTGAAGAATCTTTTATTGCTAGTCATGTGGCTTGTTGTCCTGGAGTCTACACACCAGTTTTGGGATGAGCTGTGACTGTCTTGCGTTGCTCTGAAGCACCCACTCCATTGTTGAGCGACTGTGTTGATGTTTGTGACTTTAGCCCTCTGCTTAGGTGTTCGTGGAGACAGTTTCTGCTGTTCTGCTTTCCATATATAGCAGTCTTTCTTTAAATGTCCCTCCTTTTTGCATCTGAAGCATACTCTGGTTTCCCTCTTAGGAGCTTTGTCTGAGGTTTTCAGTGCAGTTTCATTACCCTGCTTTAGATCATTCTGCAGGCTCTCCTTTCTACACTGGAATTTGTCAGCAAGTCTACCTTTAACAAATTCCAGCTTCAGTTCAGCCTCTGGCCTTGTCTCCATGGCATTGATGAGGGCACTGTAAGATTCAGACAGGCTACAGAAGAGTAGGGCTACCACATGGCTGTCCATTATATCTTCTCCAATGCCGCACAGCTGTGTCACTACTTCTAACATGGCATTTATATGCTCCTGCATTTCACTTTCTTTGCCAAGCCTCATTTTGTAGTTTCCTCATCAGAAACAGTTTGCTATTCAGGCTAGTTCTCTCATGCAAGTTTTGCAATGCAATCCACATGCCTCTTGCCATGGTCTCACTTCTTATATGGATTAGCTTGTCATCTTCTACCAATAACCTTATTGTAGCCTTTGCTAACCTGTCATTTTTATCCCATTCCTCATGATTTGCTTCTGGTCTTCTCGTGGTAATCACCTCCCACAGATCATCTTTAGACAGCAGCATTTCCACGTTAAACTTCCACAGTTGGTAGTTTACATTGTTCAGCGTTCCTACTGAAAGTCTGAGCTCTGAGCTGCTTGCTATACTTGCTTCCTTCCCTTTCCCCTTCTGGGATTTAGGCCTTCTTACTCATGGTCAGTAGACCCCTCTGTCTGGAAGTTTTCATTCACTGTCTGCACTCCTTCTGGGCTGCTTCTGTCTTTAAAATTGCCCTGAAGATGTCCTGGGCCCATCACCTATTGTAGAGTTAGCTTTCTGTTCAATAACACACGGCAGAAGTTTCTTCGAAACAGAACTTTACTAAGAGCTCAGAAGACATGCTTCCATACTGTACAGATTGCATGGGACAAGATGGAGGACATAGAGAGGAGAAGAGAGGAGACAAGGAGAGAAAAAAGATCTGTTTCATCCCCTGACCCTCCCCCTACTGGACAAGCCCCATATTAAGCTTGCAGGGCTTGCAATGGGTTTTTACTTGTGACTGTTGCACAATCCAACATCCCTTAGTTACATGCCTTAGTTACATGCCTAGTGTAAATAACATTAGATGGGAAGGCAAGATGATCGCTTACTGTTTTTCTGAATTAAAAGCAGGTGTTTTGTTTGTGTGCAGTCATGAGTGAGGCAGCTGTTCCCTCTAAGGTATGAAGGATGAGGGATGGGTGAATGCGGTTCAGAAGTTTGGGGTTCGGTCCAAACTCGGCCTGTTCGGACGACCAAACCTGAACCCAAATCTGAACATGAACTGACTGAACCGAACTCAATTCTGAACTTTGAAATGACGGAAAAGTTTGGTAAGTTCGGATGAGTTCGGGTGGCAAAAACGTATGACTGGAAGGCAAAACGTGACAGGGAGGGGGAGTCAGCTGAGGAGCAGACTTCCTGGCAACAGGGGTGGAGAGGCTTGGAGTAGCAACCAGCATGCCCAGTCACCATCCCTTTCGGCTCAGACAACTGACTTCACAGTCTGCAATTGGCGAGGGGCTAGGCTGCACGGAGCCAATGGGACTTGTGGTGAGGCGGGTGCAGCAAGAAACAAAACTGATTGCCTCCCCGCTTCCCAACACCTTCTGAGCTAGTCACTGTTCCTGAACAGCAGGCATTTCAGAAGACTCCCTCTCTCCCAGCAGTTTTTGTTCCTTCCTATTCCTAATCCCTTGCCATCCTCCTCCTATTTCACCCATCCAACCCATTTACCTCCATATTATCATTTATTTAGATTTTATTAGATAGGTTTAGCTGTTATTTTTTGTTTTTAGCCCTCCCTGTGTTCCCTGTGTTCAATCTTCCTCCCTCCCTCCCCCCTCCATTGAATCCTTTCCCTCTCCCTCTTATTCCATCCCTGATTCCCTTCCCCTGTTTTAAGTTTTGGATTTATTTAGAGTAGGATTATTATTAGATTGATTTTCATTTCAGTTTTNATTAGATTGATTTTCATTTCAATTTTGTACCCCTCCCTGTGTTCTTTGTGTTTCCCCCTGTGTAATATTGTATATATAGATAGATAGTTATTAGATAGACAGTAACTAGATAGGTATACATAGTAGTTAGCTTAGTTATAGAGATAGATAGAGATACAGTGTGTTTTTAGGACAAGGCCTTTGTAGTTAATTATTAGGATATTCCATTTAGTTTAATAGGTTTTAGAATAGTTAATAGCAGTTAGATTTAGTATAGAGATAGATAGATATACAACAAGAAACAGTTACTCCAGCCCCAGGGCCCACCATCAGGGTTCTGGGGCCTACGTTACTGGCAGGGAGGGCTGTGGTCAATATGTATCTAGAAGCTGCCACTATAGCGCCAGGACCCACTCTTATGGGTCTGGGGCCATCATTCCTCGCACAGAGGTGATGTCATTCCAACGCATCAAGAACAAGCCACTCCAGCCCCAGGACCTGCCATCAGGGTTCTGGGGCCAAGTTACAAGCAGGGAGGGCTATGGCCAATATGTACCTAGAAGCTGCCACTCTAGCTCCAGGACCCACCATCATGGGTCCGGGGCCATCATTCCTCCCACAGATGCGATATCATTCCAGTGCACAAAAAAACAGCCACTACAGCCCCAGGACCCACCATCAGGGTTCTGGGGCCTACGTTACTGGCAGGGAGGGCTGTGGCCAATATGTAGCTAGAAGCTGCCACTCTAGCTCCTTGACCCAACATCATGGGTCTGGGGCCATCATTCCTCGCACAGAGGCGATGTCATTCCAATGCATCAAGAAACAGGCACTCCAGCCCCAGGACCCGCTGTCAGGTTTCTGGGGCCAAGTTACAGGCAGGGGGGGCTGTGGCCAATATGTACCTATAAGCTGCCACTCTAGCCCCAGGACCCACTGTCATGGGTCTGGGGCCATCATTCATCACACAGAGAGCCAATTTTCCAAAGCATCAAGAAACAGCCACTCCAGCGCCAGGACCCACCACCAGGGTTCTGGGGTCAAGTTACAGGCAGGGAGGACTGTGGCCAATACCTAGAAGCTGCCATCTTAGCCCCAGGACCCACCGTCATGGTCTGGGGCCATCATTCTTCGCAGAGAGGTGTGTCATTCCACCGCATCAAGAAACAGCCACTCCAGCCCCAGGACCCCCTGTCTGGGTTCTGGGGGCCAAGTTACGGGCAGTGAGGGCTGTGGCCAATATCTAGAAGCTGCCACCTTAGCCCCAGGACCCACCATCATGGGTCTGGGGCCATCCTTCCTCGCACAGAGGCATGTCATTCCACCACATCAAGAAACAGCCATCCAGCCCCAGGACCTGCCGTCAGGGTCCTGGGGCCTACATTACTGTGAGGGAGGGCTGTGACCAATATGTATCTAGAAGCTGTCACTCTAACCCCAGGACCCACCATCTTGGTCTGGGGCCATCATTCCTCGCACAGATGCGATATCATTCCAATGCACCAAGAAACAGCCACTCCAGCCCCAGGGCCCTCCATCAGGGTTCTGGGGCCAAGTTACATGCAGGGAGGGCTGTGGCCAATATTCAGAAGCTGCCTTTCTAGCCCCAGGACCCACCATCATGGATCTGGGGCCATAATTCCTCGCACAGAGAGCCTTTTTCCGAACGCCTGAACCAAACTGAACAGGCCCGAACCGAACGACTGAACACAAATGCGGCGAATGAACTGAATGGCCGAACCAAATGGCTGAACCAAACCAGAACAAACCTAACGGCCGAACCTGAACCGCGATCTGTTCGGCCATCCCTATGAAGGACTCCATTGTGACACACAGAGCCTTGCTTCCAAGGAAAATTTGCAAGCTGATCAACTTATGTAACAGAGACAACTTTTTCTAAACACTTTCTTTTGGACACTTCTTTTTCTTCCAGTCAAGTCATATGCCTAGGGTGGCCATACCTTCCCTTTAAAAGAGGACACTTATGAAAAATAAATGGTGCAGGGCTGCACTGGAAACAACGTAGCCCTGCACCATGTATTTTTCATAAGCATCCTCTTTTAAAGGGGAGGTATGGCCACCCTACACATATCTGACAGTTGCTACAGGATGAAAGGGTATAGCAGAAACGAAGATGCAGTTAATCCTACACTATAAATTGGTATTGAGTGTACAGCACACTCACTTTATCTAAAGAGAAGCAGTACCAAAATGCTACTTTGTGGCTTTTACAACTTCTAAAGGCATATGTATGTTGGACTGGACCTTGGTGCAGAATGTTGAGTGGACCCTTCCATCCCAGCCAAGAAGCAGGGAATGCAGGCAGCTGGATCAGAGGGTAAAAATAGATGTGATGCTGGCTCACTATGGCCCGACAGGGCTGGGAATAGGGCTGAAATGAGAATCTCATGAGAATCGAGAACTGTCAGCAAGATCTCAAAAAGATCTCGGTAATGGTTAAAGGTCTTGTGATATTCTCAAAAAAAATAATAGGCGCTCTACACATGCGCAAATGGCCACCATGGCCATTCTGTGCATGCATGGTTCTTTAGGACAGTTGGTCTTCACATGCACAGAACTGACTGCTCTTTTCCAAAATGGTGTTGACATGGCCCGTACCATATTGGAAAATGGCCATTTTGCACAAGCACAAAGCAGTTTTTAACTTTTTCAAGAATCTTGCAAGAACAATGTCGAGAATGGCCAATTCACGACTTGTTCTCAATCTCAAAAAACTTGTTGAGAGGCTAGTTCTTCATGAGATTAGCAAAACTGAGTTTCAGTTCTAGCCAGGGTCTCACCCTTATATCTGTTCTCCACTGCCAGCCTGCAGCTGCCCCAGGACAGGTAGGCAGCTGGCCTGAAATGCGTCCTCTGGAAGATCCCAGGCACCCATTCCAAACCAAGGGCCCCCCATGGTACAAAGCAGGCCAATGCTTCTGTTCAGCCCCACCATCCCCATGGCAGAGCAGGGTCCACCAAGGGTGGTTGGCATGGCTGCCCATCATGGTGGAAAGCAGGGTGCTGGGAATGAGACAGGGAGGGTGCCGGCATGTCTTTTTCAGCCCCACTCCTGCCTGGGTTGTGCAGGAGGTGGGACAAATTTCCCGGTGGCAGGCACACTTGTTCAGGGTCGCTCACCGAACTGGAGATTGAGCTGTCACTTCACCCACAGCACCACATGTCTGTGTTTACCTAGGGAGTGTGACCCACACTCAGGTTCATGGGTTTTGCTGCAACTACGCTGTCTGTCCCCTTGTAACAGGGTTATGCCCCTGCTTTGTATGCCCCTTTAGGATTCACACCCTTCACCACTTCACTCAACAGTTTTCCTTCACAAAGTGCCTTTTATTGTACAGTGCACCAAATATTCATCATCAATATGTACAAAGCATCCATGCACCAATTCACCTTTCTGCCCTGAGCCAATCCTTTATCTGGGCATTTTCTCTGTAACAGCCAGTTCCCTCACTGGGCTTCAAGCTGGTCTCCCCCAAGGAATTGTGGGCACCTGGTAGCACAGGGTGTCACATACATGTTGTACCTTTTGCTCTACATATTTACTAGACTTGTAGTCTACATGTAGGCCAGTATCACACGTGTGTGACCCTATGTTTCTCCGTGACACAGGGTTCCTGACCTGGCACTCTTCCTTCTAATTAGTTGGGGTGGGACATCCGGGCAAATACCGGTTCCCAGATTTACCGGTTCCCAGATTTCAAAATACCAGCATACCAGATGAATACTGGTATACCGGTACCAGTTTTTTCCCATTGATTTCAATGGGGAACTGTCCCCATTGAAATCAATGGAGAGGGAAAAAAACCCTTCCCCCTCCCCCTCCCCCTCCCAGGCTGTGTGGGTGGAAGGGGGGACACCCCCCACCCACCCTGCCCAGCCTGGATTTTTTTTTAAAAAAAATTCCCCTAAGTCCCTGGGCTCTGGGCTGCGAAAATAGTGGAATAATATTTTTTCCAACAGTTTCTATCTTTCGCAATTTCCACCAGCACTGCAAAGTAGCAAAAAATGCTTGTTCCAACAGTTTCCGCAAATATTCTGACAGTTTCCAAATTAGCGGAATGCCAGCAGAATTAGCGGAATGCCGGCAGAAAAGATACGGAACGTCATGGGCATTTCTGAAATGGTGGAATGAAATAGCAAAACGGAAAAAGGAGTTACCACTTCAGCCCTACTCTGGGGCAGGCCAAGGCACTGGTCACATGTGTGGCCGCCCAGCCTCATCCCACCCATGCTCCTCTGGCCCATCCACTATCCAGCCCTAGCTGTGATGTGGCTGTGTGGGAATGGAGCCAGCACCCGCTGCTCAAGGCATTGTGGCTGACCACACTGCAGGGCGGGTCAGATGGGGATTGGGCCCAAGAGTGGCAACATGCTTCTGTGTGTTGTGCAGCCTTACCCCACTTTGGGTAAGGCTACAATGTGTGTGCATCCCTTGCCTTTTTTCAGAGGACGCAGAGCACATAGTAGTCAGCTGCTCACCCTCCCCCAGAGCAGAGTGAACATCTGGCAACCACCGGGAGTATGATTAGGGCTGAAATGCCATACCACTGCAGCAACATTTACCAGTGGAAAGTGCTCTTCCGCACCAAACAGCATGGTTAGGAAGGGAGTGATTTTCGCGCCTTGCACTCATGGCTTTCCGTGATTGCTGCCATGGTATTTTTGCCACTGTAGATTTCACACGGAAGTGGCAGGTTTGTCACAGTTTCCCCTTTCCCTTAAGTGTGGCAGCTTTGTGATTCAAACAGCATTGCAGCCAGGGGCATAGCCACCGTGGCACGAGGGAAGTTGCTGCCTCGTAAGCAAAGTTCTTCTTCGAGGGCTCCTTCCATTCTCACTTGTGTGCCCTTCTCTTATCAGCATATACCAAGCTCACAAGCTTAAAAAAAACCCATATGATGTTCACACGCACCCACCCTATATAAGGTACCTAAACTCAACACAGTTCCTTCCAACCCTAAGCAATTAGGAAGAAAATTCCATGCGGGGATGGAAAGGTGGGTGCTTGTGAGAATGTTTGGAACCATGGGTGTTTTCAGACGTTATGGGGCCACTTGGCCCCGTACCGAAAACAACCCATTCATTCCCCGCCGGGGTCACCCCATCACGCCATATCAGACGTGCCAGGGGGATCCCAGCGGGGAATCTGGGAGGGGGCGGGGCCGTGCGCCGCAACGTACGGCTGCACGGCCCCGCCCCCTCAACATACCCTGCCGTCCGCCCTCCGGGGAGATGGGCGGGCGGCGGGGCCAATGCGGCCGCCGTGTCGGGCTGGAGTCGTCACGGCCCAGGATCCCGCCGGTGATCCCGGGCCGTGGCGCATGGCCAGATGTTACATTTTGTTGGTCCCCACTGGGGATCTTTTTGACCACACTTCCCAGGACATTCCCCCGGCTAGCCCGGGAAGCGTGGTTCAAATTGACCCCATGTGCGGATTGACCGTGGTGAACATCTGGCGGCCACCAAACAGACATGCGAGACACATTGACCACAGGTGCGTATTCACCGTGGTTCACTGTGATCTCGTAACGTCTGAAAATACCCCATCTTGAAGAACCTTGTTTAGAAGGCAGCAACCTTCTCTGTTCTCCTTCGAGTGGCTCCTCCCATTCTCACAAATGGGAGCGTACCAAGCCTAGAAAGAGGCGGTGGGGGAATTTTCTAATGAAAGGACACTCCATGCAGGTTGGATCTACAGCCTGGGAGGGGGGCAGCAGGCAGAGGGCAGCCTGTTCTGGGGGGTCCATTCAGCTGGGGGAGGGTAGGTTGTTCAATGCTGTCTCTGTTAGGAGGATGGACAGATACTCCTTCTTCCCTTTGTGATCACCCCATAGAGAAAAATGGGGGTGCAGGGCAGCTACAATGAGGCAGAGAGCCATCCCAGCAAAGGGGAAGAATTTGTCCTTGGCACCCTAATGCACAAGAGAATTCACAGAAGAGCAGGGATTCCCCCCCTCCCCCCAATCCCCTGGATCAGCATCAGAAGCCAGGCACTCATTCACTGCTACTGGGGAATCCCTGCACTCTTAGTGGGACAGAGACAGCGACTAGTGCGCAAGGAGGGATAGCAAAGATCCCTCCCTCAAAACTCAACTCTGGATGCTGCCCTGTTCGTTGTCCCTCCTTGTGCACTAGTCTCTGTCCCACTTAGAGTGCTCTGCACCCCCAGTTCTCTCTATGTGGCGATCACAAAGGGAAGAGCTTGGTGTATGCCAGTAAGAGAAGAGCGCACAAGTGAGAATGGAAGGAGCCACTTGAAGAAGAACTTTGTTTACAAGGCAGAAACTTTCACTGTGAANCCCAGATTTCAAAATACCAGCATACCAGATGAATACTGGTATACCGGTACCAGTTTTTTCCCATTGATTTCAATGGGGAACTGTCCCCATTGAAATCAATGGAGAGGGAAAAAAACCCTTCCCCCTCCCCCTCCCCCTCCCAGGCTGTGTGGGTGGAAGGGGGGACACCCCCCACCCACCCTGCCCAGCCTGGATTTTTTTTTAAAAAAAATTCCCCTAAGTCCCTGGGCTCTGGGCTGCGAAAATAGTGGAATAATATTTTTTCCAACAGTTTCTATCTTTCGCAATTTCCACCAGCACTGCAAAGTAGCAAAAAATGCTTGTTCCAACAGTTTCCGCAAATATTCTGACAGTTTCCAAATTAGCGGAATGCCAGCAGAATTAGCGGAATGCCGGCAGAAAAGATACGGAACGTCATGGGCATTTCTGAAATGGTGGAATGAAATAGCAAAACGGAAAAAGGAGTTACCACTTCAGCCCTACTCTGGGGCAGGCCAAGGCACTGGTCACATGTGTGGCCGCCCAGCCTCATCCCACCCATGCTCCTCTGGCCCATCCACTATCCAGCCCTAGCTGTGATGTGGCTGTGTGGGAATGGAGCCAGCACCCGCTGCTCAAGGCATTGTGGCTGACCACACTGCAGGGCGGGTCAGATGGGGATTGGGCCCAAGAGTGGCAACATGCTTCTGTGTGTTGTGCAGCCTTACCCCACTTTGGGTAAGGCTACAATGTGTGTGCATCCCTTGCCTTTTTTCAGAGGACGCAGAGCACATAGTAGTCAGCTGCTCACCCTCCCCCAGAGCAGAGTGAACATCTGGCAACCACCGGGAGTATGATTAGGGCTGAAATGC
Source organism: Sphenodon punctatus (assembly GCA_003113815.1). Classification (NCBI taxonomy): domain Eukaryota; kingdom Metazoa; phylum Chordata; class Lepidosauria; order Sphenodontia; family Sphenodontidae; genus Sphenodon; species Sphenodon punctatus. The sequence continues at coordinate 1,686,827 of QEPC01009479.1, read as the reverse complement.
CATACCACTGCAGCAACATTTACCAGTGGAAAGTGCTCTTCCGCACCAAACAGCATGGTTAGGAAGGGAGTGATTTTCGCGCCTTGCACTCATGGCTTTCCGTGATTGCTGCCATGGTATTTTTGCCACTGTAGATTTCACACGGAAGTGGCAGGTTTGTCACAGTTTCCCCTTTCCCTTAAGTGTGGCAGCTTTGTGATTCAAACAGCATTGCAGCCAGGGGCATAGCCACCGTGGCACGAGGGAAGTTGCTGCCTCGTAAGCAAAGTTCTTCTTCGAGGGCTCCTTCCATTCTCACTTGTGTGCCCTTCTCTTATCAGCATATACCAAGCTCACAAGCTTAAAAAAAACCCATATGATGTTCACACGCACCCACCCTATATAAGGTACCTAAACTCAACACAGTTCCTTCCAACCCTAAGCAATTAGGAAGAAAATTCCATGCGGGGATGGAAAGGTGGGTGCTTGTGAGAATGTTTGGAACCATGGGTGTTTTCAGACGTTATGGGGCCACTTGGCCCCGTACCGAAAACAACCCATTCATTCCCCGCCGGGGTCACCCCATCACGCCATATCAGACGTGCCAGGGGGATCCCAGCGGGGAATCTGGGAGGGGGCGGGGCCGTGCGCCGCAACGTACGGCTGCACGGCCCCGCCCCCTCAACATACCCTGCCGTCCGCCCTCCGGGGAGATGGGCGGGCGGCGGGGCCAATGCGGCCGCCGTGTCGGGCTGGAGTCGTCACGGCCCAGGATCCCGCCGGTGATCCCGGGCCGTGGCGCATGGCCAGATGTTACATTTTGTTGGTCCCCACTGGGGATCTTTTTGACCACACTTCCCAGGACATTCCCCCGGCTAGCCCGGGAAGCGTGGTTCAAATTGACCCCATGTGCGGATTGACCGTGGTGAACATCTGGCGGCCACCAAACAGACATGCGAGACACATTGACCACAGGTGCGTATTCACCGTGGTTCACTGTGATCTCGTAACGTCTGAAAATACCCCATCTTGAAGAACCTTGTTTAGAAGGCAGCAACCTTCTCTGTTCTCCTTCGAGTGGCTCCTCCCATTCTCACAAATGGGAGCGTACCAAGCCTAGAAAGAGGCGGTGGGGGAATTTTCTAATGAAAGGACACTCCATGCAGGTTGGATCTACAGCCTGGGAGGGGGGCAGCAGGCAGAGGGCAGCCTGTTCTGGGGGGTCCATTCAGCTGGGGGAGGGTAGGTTGTTCAATGCTGTCTCTGTTAGGAGGATGGACAGATACTCCTTCTTCCCTTTGTGATCACCCCATAGAGAAAAATGGGGGTGCAGGGCAGCTACAATGAGGCAGAGAGCCATCCCAGCAAAGGGGAAGAATTTGTCCTTGGCACCCTAATGCACAAGAGAATTCACAGAAGAGCAGGGATTCCCCCCCTCCCCCCAATCCCCTGGATCAGCATCAGAAGCCAGGCACTCATTCACTGCTACTGGGGAATCCCTGCACTCTTAGTGGGACAGAGACAGCGACTAGTGCGCAAGGAGGGATAGCAAAGATCCCTCCCTCAAAACTCAACTCTGGATGCTGCCCTGTTCGTTGTCCCTCCTTGTGCACTAGTCTCTGTCCCACTTAGAGTGCTCTGCACCCCCAGTTCTCTCTATGTGGCGATCACAAAGGGAAGAGCTTGGTGTATGCCAGTAAGAGAAGAGCGCACAAGTGAGAATGGAAGGAGCCACTTGAAGAAGAACTTTGTTTACAAGGCAGAAACTTTCACTGTGAANTCACCCACCCATGTAGCAGTGCTGCAGGGCTACAACTGAGCTGTTTAAAAAGGTGGTGCTGGTGGTGTAAGAGAGACTCCTCCAGGACTTGGGAGCGGGGCTCCCAGCTCCCGCAGATGCCGCATATGTCTGAGGCCGGCCCTGATCACTGCTGGCCCCCTCCCAGGGCAAGGGATGGGTGCAAATGCATCCCCCACATCACAGTGGCTATGCCCCTGCAGTGGACTCTGAAGAAGGTAGTCAGAGTCACTCTAAGTTCATTCATTAAATGATCTATTATTCAGCATCACGGTGCACTCAGTGGTGGAAGGCGGCATAAAACCGCTTGTGTTCACCAATTGAAGACATGCCACTTCTGCAGATACTGGCAGCAGGTAATGCAGAATCACAGAAATATCGAGGGGAAGTCAGCAGCAAGACACATTAAGTGCTGGGTTCTCGGAATGGAATGGCGGTGTGGTAACAGCAGCTGCCGCTTAAGCCCTAAGTATGTTGCACTGCATCACATGGCAAGGCTTCCCAATGATGGGTAATGCTGCTCTGATCAGGTAAACTGGCTCATCTGCCTCCCTGTAACTCCACTACAGGCTCTGGTGACTAAAGGGTGCTGTTCCACGGTGGTCCTGGCTCTGTAAGGACTCTTGGTGGTCAGGGATGGGCGAATGCGGTTCAGAAGTTCGGTGTTCAGCCCAAACTCGGCCTATTCGGACTACTGAATGCAAACATGAACCCGAACACGAACATATCGAACAGAACAGAACACCAAATGGCGAAATGGCTGAACATATCAAACAGAACAGAACACTGAACGGCGAAATGGCCAAACAGTTCGGTCAGTTTGGATTGTGTTCGGTTGTGTTCGGGTGGCTAAAACATGGTCTACTGTCACTCTGTCACTGTCAGGTCACTGGAAGACCAAATGTAGCAGGGAGGGGGAAGTCATCTGACTCATCTAGGAGCTAGGAGCAGACTTCCAGGCACCAGGGGTGGAGGGTGGAGAGTGGCTTGGAGTAGCAGCCAGCCTGACGAATCACCATCTCTGGGTCTGGGGCTGTCATTCATCGTAAACTGCGCTGTCATTCCACCTCATTGAGAAGCAGCCACTCCAGTCCTGGGACCCGCCACCAGGGTCCCGGGGCCAAGTTACAGGCAGGGAGGGCTGTGGCCAAGATCCAGAAGCTGCCACTCTAGCCCCGGGGCCCACCGTCCCTGGTCTGGGGCCAACACTCCTCGCACAGGAATGTGGGAGAAGGGGGAAGCAGTGCACCAATATTCCCCTATCTCCAAGATACCGGACAAGCCCCCACAGCATGTTATCACACACAACACTGAACTCCTTGGGGGTGATAGGAGAGCTGCTCCTTGTTTCCTCACAAACCACCACCAATTTCTCTTTGGAAGGCAGTGGCATCTCTTGTTATTCTTCTGCTTCTTTATTCTGGGTTTTGTACTTGCTTTCCCCACAAGTCTCTTTGTGAGGTTGGAACACAGACCGAAGGCTGCTGGATCCTCTCACAACTTCTTATAAACCTCTCCAGCCAGGAGGCACCTGTCCCTGCCCATCCCCCTTACCCCTGTCCCCTCATCATTCTTAGCCTGGACCTCAATGCTCTTGGACGTTAGGGTGCTGATGGCTCCCATGCATGGGGACATCAATAAAGTATGCCACGCAATGCCTGCAGATTAGCAAAGCCGTACAAATGGGTGAAAATCGGGGGTTAGGGAGATTGGCAACATGATATTATATCCATATGTTTGTGTCTGTCACATTTATGTAGTATGTGGGTTTTATTTACTTTGGTGACTACTAGGTGTGGGTGGGGAGTTTTACTAGCTTCAATGTCTCCCCTCATTCTCTAGAACTCCTCGCATATGCTGTCATTCCACTCACAGAGATTCCCCCCCCACCCCAGGCCTTGGCCTATATGCTATTAGTGACAAGGGTTCTGTACCCCAGGTTGCCGCAAAGCTCAAAGCCAGCCTGCCTCCCTGCCTCTCATGCCAAGGTGCCTTTCTGCCCGCCCAGCTTGCTGCTGAGAGAGAGAGAGAGAGAGAGCAAGAGAGAGAGAAATAAGAGCGAGAGAGAGAGAGAGAAAGTTCAGCCACTGCTTGAAGGAGAGACAGACACAATCCCACCCATGCTGCTGTCTGTCACCTGCACCATATGGCCAAAGAGAGAGAGAGAGAGAGATATAGGCTCCCTGCTGGAATGAGAGATGTGGGTGAAGGTGGAGAGGTTCATCCAGATCATGCTGGAGAAAAACAGCAAGAGATCTCACCTGTGGTCATCCTCAATGCACACATGGAACGAACAGCAAACATACATGAATGGGATGGTGATAACACACAACATATTATATGTGCCTGCCCGTGTGCCTCTTTGTACCTGCTGCTACTACCTGTCACATGATTTATCAATCATTGAATGAAGTCTGCCCAAACGGCAAGCACTAATTCCAGGGACATCATTCAACACCCATAGGCTGTCATTCCACTGTACCAGAGTCAGTCATGCACGCCCATCACAGGAACCATCAGGAGATTATGGGACCATCAGTCCGGTCACTGGGGGCTGTATTCCATTCCACTGCATCCAGAAGGCAGAGGCCTGTTGCCCACACGCCAGCCTGCCCCACCACCAACAGCCTACTCCTCCACACCCAACCGTGGATGCCCACTGAAGCTGCTGGATGATATAAAAAAAGCCTCCTACCACCCGCTACCGCCACCTGCTCCCCACTGCCAAGGAGCCAGTTTCACTTTGTCTCTGTCACACCCACCCACACAAACACAAGCCCTGCACCTCCTAGGGTGCCGTCTGCAAGTTGAGACCCTGCGGCTGGCACATCTTTGGGTTAATAACTATGCTACATGGGGTGGCAGGTGCTGTGTGATGGTAGGGATCAACAAGCTGTATGAGAATATGCCACCTGCCAGCCTGAACTTCTGCACAGGGGGATAAAATATTTGAAAGTTCAAACAAAGTTCAAAACAATAACAACAAGTAACTTTTATTAACAACACAACAAGAAGTTCACAAACATTAACAACAACAATATAAACAGTAAACCAAACATTTTTAAATGGAAAGGAAACTTAACCACTAAACTTTAAACTTAATCTTTGGGCCTGCCCCCCGGAACTTGGGGGAAAGGCATCAGTGGTGCAGGGGACCTAGGGGCTGCGGGTGCAACTGCTGGCATTTCATAGCCGTGTTCTATGGCATATTCAATGGCCCCTACCAAGGCTGCCCGCCAGTTGCAGACTGACTGGCGGAATAGCTCCAGGTCTGCCCTCTTGGTGGAGACATACTTGGATACATACTCCAAGTATGCCTCCACCTTCTTCTCCCTGACCTCTAGCACCAGAAACTGTACCACCAGTCGGTCCTCAATTTGTTGCAGGCAGTGCACAAAGTCCTGGTTGGTCCCCTTCACCTCACCTCTAAAGGCCCTTGCTGCTGCAGACTCCAGCCTCATCTTGGTGGGCTCCACATCTGAGCTGGGGAGGTGGAAGGACTTCGCACATGGTGCCTCTTCTGCTTTGCCTTCCCCCCCCTCCTCCGCTGCTCCACATCCATGCTGCTGCCAGTCTCCTGGGCCCGAGACACCTTCTGGCCGTGGGCCTTCTCAAGATGCAAAAGCAGCCCAGATGTGGTGCCCTCCCTCTGTCGCTGCAATTTTTTCTTGCAGATCTAAAAAGCATAAAAACAAATATAGGGATATAAGAAGTGCCATACTGTGTCAGACCAACGGTCTGTGTGAAGCCCTGCCTGTACTATGTCTCCACAAGTGGGTGGGAACCAATCTCTCTCTTGCAGCCACCATGCCTTATGTTGCATATGGTGAACCCCTCCTCCTTCTCATAAAATTTCCAGATATTGGATCTGGTGGTTCGTCCAATGTCTGGATTTTGGCTCCGACGCCGACGGCTTTGGGTCCTGTGCTGCCCGGCATCAGTGCTGCTGGGGCCAGCAGAATTGGAATCCTCTCTGAAACAGGAACACATAGACAACATGTGTTTGGGTGGTGGTGCTGCTCGCGTCTGATCCCCCCTCACACACAGTACAGTACCCTCCCCCTCTCTCTGCACCATACAGAGAGTGCTAGGGGATGCTATGTGCCAGCCCTCCCCAGGGTGCACTGCAAAGGGGTCAGGGGATGCAACAGACTGCAACTAGAAAGCCCCTGCCTGGCACATTCAAATCCCGCCCTGATTTTTGGGGTTGCCTAGGGAAGGGGATGGCAAGTGGAGAGTGGAGACCCTTGCTGGCCTGGCAAGTGCTTGGGTGGGGGTGCTCTGGCTGCTGCCACTCACACACTACAGTACCCCAACCCTCTCTGTGCCTATGGAATAAAAAAAAAATTTTACAAACCTGCCAGCACCTCCAGAGTCCACCACTTCCTCCACTTGCTCCTCCTCTGAGGAGCCGGGCACCACCACCTGAGGTGTAGGGGCAGAAACCTTTTCCTCCTCCTCCACATCCTCCACAGGCAGGTTGGCCCCCAGCCGGGCAAGCATCACTGCCACCTTCTTCATTATTATTATTATTATTATTATTATTATTATTAATAAACACAAATCACACACGCACACAGTCCAACAGCACACCACACACACTAACACTCACCGACCACAACACAACAGCACACCCAAACACCGAAACAGAACAGACAGTCAGACCCAGCCAAACACACACCCACTTGCCATGCAGCTCGCACGCATACAAATTTCCTGTTTCCAGCACAATCACGCTCTCGCGTTAGTTCACCGAATGTGACCGAACCCAACATGACCGGACCAAACTGAACATGACCGAACATGAACCCGGTGAGCGAACCGAACAGGCGAACCGAACGTGCAGACCGAACAGAACCAAACCAAACGGCCGAACCGATAAGCCGAACATGAACACGACAAACTAACTGAATTGCCGAACCGAACGGATGAACCGAACGCAGCCGAACCAAACGGACGAACCGAACGGACGAACCTAACGCAGCCGAACCGAACGGACGAACCCGAACCGTGATCTGTTCGCCCATCCCTATTGGTGGTTTCTTTGTACTCTGTTATTGTATCTAAATTTTTCTAAACCCCACTGAAGAGGCAGATGGTTATTCAGTAAAGGACTGACATTTGACTGTTGCTTGCTGCTGTGCCCTAACCCAATGGTTCTTGACAGATGGGGTGTGGTCTACTGATGGGTCTTGAAGGGTTTCAGGCAAGAGAAAAGCTGGGGGAGAGACTGGTGGTTAAGGCTGAAGTGGGAGCAGGCACAGAGGAGGCTCGCTAAAGCTCAGTCAGGCTCCAGCAACATACTCTCAGTCCCTCCCCAGTGTTTGTGGAGTGGCTTGTGAATGGTCGTTACCACCTCCCACCCTCTTTGCCAGTGGGCCCAAGTGTTCCCAGGCTGGGGAGTCGAGAGGGGAGGAGGCTGCTCTTGGCTTTCTCTTGGTCCTGCACAGCCTGCTACATCTGGCCTGAGCAGCAGCTGCTCCCCCAACACCAGCACAGGACTCCAGAGAGTCTTTGATCTCTGGATTTATTCAAATGAGTTCTGAATTTTTTACAAATGTTTTGCCGACAAAAAAAGGTCAGAACCCAGAACTATGGGTGACATGAGCTGACAAATAGTTGCTCATGAGAAATTTTGCCATATCAGAAACCCAAACCAAGATCTATTTCTTGACCATTTCCCCCATAGCAATGTGATTTTTCTTGCAATACCAAATTATATCATCTTGATTACTGACTTCCTGTTTACAATTTATTGCATATTGTGTTCTGCATACCATCCATTTACCGCTTAATTGCTGAGGGAACTGTTTTACTTCTGGGTTTGTTCTTTCTACATTTCTGAGCCAATTACTGCGTGAATAGTCCACTCCTTAACCTCCCTCCAGTGCCCCTTAACCTCTATTCCAGTGTCACCAGTCAGAATTGTTGTTCTGTGTTGTTCCCTTTGCTTTGACTAATTTGCATCTAGATTGCAGATTAGTAAAGAAATCTGCATGCCAGCCAATGAGTGACAAGGAAGTACAAAGGAATATGGAGTGCAAGAAATGATTGGTATTACCTCTTGAGCATTTAAATTGATGGCAATGGAAGAAACAGCAAAGCGGTAAATGGTATCACAGTAAGTGAAAAATTGGTAAATCAAGAATCAAATTGTCAGTCAAGACATTATGATGTGCCCAGAGGTTCTTGACTTGACCCATGTGGTATCAAGAAGTGGAAACGTGATTTCGATAAAATTTCCTGTTTTGGTGAAATCTCAATTCAGCCAGGGTCAGAACCACTACTCTTCTCTAATTTCAATGGCTATTTATAAACAAGATTTATAATAGCAGCTCCCTGCGATGGGTGATGGGAATTGTGACTGGGTGTTTTCAGACAAGACACTCTGCACCCTCCCCTGCACCCCCCTCCCCCACTATACATGTTACAGGGCATCCACAGGGCAACATTACAGTCCTGCAACATGTATAGTGGGTGGGTGGGCAGTGGGTGGAGAGTGTCTTGTTTGAAAATGCACTTTGTGCAAATTGTGGGACTAGACATTATTTTAGTTTATAAGTGCTTAGGTACTCCAGCAGTGGAAGAGGCTCCATTCCGCTATGCATGTGCACACTGGCCAAGTTATGCAAAGCTGGTAGTGAAATGACATTTAAAAGCATGCATGAGGACTCTGCCCTTCAGCAAAGGTTTCCTAAATGTGAGTTCCCTGGGGCTTGGTGTGGAATTGTTTTATTTGTCTGTACAGCATGTTGCACAATGGGGGCCTGAACCCTGTCAGTGAGTCACAGCAATATAAATAAATAACTTTTTTTTTTTAACTGAGACCTGGACAGTGAAGCTTCCCTGAGCCTACAGTGAGATCTGGAAACCTTAGGTCTTAAGGTATGCATTGAAAAAACACACACTTACACAAAAACCACCACAAACACACAAATGTTCTTTCTAAAGAGATGCTTTTATTGTTACTTTTAGTCTTTTTTTTCTGAGCCATGGCCAACAAGAAGTACAAATACTGGACTGAGATTATTATTTGTTTGTAGGCCAGGGCAAAAAGCAGAATACAAGTCTTGGGTGAAGTTTCTCCATCAGACTCTTGTTGTATAAAATACACATTTCTAAAGTTTAAATGAAATGGTCCAGAACAGCTGTCACCAACTTGAATGGCCTTATTCATTTGTGAAGATAGATAGAAAGATAATGGCAAGTGTAATCTTTGGCATATGTTCTTTTAGCTGCAAATTTTGGAGATCTAGCTTGCTGTGTCATATTAGCTCCTTATAGGAGCTAGGATAAACATAAAGTGAGCACAGATGTGTGTGTGTGTGTGTGATGAGAAGAGGGAATGGGAGTACAATTATACTGGGCCCCTGAACTCCCTCTTATTATCTTTTTCTCTATCTTTTCCCAAAACTACAAGAAGTTTCTTCCTTAATATACATTAAAATATGAAAATAAAAATAATAATTGCTAGTAACATACACGGAAATAAACTTCATGATCTCCAGAAATTGATTTCAAAGTTTTCGATGAGAGGGGAAGGGGACTGGAAATAGAGGGCCTCAGCTGCTAGGATATATTGGCAGAACCCACGGGTGGGGGTGGTGTCTGTGCATGTGATGTACCCATCAACTTACTCTAGCATCCTTTAAAATTTGATTCTGGTCACTTTGTAAATATCCAGCCCTTCTACCCCAACTTAAGAGCATGGGTTTTTTTCTGCATTAGCAAACTTCTAATTTTTATAAAGGAAAGGAGCTTAGTTACTGAATGGCAACTATAATAAGAACTGGAGACTTTGAACTAGCCTGCAACTGCTTTGCTTCTGTGATGCATTCACTGTCTACAAATGATTTCTAAGTTGCCGTTTTTTTAATATTCTCCTTGGTGGCCGATATTTCACACATTAATGTATTTTTCACATTAATCTAATGAACACAAAGACTGATGTAATCTACCCGGGGGAACATATATTCCAGGTTTCATTCATGCTTTAGAGTATTGTCACAGTTAGGCACAAAGGAATAATCTGATTGTGTCTCAAATAGCAAGAACAGATCATGATTGAAGGATTCCTTCTATTTAAAGCTATGCTTTGCAAAGCCTATTGAACTCGTTATCAGAGTCATCTCTGATGCATACACTAACTACACAAAGCTGCTGTATAGTTTCCATTCAAGGGCTAATTTAGTATCAAATGGTCAATATTGCCAACTTGCAGATTACAAAAAAATATGAGATTGCCCAACTTTCTGGGGGTGCAGGGGGTAGGAATAAAAGACTAGTTAAAACTCTCAGTTCATCCATTTGGAATGAAAAGGGGGGGAGGGTAAGAATCTGAATTACCATTTTATAATTTTGGTCTGACGCACCCTTGAAAGAGCCGCTGCTGAATGATGCGGCACACTGCCTCTGACAAAATAATGCTTAAATCTGTATAAACGGGCAAAAGAGAGTCAGATTCTATCACCCAGTAGGTCAGCTGGAAAAACAAGAGCATTAAAAGCTCCACAAGTCCTTCCACAATATGTATTCGGGGGATGAGAAAGCAGAAACAGGTGTTGTGGGGGGATTTGGTGTGAGAAATAAAATTAAGGAGATGACTGTAGCATGGGGGTTAGAATCCCGCTACTATCTTTCTGTGGTCAGACATTAAAACGAGCAGAGGCCAAGCCTCATATGTTTGACCTCTGGGTAAAGATAACTCTTTCATACTTTCTGTTCCACTTTTCCACTTTGTATCCAAACCCTCTGCTATAAAATGTAAAAACCAGCACATAGAACATGCTGCTTTGGAGGTCTGCCACTTTCATTCAGACAACCATTTGTACTTTTGCAGGCGTAATCAATCTCCTGTTGCTATCAGCAGGGGATGGGAGCTAGGCTGCTTTATGGCTTAAAAGTAGTTTTGTGCAAATTCTGGTTTCCCCCCCCCTTTACCCCCCACTCCCCTTCCTTTTAGCTCCACAACTCACAGGATTTCCAGGGACGTGGGCTAGTGCTGAGAAAAGAGACTTGTTTGATTTAAGCACAGAGGGGTTTTTTTGTGTGCGTGTTTATATTTTCTCTGCATCTATTAAGGGGTGAGGGGGAGAGACTTCATTTATATGTTAATATTAGCCAGCACCCGGACTAAACTGACAGAACTATTTCATGGGAAGCTGACAAATTTTGTCAGCTAGGCTATACTTCCACATCTCAATGGTAGCAATAATCTTGATTAGCAAAACAATTGGGCGGCCAAAGGAGTCCTGCTGTTCCAAAGCTCCTGCTCTCAGGTTACAGTTTGCTAATGTGATGAATCGAGAGAGTCCTTCAAGCTTGAAAAAATTCTCAAAAGCAGCTGAATTTAGGCAAATGGAGGGAACCATTTTGCGCTGTGGACAAAAGGGGTTAATTTGATTGACCATGTCTCCATAGTCTTATAATAATCATTTACTTAACAAGCGCACAGAGAGTCATTGCATGGAAACTGGTGGAGTTAACAGAGGAAGTTTGCAGAGAATATCTGTTTATCCCAGATGTGTGGGAATTTTCATCCCAAAAAACCTCAAAACAAAACCCAGCTCATAATTACGGCCTGCAATACCGGGTTCTTACTTAGAGACAACGAGCAAAGCTGAAAAGGGTGGCACACATTTTGTGAAGAATTCTTCTGCGAAAAAAGAGAAGCTTCCATTTTTTTATTAACTTGGTGCTTTGCTAATTAAAACCTTTGGAAATTAATTATGTGCAATGGTTCCCGGGAAACAAGACTGCCTAGAGGCTTTATGTAATTTATGGGGCCTAGTTATGTTTCCAAACCCAAGCTATTTATATATTTGGAAACTTATCCCTCTAGTTTCATATCCTTTGAATCAAAGAGTCACCATCATCCCACAGCAGGGCCACTTTGCACTCTTCCCTCCCCACCCTCCCACCCCACAGTCCCCAACAAGTTTAAGTCTATTGATATCAGTGACGTTGTCCTGAATTTACAGAGCAGAACCTGTAGGCTAGAAGTCAGAGAATTATTATCTCTAATAAAAAGTCAACCACACAAACTCTTTCAGGATACAGGAAATATGTATGGTTTGGGCCTCATCCTCTTCCTTCCTCCATCCTGAGCTTCCAAACTTAAGGGAAGGATTTCCCCTTCCTTTCCAAGCAAGGTGAGGTGGGGACATATCCCCTTCATCCCATCTTTTTTTTTTTTATGTTCATGCATGGTACACAAAATCATGAATTTATGCAAGTGCGTGTAAATCCTTTGTGTAAGTTCTACAGTTCTATCCATGGTTGTGAATGATATCGATATGTCTACCATAGGTTGAATGACAAGAAAGTACCAAAAAACCCATAAGTAGTTGAGTATGTAACAAGGAGAATGTCACATCCTAGTTTATACTGAAGATTTGCAAGCTAAACTTCTTTACCTTGAAGAACCCCAAGTTCTGAGTATTTCTGTTTTCTGTTATTCAGTCAGTAAGACCCTTTTCAAATGGGCCGGGAATTGCTGTGGTGCAGTGGTTGGATGGGTGTGTGCCAAAGCACAGGTGTCCGGCATGTGTGCTGCCCATTACACAGACGCACACCCACCTCCACCAGTCTCCACACACAGAGGCACCTCTGTTTTGTCCAGTGCCTCTGTGTGTGTGGGATCAGTAGAGATGGGAGTGCGCATGCAGTCCCACCCACTTCCACTGGCTGTCACATGGACGCCCCCCCCCCTTTCCACCCACTTGCACACGTGGGCAGAGGGGGGGCATCTTGTGTGAAAAGGGCCTAGGAAAAGCAGGAACCAGGTTAATTCCGTGAGAACTATCTAAATTTGCACCTTGTTCTTGGAAGACATGGTCATTCTTACTTTGGTGGACGGTCACATTTTTTTCTATGCCTTCCAGTCCTCAACCTCATAAACTGGATCTGTGCTTTCTCGTGCTGTCCATATTTACTGTTCAGTCATAAGGGGCATGCTTGTCATACTGGTGTATCTTGTTAAAAGGTCAATAATATGACACTGGACTCATTAATTGCAATCCTTAATGTTCTTTAAAATTTTGATTCTTGCTTGTGGAATGGAAATTGTAACAAAAACTTTCAAACTCAGTTTTCTACAAGGCTACAAACTACTTAGCGTTTATATCTTTGTGTCAAGCTTGTGCACAGTTTTGTGAGCACAAAAGCTGACCTAAACATTTCAAGCATTACCTTTAGCACATTCAGAAGATTCTGTGAAAATGTGTAAACTATTTCAAGCATTACCTTTAGCACATTCAGAAGATTCTATGAAAATGTGTAAACTATTTACCCAAATAGATTTTTCACATTAAGGGTAGCAATGAAAAATCAACATGAATTTGCACATTTATAAATGAAAGCTGGGTGGAGATTTTCTTGAAAATGTGTCACTTTAAACCTGATTCTCTTTCTTAATGAGCTCAATTCCATATTACTGACCCTTAGACCAAGATACACCAGTATGGAAAGACAAGTAAGCATGCTCCTGATTGACCAATATGAATGTTAAGGACAGCATTAGAAAGCATTTTCAAGATATATTTCTGTAACCCTCAATTTATTGCTAAGAAGAAACTTTTTTTAATAGCTGTTTTACCAGAATAAAAGGTTTAGGATTGTATCCTCAGAGCTTTTGAAGATGCATTGAATCATCTTGAGGAGACCACCATTATAAATGAGAACTTATTTTCTATTGACCTCACCTAGCAAAACAAAGATTTTCATCATTCATAGGATTGTTGAACAAAGGCCACTTTTACACGAGCCATGGCACAAGGGGGTGGGGTCAGTGTGTGCTGTGGTCCATGTGTGATAGGTGAGGGGAGGGTGTAGATAGGTCCACACCCATCAACATTCACCTCCACTGATCAACACGCATGGAAAAGCACCGTTTTCACCAGTTGCTCCATGCGTGAGAGATGGGTGGAGGTGGGTGTGCATGTGTGTGCATGGGAGTGTGCACGCACGCACATCCACCCACCACAGGATTTACATGGGTGTTCATGCGTGGGTGCCAGCCATGTAAAAAGGGCCAAAATGTTCTATGTAATGAAAAAGTGCCACGGCAGCAATAGAATAACTAACAAAATAATTTCCATTGCAAAATTATGTTCAGCGTCCTAGACAGTTAAGTACAGAAGTGGCAGTTTTGACATCACACAGCAGATTTGCAGCTCAAAGAAGCAGATGTACAGAGGATGGTGGGTTTTTTTTTTAAAGCTCACTCACAAATTCCCCCCTGCCCCCAGCCCTTCATGTTTCCAGATGTTCATAACTGGATTATTTATTTATTTATTTATTTATTTATTTAAGTAGCTGAGGGTGCTCTGTTTTATACCATCTGTCAGATGGTGCCATAGTGATAGAGAAACAGAAAAGAAAAACACCACAGTATGCCAGTGACATCAAACTGCTACGTCTTCATTGAAAACCATGAAATTTTCCTTTCCACATTTTTTTGATGTCTTTATCAGAACACCCACGATGGAATTCTCTCATTTCTGAGATTGCTTTGAATAAATTGTACAAATTACAATAACAGCAGAAGAATAAAATCACTGAAAGTCTGGTATTGTAAGGGTGATAGAGGGAGCTTGTTCTTATCATGAAGTGATTTGCGAACAGTGGGAAATTATTCTCTTTTACGGCTCTTGCCAATATCGCAAAGAAAAAAGACTTTGCCCCTGATGATGGCTTCTTTTGGCCATGACATCATCGTGATGGGGATTTTGTGCTAGCTATCAAATAGCTCTTACTCTACCTGTGGATATTTTACAGTGCTATTGTTGGGCCTAATGGACTTCATGATCCATTAGGTACCATCCCCTTCCAGATTCCCCCACTACACATACTGAACTAATGTTAGACCCTTGGAGGTCCTCGGCAAAAGCTTAGGGCCTGAGCTCTTCCTCTTCTTACCCATGCATTGAATGACGAGCACTGCTACTTTGGCTAGACAAGGACTTTCACATAAGAAATAGGACCTTACTTAGCTCTATGTTCTGCCACCCACCCTATGGACTGGGGCACCAAGCAATTGTCTTTTTGCTTATACCTAAAAATTTGTAAAACATGGGAGTGTGGGCTGATGTGGTGTGGGGGAGCTATTGGTGGATGGTGAAGATATGGGGCAAGACATTCATCTGGCCCCATAGAAATTGGTCCCAAACACTAATATTCCCTAGGCCTGAATTACCTGTTCTACAGAGCTTTGTGTGTGGTATGCAGTGCTATTCAGCAGGGCTCCGGTGACGCATTTTTTTTTTCATAGAGAGAATGGTGTTAGGGATGGAGAACAGAGAAACAACAATGTACATCATGGACAGAGGGACTCTATGGTCTTTTTTAAACAGGCTGCTGCTGTGGGGGCGGCCCGTAGTTGCACCACTGTGGGGACGGTGCAGGGGGTGGGAGCAGATGGGTGCACACCCATCCCCTGCCCATGCCCCCATGTGGAGCAACCTGCGTTTTTGCTGGTTGATCCATGCAGGGGCAATGGGTGGAGGTGAGTGAGGTCTGTGTTTCGTGGGAGCGCACACGCATCCCCACCCACCCACCCACCCACTGCCACTTTCAAAAGGTATGCACCCACCCATGCCCACTGCATGGGCATGGATGGGTGCCTCTCATTTAAAAAGGGCCTATATCTCAGAGGTCCCCAGGCTATGGGTGAGGACCTCAAATCGGATCATATTATCTGCAAATGGCTGTGCAATCTGCAAATGAGATTGTGCAATGGTCACAATCTCTCAACTGATATTAGATATAATTTGCATGTCTTTTCTGCTGTCTGAAGTCATGGGAGTAAGCTTCAGGATAGTCCCCACATAGGCAAAAAGGAGGAGAACTGCTGCTATTTCTCATTCATAGGATGAGGGGCATTCTCCCCTCATGAGTGAAAATTAAAATAGTGAAAGACTTAAAATTAAGATTTTACACTGTGCCACAGTATACCTCGTAAAGACAAATGAAGGTGTGTATTTTCTGGTTGTACATAGGCTTGTAACTCCTCATTTAATCTCACAAAACAACAGCAACAACATTTTGCTTCATCTTTTTGAAGAGATATACAGAGCTGTGGAATGTATCCCTCTCCAAACTAGCATGATAACCGATCAAGAATGGCCAGCTTCCCCAGCTGAAAAGTTTCCAAAAAAATCCTAATGAATGAGAGGCTCTGAATAAAAGAGCTGAAATAAATGTGCTCACAATTTCAAAGAAAAGATAATAGATTTGGTTGGGTTCCAAACATCGTCAGCTAGATGAACACCAAGGACAATGTTTAGTTATAGATTAATAATCCAAGGTACAAATAGTTCTGAACAAATGAGAGGGGGGAGCATAAAGCCGCAATATTAAGCAAACAAAGGGGCAAAGAACAGCCTGCATTTACTAATCATTCTCGGAGTTACATATTTTTTTTAAAATAGTGATGACACAAACCATGCTGAATAAGCCAATGAACTCTGCAACACAAATATGAAGGTGAATCACCCTGAATCATACAAACCAAGAAGAACTATGAATGCAAAACTCAACTGCGGTACATGCAGTTCTCAAACAAACCAAGATGGGGAAATCACATGTATTTGCTGAGCAGGAGCACGTAGATTACTTTATTAACAGATGAAAATGGCATTACTTTAGAAGAGGGGAGCTAATTCATGGACTGAGTCTGATGACCTCGGCTACACAAGATTAACAAGGGCGTTTTGGGGTGTTTAGGTTAACAGTAACCATTCACAAGTGAATGGTGGTTACTGTAATGCTTACTTACTTCTACTCATTTGGTGTTGTGTTGTGTTAATGTTGATGCTATGAACAGGGGGCACTGCAGCCATGGTTTGTCCAGTAGGTATGAAAACAGGGACCAGTGATGCTAACTCTTACAGCCACATGATCATCAAAATAACAGGCTGGTTAGACCAGTTTCCTTCCAGGATGGAATTTGCTTTAGATTCTTTTCTATAACATGGTTTTCCACCATCCATTTGAAAAGAGACTATGCCTATTTGAATTCTCTTTGAGTGGTTTTATATGTCACGTGTCCAACATGGGCAATCCTGAACACATAGTTGGGTTTGTGGGCATGCTTAGATATGGCAGCTCATGGGAATATAAAATTGTCCCATGCAAACTGATACATTTCAAACAGAATAGTTTGAAAGATATCAATTTGTGCCTTAAAAGTAGAGCTGAATCTAATATGCAAATTAAGTTTTTGTATTAGAAAATTGAATATTTGCCAACATTTCAAAGGAAAATGAAATTTCAAGCCACCTGGAGAGTAGCTGAAAATTCACAATTTTGAATTGGAAACTTCAGTGTCTGACAAAATTTCATATTTTAACAAAATTGCATTCAAGATGTAAGTGAAAATCTATATAGAAACGTAGCAATATTTTTACCTAACTATTTAAAGCAATGTAAGAATGATCTGGATTTTGAAAGTTTTGTGCTTCTCTAGAGAAGAGATCTCAAAAGATAAAAAAGGAGAAAAGTTTTGCTATGTCAGATTTTCACAGGCCTTTGGCATTAGAGGTTTCCTAACTAGTATGAGATCTGCTAAAACTTGTTATAGTGTTGGAATGTCCCCAGGTCTTCCAGTCCTCAACTCCCTGTTATTATTGGCTGTTTTTAAATGGGATGTGCCCACCCAGGTCCACCCATCCCCTCCGCACCTGAGTTCCCGTCGGAAGGTGGCATGGGTGAGCGTGCACTCCCATGATCCACTCACCACACACTCATGCCCACACATGGAGCATCAGGGAAAAATCCGGGATGCTCTGTGCGGAGGCAGGAGTGAGTGGTGTGTGGGTAGGGGCGCACACTCATCCTGGCCCATTTAAATCATCCTCCCACTCACTGAACACACATCGGCACGCCATATGGCTCACATGGACCTGCCCCCCGCCATGCCTGTTTAAAACTGGACATTGTGTACGCACTACATCAAATTATTCACATTTTGAAACACACAAAGAGACTTTTCTTTTAACCTCAAACAAATAAACTCTTTAAATTCATAATGAAGTATGAATGGTGTGTAATGGTGCTCAAGGTGAGTCATTCATTAATCATAAACAAAACAAGACTGGAATCAAGGACACATCAGCACATACTGTAAAAATTAAAGTTTGCACAAACTTCGTATTTAATATTAACTACACTTTGTTTTTTTATGTGAATTCTAAGAAGCTGATTTCTTAAGTTTATTTGGAAGTGAAAGACTAATCACTTTTTCTCAGAATTTTCTCTTTCACTGATGTTAGATAGAAATACTTAGATAGTTATAGTAAAGTGTTGTGTTTTTAAAAATCCTTTAAACAAGAGATTATTGAGAAGTTTTAATAAAACAGTAATTGCATGGACAAGTTGTGCATTTTTTTGGCTATAGTTACAACAAAAAACTTGGCCCATACCATTTATTAGGAGGCAAGTGGAGAGATCTCATTTGGAGGAATACACTTTGCAGTTTACAAAGCTTCATGGACAGCTGACAAGACAGGATGATCAAGATGGATTTAGGCCCCACTAAACCTTGGGCCACATCCATGCCTAGTGTAATTCACAGTGGTATGACAACTGTTCTAAAGAATTCTTCTTCCGTTTCAATTGCAAAACACTCCAGTGCTTATGCTTGGGTCAGAAAGTATGTAGGGCCTAGTTTATGTCTGAAATTTTATTATGATGTTATTTGATGTCAGAGTACCAGACCTGCTTGGGATGGGCATATCAAAAGTCAAGTCAAAGTCCAATGTGACTTTGGCTTCTCTAGGCCTAAAACAACAAACTGTGGTGAATGCTGTTTCTGTTGGAAACAGGTCTTTCGCCTTCAGTCGCGCAACACAGAAACGTACCAGCTTTTCTTCTGTTTTCACCATTTGTTGTTATTTTCCATGAGTTGCACAGAGCTGCTGCAGGATTCTAGCTCCATGTGTGCCCTATAGTGCACCCCTGTGAGCTGTGGAGATGTGAAAGTGCTGGGTAAGTACTGGAAATTGCCATAAAAGTGCCATAAAAGTAGGGGTGGGAATTCCGGATATTCTGGTGTCTGATACTGCCGGTATTTGGTGTACCGGCAGTATCAGATTAAACTCGGTAATCCGGCCCATTTACCAGATTCCCTGTGCTGAATTCTTTTACTTTGCAGCCATTCAAATGAATGGCCGCAATGTAAAAAAAACACAACCCCCCCCCCACACTTTCCCTCCCCAGTCCAGGCTGCGTGGGTGGAAGGGGGGACACCCCCCACCCACCCTGCCCAGCCTGACTTTAAAAAAAAAAAATCCCCCCCGAAGTCCCTGCTAGTGCGGGCACACACCCCACCCCAGGGATCACCCTACCTCCCCACCCAGGGATCGCCTACCTTGCGCTCCGAGCAGTGGCGGCGGCGGTGGTCCGACTCTGGCGGCTTCAGCGCTGACAGTGGCCGCCGGCTTCAGTGCTACTAGGCCTTCCGGTGAACTTCCGGGTTTCCTCGGAAGGCCTAGTAGCACTGAAGCCAGCAGCCACAGCCAGCGCTGAAGCCTCTAGAGTTGGACCGCCCCCGCCGCCGCCCAGAGCGCAAGGTAGGTGATCCCTGGGTGGGGAGGTAGGGTGATCTGATCCCTGGGGTGGGGTGGGGTGTTAAACCACCCCCCACCCCAGGGATCGTACCTGCTGGTGCGGGCTCTGGGTCGCCGCCGGCGGCCCGGAGCCCACACTACTAGGGACTTAGGGTTAAAAAAATTTTTTAAAAAAATCCAGGCTGGGCAGGATGGGTGGGTGGTGCCCGCCCCTTCCACCCGCACAGTCTGGGAGGGGGAGGGGGGAGGTTTTTTGTTTTTTTTCCCATTTATTTCAATGGGGACAGTTCCCCATTGAAATCAATGGAACAAATCCGGCAATCCAGTTTTTTAAAATCCAGTAACCAGTAAATATGGTAGCCGGTAATTGCCCTCATGTCCGACCCCTGCATAAAAGTGCTGTGAAACTGTCATAAAAGTCCTGAAAAGTCCTGCAAAGTGACAAAAAGCAACCTAAAAATGCTGGAAAGTGATTAAATTGATGGGAAATTCCCCCTCCCCCCCAAAAAATCACAGGTGCCGATATCCCCTAGCAGAGACTAAGCATAGAGGAGCAAGGAGTTACAGTAGTGGAGGTTAAGAAGTAAGTAGAAACAGAGGACCAAGAGGATCCAAGAACATTGGAACAGAAACCGAGTAACAAGGGATCGCACAAGAGGGATGGGACAGAAGGTATCCAGGGGCAAGCACAAGAAGTAAGGTACTGGCAGCAGGATTTCAGGGCAAAGAAATGAGGAATGGAGAGTAAGAGAGACAATAGCAAGAAGCAAGATACTGACAGCGTAACACAAGGACTGGGGCTAGGAACGAAGCAAGAGATATGATTTCTCGATCAGGAAGAAAGTCTGAGGGCAGCAAGGAATCTGGACTACGAGAGAGAGAGGGGAAGGGGCTAGGACTAGGACAGGTGAAGAAGAGACAAGGACCCAGATCAGGGTGAAGGGCAAAACCTGGGCCAAAACAGGGGAGAGGGGAACCAAAGGCAAGAAGGGGTGACACCACAGCCAGAAGGGGGCCAAGGGCACAAATGCAAGGAAAAGGGCAAGAGCCAGTCTGAAGTCTGAAGTCTGAGGTGAGAAGTAAGGAGACAGGGAATCCCTAGAAGGTGCCCAGGCACAGAGCCAGAAGGGAATCACAAGGACAAAGAACTGGGCCAAATCAAAAGCAAGAGTAGGTGCGAGACAAGACCAAGACAAGCTAAAGAGGGGAAGCATGAGCCAAGACAAGACCAGAGGGAAGAGTCTAGACATTAGCAGGGCGAGAACAAGGGGAGAGTGAGCGTTGTTCCATCAGCTTCCTGTTGCTCCCAGTACAGCTTTTATGTCTGCTAGGAGCCAATCAGGAAGCTGGAAGGCAGAGCACACACAGATGTGGCATGGTCAGGACATGGGGGACAGGACAGGGAGGAGACATGAGGAAAGTGCCTTAGGCCAAAGAAGCTGAGGTGGTGGTGGTACTTCTTACAGCCACATGATCATCAAAATAACAGGGGTGCTGGAAGGCAGAGCTGACCACGTCTCCAGAACCCTGGAGGATGAGAGATAAGGACCGAGGTCTGACACACTGTTGATCTTGTTGGATATTTCAGTGGCCTTTGATACAGTTAACCACAAGGTATTTTTGACATGACTGCGGGACTGCTTTTGAGTAGTTCCATTCATTCCTGTCTGGGATGTCCCAGTGGATGGTGATGGGAAATTGCTCTTTGTCCCCTTGTGATCTCCCCTGTGGAGTTACACAGGGATACATCTGGTCTCCTTTCTTGTTCAATGTGTATCTGAGGCCACTGAGTGAGATTGTGCAGAGATTTGGAATGAGGTGCCACCATTATTCTGATGACACAAAGCTCTTTCTCTCCTTTTCGTCTAACACATACCCTGTGATCTCAGTGCTTACCCACTGAATGACCTCTATTAGGAACTGGGTGTGGGAGAGAAAACTGTAGATGAATCCAGACAAAACAGAAGTGATTATGGTTGACTAACACTCTGACTTGGTGGTATTGGGACTCCCATCATTGATAGGGTCCAGCCTCTTCTGATTGTCCATGTTTGCAGTCTCAGAGTACTACTGGTTCCCTTGCTTTATCTGCAACCTCATTTTCTGGCAGTGACCAGGTGTGCTTTTTGCTAATTCCATCCGATGAGAAAGCTGCAACCCTTTCTTTGATTCAGATATGGCCACCATGTTCCATGCTTTCAGAACCTCAAGGCTAGAATACTGCAATCTGCTGTAAGTAGGGTTGCCCTTGATGACTGTTTGGAAGCTTCAGTTTGCGCAGAATACAACAACCTGGTTCCATTTTGTGATAGGTTACAGTGAGCAGTGACATATTACGCCTGTTCTTCAGAGTTTGCACTGTCTTCCTGATAGTTTTCTGGGCACAATTCAAGGTGCTGATTTTGGCCTTTGGCCCACATATTTAAAAGACTGCCTACTTCTCCATGCTCCGTCATGTTCTTTATGGTCATCTTGGAGTCCCATCTTGCATGTCCCATCATCCCAGAAAGTCCATACAACAAGGGTGCGCAGTGAGACATTCTTGGTTGCTGCCCCGGTATTGTGAAATTCCCTTCCCCTGTAGATTTGTCAAAGTCTGAGCATGAACGCTTTCCAGAATAAACGTAAGACTTTTCTTTTGGGTCAAGTGTTTAGCAGGTGGGGATGTGAGTTGGAGTGGTGGTTTTTAGGGGATTTGTTTTAATGATTTTATGCAGTTCTATTTTAATGTGATTCTAATGTTCTAATCTGCTCTAAGCCTTAGGGGAAGGGCAGGATATGTTTAAATAAATAAATAAATAAATAAATATCTGAATACTGCGGCATCCACAACATTGTAGTTTGCAGTGTAGCATGTTCCTATCAGAAGGTTTTAGAATGGCATCAATGGAAAAGAAATTTATTTATTTATTTATTTATTTTATAAATGTGTACCCCGCCCCTCCTGCAAGCAGCCCAGGGCAGCTTCCAACAATAAAATATCATACATAAAAGCAATTTAAAACCATCAATAACCATACAAAACATTAAAACAGGGCTCAGGACCTTCATTTAAACAATAATAAATAAACAATGAATAAATAAGGTGGGGGGCTAAAAAAAAAACTTACCCCCCTCTCCCCCCCTCCATAAAGGCCTGGGCAAACAGCCAGGTTTTACAACTTTGTCGGAATGTCAACAGGCTGGGGGCCAGGTGAGCTTCCTCTGGAAGGGAGTTCCAAAGGCGCGGCGCGGCCACAGAGAATGCCCTCTCCATTGTGGCCCCCCGCTTAACACGGGGGACCTCCAAGAAGGCACCCCTGGCAGACCGAAGGAGCCATTCTGGGGCACGGAGGGCGAGGCAGTCCCTGAGGTATGAGGGGCCCAGACCGTGAAGGGTTTTATAGATCAACACCAAAACCTTGAACCTGGCTTGGCACGCTATCGGCAACCAGTGCAGAACTTGGAGCACAGGTGTAATATGCTCCCGACGGCCCATCCCAGTCAGGAGAAAAGCCGCCGCATTCTGCACTAGCTGCAGCCTCTGAATCAGGAACAGGGGAACCCCATGTAGAGTGCATTACAGTAGTCCAGCCTCGAGGTGACGAAAGCGTGGATGAGGGAGGCCAGGTCTGGACTGGAGATGAACGGACGCAGCCTACGCACCAGATACAACTGGCGGAAGGCAGCCTTAGCGACTGCCTCCACCTGCCGCTCCAGGTGGAGGTCTGCATCCAGAATCACCCCCAGACTCCGGATCTGCTGAGCTATAGGAAGGTGAACCCCCCTAACCAGGGGGGCCACTACCTCCCTCGCTATCCCCACCAACATCACCTCCGTCTTATCGGGGTTGAGCTTCAGTCTGCTCTGCCGCATCCATTCCGCCATGGCCTCCAAACATTGGGATAGCAACGAGATAGCAGAGATTCTGTCCATAGTGGGGCTAAAATAGGACAATGTTGCTTTTATTTATTTATTTAAATTTCTACCCCACTGAAGGCTCAGGGTGGCTTACAAAAAAAACAAAAAACCCGATACGTATAAAACAGAATAAAAACAAAAGCCCACAACCTTTCCCATCACCCATCCACAACCCAACCACAAACCTCATAAAAAACCCTCCCCAAGCATGCCATCATATCCCTCCCACAAACCCTCAACAAAACCCCCATTACCTATCCCTCCCTGCCAAATGCCTTAACAAAAAGAAATGTCTTACACCACCTCCGGAAGATGCCGGTGCCACGCTCAGTCGAAAGACACCTTTTAGGTGTCTTAAATCCCTTTGGTTTTAATCAAAGGCCCTTTTTCCATGGATGCCCCCTACCCCCCACGTGTGTGACTGTGTGCGTGAGTGGGGCATCCATCTTACTGCTGCAGCCAGTGGGTGGGCGTGTATGCATGCTCCCGTGCTTCACCCACCTCCACTGTTTTCCCACACATGGAAGCATTGGAGGCAATGGGCGTGCCTCTGTGCATGGAGATGGGTGGAGGTGGGTGGGCATCCTTGTGATGGGCCGTCCATGTGCCGCACACCCGCCACTGCCTCCACCCATCCCCCACTGACCACAGTTCCTTCCCAGTTCATTTTAAAAGGGCCTAAGTTAAGAAATACAGAAATTCACTATCCCTTTGTAAATAAGGCTCATAACTTTGATCCCTTATGTGAACATCTCATGTAAGTCCTGGTGGGCTGCTGTGGTATGTTTTCACACAATAATCTCCTCAACCTCCATCAGTTAATAATTAGCTACGTAATCTGTGTGTCATGTGATATAGTTATCAAAAAGCAATGTTACCTGCACATAGCATATATAAAAAACTATGAGAAGATACTTCGTAAAAGAACAGGTAACCTTTAACATTAATAAGGAGAAAATCTGTGAAATCAAAGCATTCTCTCCTCCACACACCCCCACCCCCACTTTTCATAATAGCCTTTCATTCTTTTTATGATTTTGTCTTTGAAAGCTCTTTTTCGGTGGATGACAGTTGATATTGTTCTTCCATCCTGCTGGAGACAGGATTAGGGATGGGAAAAGAAAAACTATTGTAGAGCTTCTCGTCTCTGCAACATGATTTTTATAATTAATATATACAACCGAGCAGAGAAAGGTACGTTATAATGAAGTGCAATTAAGAGGTGTTTGTTCCTGTCCCACACATAAGATGACTATAATTTCCCTGGCTGTTTAGAAGTCAACCATTATCATTACATTTCACACATATCTTTTCTATTCTTTTCTTTTTTTGAAAAAATAATGTTCTCCTGATTTTGTTTATTTTCAATTATAATATCAAACAAACATACATTTGTAAAAAAAAAATTGTTAAAAAAAATCAGATATTCAGGTAACATCATCTTTTAATTATAGTTCTTAGTGATCATTAAATCTAACATCTTTCACAAGACTATATTGTGCTTTGGTATAACTCCAGAACAGCTTCATTTACATTAGTGCATTCACTCAGGATTTATACTTGTGAAGATGAGTGAGAGGAAAAAAATGGACCCCGTGGGCCTGATTCTGAAGTTGCACACAGGTTGTGTTCACACTGCATTCCCTGCTCAAGGGTTGCACACAGGTTGCACGTACCTTGTGTGCACACCCTTTTGTGAAGTACACAGGGCTTAGGATCAGGTTGCATTGTCCCCCTGTGTAACCTTCAGTTTATTAATATTAAAAATTGAGCCAGTGCAACCTAGTGGCTAAGATGCTGGACTTGGACCTCAAAGACCCATGTTCAAATCCTGTCTTAGCCTTGAATTCACGGACAATTCAGTCTCAATTCTCTATCTATAAGATAATAATTATGACTTGCCCTCACAGGACTGTTGTTAGGATGAACTAAATAAGAATTGTAAAGCACTTCCAGTTCTTAAAGTGCTGTATAATTATAAGCCATGGAAGCAGCTCTATAGTTAAGGCAGGTTGCAATTGTACTCTCCATTAAAATCATGAACATTCTACTAGTTATAAAATTGAGAAGATTTAGTCTATCACTGTGAAATTTTGTAGTGAATGTCACTTGGGTGATGGGGAGAACCTTTCCAAATTTCAGACAGATAAGTTGAGAAACGGCTGAGTTATATGAGTTTAGAAATTGGAGGCAGAAGTGTTTTTTTGTTTTTTTGCAACTGTCTCTGTTGACAGAGAAAAGTGTGTTGTAAGTTACCTGTCTGGTGCTGTAAAGGTGTGAAAATATTTAAATGTGAATTCTAGCTATTTCTTAAGTTTAGACTTTGAAAATTTGTCATGTAGTTTTTAAGTTAAGACTTTTTGTATTTCCCATGTTATCCAATGGAGAATGCATGTACAGTGTAGAGAGGGTGTGGGCTGGTGAGTTAGAGAAGAGGTGCTGTGAGCCAGAATTCCTAGGTTCTTTGGGAGGAGCGGGGGGTGGGAGGGGAGCTAGTAGGTGAGATCGAGAGGGGGGGAGGGTGTTGGGAACCAGGACTTCAGGGTTCTATGGAAGGGGAGTGGGGACTAGTACTCTATGTGGGGCTACCCTTTGTAATGGTCCATAAGTTGCAGCTGGTGCAAAATGCAGTGGCCCGTCTTCTAATGAGGACAGGTCTCATCGAGCACATTACATCAATGCTCTGTTCGCTGCACTGGCTGCCTATTGTCTTCTGGGCCCAATTCAAGGTGTTGGTACTGACCTATAAAGCCTTAAATGGCCTGGGCCCTGTCTACCTGTGGGATTGCCTCAGGCCCCAGACTGTGGTGCAGCCCCTGCAGTCGGCTGGGGATGCTAGACTTGAAGTCCCCTGGGTTTCCCAGGTAGCAACGATGGGAAGGGCATTCTCGGTGGCTGCCCCGCAGCTGTGGAACTCCCTGCCAACAGAAGCTCATCTAGCCCCAGATCTCCCCTCTTTCCAAAGACAGTGTAAGACCTGACTATTCCACCAAGCTTTTGGTGGGGGAGATGGGGGGTGGTGAGGTTTGGGAAATGGGGCAAGGGGGGTGGTTCCACCTGATGTTTTATAGTGTTTTATGTGTTTTTAATTATTGAATTGGTTTTATTGACTTCTTGTAAATCGCTCCAAGTTGCCCATATGGGCAAGAGGAAGCAGTTAAGAAATTAGATAGATAGATAGATAGATAGATAGATAGATAGATAGATAGATATTATTATTATTATTATTATTACTATTATTATTATTATAAACATTTATATAGCACCAGCCTTGTGCCTGGTGCTGTACAGAACATAGAAATAGATGTGGTCCCTGCCTGTGGCTTACAATATAAAAGACAAAGAGGGGGAGACAGGGAGAGGGGACAGCGGGAGAGACAGGGGAGAAGACAAACAAAAATTCAAATGGATGTAAAGTCTCAGGTTCGTGTGCTTGGCTTGGTTACAATCAGGTTGCAGCAGTCTGCAGAAGAGGGCAGACAGTAAGTATATGGGGATCGACTAGCCGGCATTGGGAAAGGCGGTGAGGAAAAAGTGGGTCTTGAGGAGGGATTTGAAGGAATGGAGGGAGGGGGCAAGGCGGCTGTGGGTAAGGAGGAAATTCCAGGCTTGGGGGGCAGCGAGGGAGAAGGGTCAAAGACCGTTAGGTGAGCAGGAGATACGAGGGAGAGTGAGGGAGGGAACAGAGGAGGAGCGGAGAGTGCATGCAGGAGTGCGCAGGGAGATTAGGAAAGGTAAGGTGGAGCTTGGTTGTGGAGTGTTTTGAACGTGAATACCAGGAGTTTAAACAGGATACGTTCAGGAAGGGGGAGCCAGTGAAGAGAGAAGAGGAGAGGCTGCACATGGTCGAAGTGACGGGCAGAGTGAATGACCTTGGCAGTAGAGTTTTGGATAGCGATAAGGGGGGACAGGTAAGAGCGAGGGAGGCCAGCAGGGAGGAGGTTGCAGTAATCGAGGCGAGAGATAACCATGGCATGAACAAGGGTTTTGGCCGAGGAGGTAGAGAGAAAGGGGCGGATCCAAGCAATGTTATGGAGGGCGAATCGGCAGGATTTGGCAACAGAGTCAATGTAAGGTTTAAAAGAGAGGTGTGTGTCAAAGATGAAGCCCAAACTATGGGCTTGGAGAACAGGATGGATGGTGACTTCATCAATGCAGATGGGCAGGTAAGAGGGAGAGGAAGAGGAGGAAGGAAAAATGAGTTCGGTCTTGGCCATTTTGAGCTTGAGTTGACATCGGGACATCCAGGCGGAGATATCAGAGAGGCAGTCGACGAGGCATGAGTGGACAGAAGAGGAGAGAGAGGGGGTAGAAAGATAGATTTGGGTTTCATCAGCGTAGAGATGATATTGGAATCCGTGGGCAACAATAAGTTTGCCAAGGGACAGGGTGTAAATAGAGAAGAGGAGAGGGGCAAGGACAGAGACTTGGGGGACCCCAACCGAAAGTGGGAGGGAGGAGGAGTTCGACTCGGGGAGCGAGACTTTAAAGGAGCGATCAGAGAGGTAGGAGGAGAACCAGTCAAGGACAGAGCCACGGAAGTCCAAAGAGTAAAGCAAGTCCAATAGAAGCAAGTGGTCGAAAGTGTCAAAGGCAGCAGAGAGGTCAAGGAGGACAAGAATGGAGTAGAGGCGCTTAGATTTAGCAACAAGTAAATCACTGGTGATCTTGGCCAGGGCAGTTTCAGTAGAGTGGAGAGGGCAGAAGCTGGATTGGAGAGGGTCCAGAGAGGAGCTGGCAGAGAGGAGGTCCAGGCAGTGGTAGTAGACAATACGTTCCAGAAGCTTTGAGGCAAAGGGAAGGAGGGAGACTGGTCGGTAACTAGAGGGGTCAGATGGGTCCAGGGTGAGCTTTTTGAGGATGGGGGAGACAGTGGTATGCTTGAAGGCGGAGGGAAAGGAGCCTGTGGAAAGGGAGAGATTGATGACATGTAGAAGTGGGGGGGGGGGCGGCAGTGGGAGCAATAGAGGCCAGGAGGCAGGAGGGGATTGGGCCAAGGGGGCAGGTGGAGGGGTTGGATGAAGACAGCAGAGTGGAGATTTCCTCGAGAGAGGCAGGAGGGAAGGATGTGAGGAGAGAGTGGGGAGGGGGTGGTACGGGAGAGGGAGGAGGAGGTGGGTGGGAGGCAATGTCCTGATGGATCTTGTCAATCTTTGAGGTGAAGAATGAAGCAAGATCCTGAGCAGCAAGGGAACAGGGCGGAGGAGGGAAGGGGTGTCATCAGCGTTGGGGAGGGAGTCAAAAGTAGAGAAGAGATGGCGAAGGTCACGAGAGAAAGATTCAATCCTGGAGGCATAATCGTGTTGTCTAGCTAGGTAGATAGCCAAGGAGAGGGAGGAGAGGGAGAATTTGTAGTCGAGGAAGTCAGGGAGGGAGTGGGATTTGCGCCATAGGTATTCGGCAGTCCGGGTGCAGGAGCGGAGGTAGCGAATGTTAGGGGTGAGCCGGGGCGGGGGTTTTGGGGCCGGACGGGGCAGGAAGAGAGGGGGGCAAGAGAGTCAAGGGTTGAGGAGAGAGAGGTATTGAGGGTGGAGATGGCAGAGTCAGGGGAGGAGGAGCAGAAATAGATAGATAGATAGATAGATAGATAGATAGTATTTGTTTATTTGGGTCGCTGTGAGCCAGGACTCCTGTGTTAGGGGGTTGGGAGGGAGCTAGTGGGTTAGAGCAGGAGGGGCTGATAAGGTGCTGTACTTTGACCTGGGAGGCCAAAGTTCAAATCTCACCTTGGCCAATGAACTCACTGGGTGGCCTTGGGCAAATCACAACTTCTCAGCTTCAGTTTCCCATCTGTAAAATGGGAATGTGTGTGTGTCTGTCTTTCCCTGTGTATTCCCCTTGTCCATCTTATATTGTAAGTCCACTGGATAGGGACCTGTCTTTGAAAATCTGTGACTGTAAAGAGGTGCGTATATCTAGTAGTGCTATAGGTGGGTTCTAGCAGGTTAGAATGGGAGTGGGGAGGCTGGGATCCAGAACTCCTGGATTCTCTGGGAGGGAAGAGGGGACTAGTAAGTTAGAGCAGGGATGGTGTGTGACTCCTGGTTTCTGTGTTAGGGGGTTGGATGCTAGTGGGTTAGAGCAGGGGGTGCTGAGTGTGAGGAATCCTGGCTTCTCTGGGAGGGGAAGGTTGGGAGTCAGGACTCTTGTATTCTTTCAGTGGGAGTGGAGACTAATGGGTTAGAGTAGGGAGGGCTGGGGACTGTT
Source organism: Sphenodon punctatus (assembly GCA_003113815.1). Taxonomy (NCBI): domain Eukaryota; kingdom Metazoa; phylum Chordata; class Lepidosauria; order Sphenodontia; family Sphenodontidae; genus Sphenodon; species Sphenodon punctatus. Next base: position 1,657,376 of record QEPC01009479.1, on the reverse strand, counting down.
AGGGGGTGGGAGCTAGTGGGTTAGAGAAGGACACTCTCAAGTTCTCTCAGAGGAAAGTGGAGACGAGTGGGTTAGAGCAGGGGCAGGGGGCCTGGGATCTAGGACTCCTGGGTTTTCTGGGAAGGTTGTGGGGACTAATCGGTTAGAGTAGAGGGCTTGATACCAGAAATCCTGGGTTCTTGGGAAGAGAAGTGGGAACTGGGACTTTGGGTTCTATGGGAAGGGAGTGGGGGCTTATAGTTTAGAGCAAGGGGGGGCCTGTAGTGTTGTAAGTGGGAGAATTAAAAATTCACTTGTGCTTCAAAAAACATGGAAACTTAGGTACGACAAGATGAAAAATAATTTTGAAACCTTCTTTGGGACTAAGTTCTGCCAATGAAAGTATGCAAGCTTTTGAGCTTACACAGGTCTGTTTCAGGTAAATGGCATATAACAAAGATACACTGGCCAGTTTATGCTTTAATTATAATGCCGATGTGCTGGCTAATGATATTCTGACCTTGAGCTAAGATTAATAATAAAAAAAAGAGTGAACTCCTGATCAGATTTTTGCCATCTATATAATAAGTTAAATCAGAACACTGACTACAGACTCCATTTGGGCACAGCTCAGATTTGAAGCTAAAATCTTTTGCAGGTTGGGGCTATCACTAATACTGATGCAAAGAAGGATAAAAAACACTCTCCATTCTCTTTAGAGGTGGAAATGGAAATCCCTTACAAGCCAACCTGGCAAGTTCTGCACAGTACCTATGGCAATAGCTGAAACCAGTATTCATGAGCTGATTTATTCTGATATGTCAATGAAAGTGTTTGGCTTATGTCTCTCACAAGGCTGAAACTTGATCTTGATTTTTTCTTATTCTTTCAGAGAATCAAACTTCTTGGCTCAGTTCCTGTGAGAATTGAGCAAAGCCCTGGTTCTCGACTGTTTCTCGATCAAGATTTTGTTTTCAATTTAATTAGTGGAGTCATGTGTGTGCGCTAAGTCTTGGGTCCCACATCTGACTTTATCACTCTTCTTTTCTGAAGCCACCAACATGGGGGGCAGGGGTAGTGGTGTAAAAAAAACAACTCAGAGTGGTTGCCGGGCCATTCTGCATAAGAGCAGACCTTTTAAAAAATGGCGCCGGCAGCATTGCCGATGCACAGACCGTCTGCCCCTTTCCAAAATGACTCTGGCACTACTGGCACGATTTTGGAAAATGGCTGCACATGCGCAGAATGGCGAAGTGGCCATTTTGTGCATGTCCACATGTTGTTTTTTCTTCTTCTTAAGCAATATTCTTGTGAGATTCTCACACCATTTGTGAGATCTTCTCGAGATCTCATTGACAGTTATTGATTCTTTTGAGATTCTCGTGAGAGTAAAACTGATTCTCGTTTCAGTCCTTTGAAGTCTTGCTCAGAGCCAATTTATAACAGCAGCTAATAACCATGCAAAAATCCAACTCAGAACAAAATAAGTAAAGCTACCTTCTCTTCGTTAAGGAACTATCACTGGAGAGGAATTACACTTCTGGTTCTTAGTTAATAGTTTGCCTCTAAGTTAATTTATCTTCTTTTTCCCATGAGTTATCATTTTTTTCTTTGAAAAATTACAATGACACACGCATCTGCTTGTATAGTCCTAAAGCCCCAATGAAGGATTCAAGACTAAAGGTGTTTGTACACGAGATGGGAGAGGGGGAACGTCCATGAGGCAAAATCACAGCCGGGGGAACACCTGAAGCTCAGCTCTTCTGCATGGGGTTTCAAACATGATTAGCCCATTTCTGCCATGATTTCACTCACAAATTACAGGACTGGACTGGGCTAGTGATGTTTAAAACCCCGCGCACATATGAGTGGAACTACAAGTGATTTCCCCCTGTCATGATTTTGGCTCACGGAACTCCCTTCCTCCCATCTCATGTGCAAGCGGCCTGATAATGACAGCATGCCACTTCACTTCCACTAAGTCCACCCAACATTGACTGGCTGACTACATTCATCACCAGAACCCCATTTTATAGTCAGGGAACTGAAACTGAGAGGAGTGAGTTGCCCAATGCTATTCACTGAGGCCAGGATCTCAGCTCAGGTTTCCAGTTGCAGGGCTAACATGCTATCTTCTGGGCCTCACTGTTTCTATAAGATCCATCCATCAACCAATCCGTCCACCCATCTGCAAACATCCTGCTACAACTACCCAAGATTTGACTTGGGTCTTATTGTTTCCTGTCGAGGAATTAACATATGTTTCTTTTTTGTTTGTATGAACATAACTTATAAGACTAGGCTTCTCCAACCATCATCAGGAAGGGCTGTTTGGAACCAGGGGCTCTCAGATTTTAAGAAAATCTGCCTATGTAAAGTGACAGTAAAACACCAACATAAGAAGAAGCACTATGATGTCTCACCTTCCAGGGAATTCTGCCACTCCTATGATGCTTGCAAATGCAAATGCAAATGCAGATCCAGAATTTGGCTACTCAACCATAATAAAATTCTCCTGGAAATCAAATGGAAAAACAGACAGGATGTTGTTTTTAATGGAAAGTTTTATATTTTACACAATTTGTGCTTTTAAAAAAGGCTTTAGTTTTTTGTATAACTGAAGTGTATATGTTTCATTATCTACCATGATTCTTCATGGCGGGCTATAAATCATGAAGTCTTATGGTGGATAATGAAATATATACACTTAAAAATATAAATGTTTCCATTAAAAACAACATCTTGTCTGTTTTTCCATTTGATTTCCAGGAGAATTTTGTCCACAAGTATTAATGATTTTTATTTTTATTTTTTAGTTATTAACTTAATTGGATGAAAGATGCTATCCCTTGACCAGTCTAAGCTCTTTACTTTCTAGAAAATGTATATGATTGATTATTTGTGCATGTTTAGTATTGGTTTTTGTTTGCCCCCTCATCTTGCTACATATTTTTAAACTCAAAGATATCTTAATGCAAAGAATCAAGTTATTTTTGCTTCTAATTTATGTTGCTTCTTATACTGCCGCTCATCCTTCAGGATCTCTCTTTTCCCACTGTAACTAACCTAAGCATGTGCACCTGCAACTAACCAGCTTCATGAATGTCTCCCTATCTTTCCCAATGAGCCCCTCCCCTTGTTCATTCTAGATTGTAAACTTGTTGGGGCAGGGACCTGTCTCTAATCACAACTGTTCAGCATCAGGCATATTGCTGGTATAATAATAATAATAATAATAATAATAATAATAATAAATAAACAACTAAATGAACCAGCTCTCTCTCATTTCCTAAGGAAACAAAATCCTGGTCTTCCAAAGCACTGATTTTATTCCAGAGGCACTGTGCCAGAGTTGTTAAAATCAGAGCTGGCCTTAGAGGTTTTCTGCTCTAGGCAGCAGTGTGCGGTGGGGAGTTAGATCTTCGGGCTGCGGGCCAGGTGGGAGCCACCTACCAGAGGAGGATCAGAATCCCAGAGATTAAAAGAGAGAGAGAGAGAGGGGAGGGGAGGGGGACTGCAGTGCTCTGCAGGCAGCAGATCGCACCTATCAAGACTACTGGGCTGGGCTGGGTGAGTCTCGCCCCCCTGCTTCAGTGTATTTCCCACCCACACAGGCACGCCCTGCCTCCCCACCACAGTGTCTCTCCTTCACAACAACAAAAATAGAATCACAACAGTCTTTCTACTTTTGTCTTCTTTCTGGTCTTCCCCAAACACCTCATTAATCCTTCTTTCCCTTCTATTTCATTCTCATATCACTGTATTACCCAGAGTGTCAGCCGGCTGTTGAAAGCAAAGAAACTGAACTGCTCATTGTCTGGCATAAGATAAAGAGTCTTTAGCTAGCTAAGTTATTTGCAGTCTCCATTCCAGCAAACACCTATGCTCAAGAGTAACTTTACTCACAAACAATTGTACTGAGATTGGTGGGACTATTTGCATAAATCTGCCACAGCCAAGGTCTATGAAGATAACTATGCAAAGCTGACCAAATAGACAAGACAAAATTTCAGATTTGAATTTGAAATTTTTGAAGTTTTGAATTTGAAATTTCAATAACCTTTCAGTATTTGTTGAAATTTTGATTCAAATTGAAATTTTGATCCAACTCTCCCAAGATTCTCCATGTTCTTTACCTATCATCAGAACCCAAATATCACTCTTCAGCTCATTCAGGTTTGTGAAAACCAACTATGTCATAGGGTATGCAGGAAGGAGTATATTGCCACAAGCATGGCATGCATTAGAGCTGGGGGGAAAATGCTAGATTATGTATATGTGGATATTATATTATTATAGAGCCGCAGGAGTGACTTTATAGTTAAGGTGAGTAGCACTCTCCATTAAAATCACAAAATCTCTACTCATTGTAAAATTGAAATGATTTGTCCTATCACTATGAAATTTTGTAGTGAGGATTTCTTGGGTGAAGGACAAAGCCTCTCCAGATTTCAGATAGATCAGTTGAGAAACAACTAAGTTATACGAATTTGAAAATTCATATCAAAAAGTTTTTTTTCTGTTTTTTTTGCAACTGTCTCTTAACAACATGTGTTTAAAGTTATATGCCTGCAACTCGGTCTTTGAATTTATTCAGAATGTATCAAGGATCATGCCACTCAGTTCAGAACCTCTGAGGTTCGGAGGAATAGGTCTGGTATTCAGTGTGCTTGGTTCCGCTCGATTGAGTGTTTCTCTGAGCTGTTGTGGCTTTGCGTTTGGCCAGGCATTGGAAAGTCTCGGGACCCTTGACGTGACCTGAGTGACCCACCCCTGACCTTACCTTCATTAAGCTGGGAAATGAAACTGAGTGCTTTATTTGGTAGGCACGGGGGTAATGGGAGGGGACAGGTTAGGGGCGGGAAAGCGCAGGACAGTTTTTGATTGGCTGCCGGGGCAAAAATAAAAGTGAGCATTTGTACATTATCTACTTCCTTTGCTGAGCCTGATGAACTCAGCCTGGCTGTGTGCTACACTGCTCTTCTATGTAAATATGACTCCTCATTTTTATGGACAATCATCACCTGGCTGATGGTGGCTGTGGAGGAGCTGATGGTCTCCGTCACATCCACAAAGAAAAGACAGTGTGATCCAGGATCTCCCGTTCCACCCCATTGTACCCTGGAGGTGCCCTGTTGTCTGTTACCAGTTGAACCTGATGCAAGGCGGCTTTCTGCTCGAGAAGCCACTCGAGCACCAGGAATATGGAAATCCACCTGTTGGACACATCCTGCACCACCTGGTGCACTGGGGAGCCTTGCTCTGCCTGCTTCGCCCGGAGGAGGTAGCTGCCCTTCACACTCCAGTTAGAGAAACTGGCCAGCTTCCTTCCCCGCTCGATCAGGGAGCTAAGGGTGCCTGCCCAAATCCCCTTCTCCCCCAAGCCCAGAGCATCCCTGACAACTAGGTGAAGGCTGTGTGTGGCAGAAGGGATGCTGGTGAAGCCCCCCTCATGGACTGTCCTCAATATGTTGGCCACGTTGTTGCTCAACATGCACCCCTTGGTGAAGGGTACACCTGTTGTGACCCATTCCCTCTCCATGGCGGTCAGGGCTGCCTTGATGTTCCAAGAAGTGTCCATGACTTCCGCCTGAATCAAGGCCCGCCTATGCGCTGCATTGGGACCCCTCCTGTCACTCCCAAATGCTGCCTTTGGGTCTTGCTACCAGTGCGTTGTCACTGCCAGGTGGCACCCTCAGCCCCTGCCATCTGCTCCCTCACCCGCTCCTTTAAAGCCCGCACAAGGCTGGCACCAGCTGCCGACTCAGGGTGGTGTGCAAGTGCAGCTTAAAATGAAGGGCCAGGAAGTCAATCAGGCACCTAAACCCCATGTCCCCGACCATCGAGAAGGGCTGCACATCGAGCTCAATCATTTCCCCCAACATTCACGTGGCTTTCGGTTGAAAGCTATGCTGCCCTCCACGTCCTGCAGCTGCTGATGGATTTGGCAGCTGCCCCCACCCTAGTTCCTCCATGGTGCACTGATGTTTCTCGGCCTCAGTTGGCTGATGCTGCTCCCCCCCAGCAGCAATACCGCTCCTGCTGCTAGAGGTAGCTGCTCGAGGAGGATGCTTGCCCGCTGATGGAGGTGGACGACTGGCCACTGCAGTCGGGAAACCACTGGAATTCACTGCCCCTGCCTGTCCGCTTAGCAGCACAGCACTGTGGCATGTCTTCAGGTACCTCACAATGGCAGTTGTGCCAAGTTTGGTGAGCACCTGCCCACACTTCACCACCTTCTCGCACAAAGTGCATTGCACCTCCCTGGTATCATCCACCCGCTCCAACTTAAAATGTGCCCATACGGAGGATTTTTTGCCCCCTCATACCTTCCGGCTCTCACCGGGTGATGCACCACTGACAGTGCTGATGGGAGGGGCAGAACATGGTGGTGACACAGCTATAGGAGGGATGTGTGACTGGCCCTGTCCAAAGTGGCCAAGGGTATGTTGTCCTGCCCACTGACGACCATCTCCAGTGAGCATGTGTTCTCTATTGTGGGGGACATTTGCTCGCCACACTGCCCGAGACTGGGGGCCAAGTTGATGGAGCTGTTGATTTTCATCAAGGTCAACCTTCTGCTGCTGGGATTTCCCGATCTGCCCCTGGATGTGGATTGATGGTGCAGTGGCACATGCTATCTCATGCCAGGGGCAGTCTTGGGACAGGGCTCCTCCTCAATCTGGGCTGCTGCTGCTGAGGTGATGTCCCTTCCTCTCAATGCACGGCGCCTGCAATGCCCCCCCTCCCTCTCTCTCTCTCTCTCTCTCTCTCTCTCTCTCTCTCTCTCTCTTTCTCTCTTTCTCTCTCTCTCTCTTTCTCTCTACGGCCTTGGCTGGCCTATCTGACAGACCTCATGATGCCAGGTGGCTTTGGGAAGCTGTAAGCCTGCCAGCCAGCCTCTAGCTAGACATTCTCAGCTTGCCTATCTGACTGACTCTCTCTTGCTGCACAGTCTTTGACAGCCTATCTGAGTGCCCTGCCAATGTCCTGGCCTGCCTTCCCTACTGCCTCTCATGCCATGCTGCCTGTCTTCCCGCCCTGGTTGTCAACCTCGAACCCTGACTCAGCCTGCCTTCTGCTGCTCATGCCATGCTGCCTGTCTGCTGCTGCGGCTGCTGCTTCTCCTGTGCCATGAGTTCTGTGCCCCGGAAATCCAATGTCTGCTTCTGGTGCCTCTGCTGTGCCATGGGTTCTGTGACCCAGCAATCCAATTTCTGCTGCTGCTGCTGCCTCTGCTGCTGCCTCTGCTGTGCCATGGGTTCTGGTACCGGGAAATCCAATGTCTGCTGCTGCTACCGCTGCTGCCTCTGCTGTGCCATGGATTCTGATACCGGGAAATCCAATGTCTGCCTCTGCTGTGCCATGGGTTCTGCTACCAGGCAATCCAATGTCTGCTGCTGCTCCGCTGATGCCTGGCAGCCTGCAATGCCCAGCCAAGTAGGGGTGACAGGCCAGTCACCAATCCCCAAGCCTTCCTGGCCTCTGCTGCTGCTTCCACTGGGTCTCAGATGGCCAGCCATGCCTCCACAGGCACCCCCAGGGGCCAAGCCCCGAGCCTGCCTGCCCGAGCAACCCAGGATGCCAAGCCCCAAGCCTTCCTGGTCTCTGCTGCTGCTTCTGCTGCTGCTGCTGCTGCTGCTGCTGTGCCTCAGATGGTCTGCCATGCCCCCACGGGCACCCCTGGAGTGCCCCAAACCTCCAGGCAGCTGACTTTTCCGGGGGGTCCGAACTCCACGGGACTGAACCCACAAACCCAAACTAAGTTTTTGTGCTGAACGGCTGAACATCCAAACCCCATTCTGTTCGCACATCCCTAGTGTGTATGGATAACAAGCGCCACATTCTGGGAGGATGTATATGGTGAGACAAGGCTCAGATTCAGCCAGGGGTAGGGAGCACTGTGTTTATGGGGAGGAAGCACCCTGGTGCTGGGGGGATATATGGAAGAGAAGGCTTAGAGATGGTTGATTTGTATTCAAGCCTTGGGAGCAGTCAGAAGTGTAGGGAAACTGTATTTATGGGCTAAAGTGGAGACAGGGATCAAGTTCATTGTAATGGGGCAGGGAGGAGTTTGCTGTACCAAGCTTCAGTGTTGCCCCCAACCTGCAGAGGAAGAGGAATGGGGCTGAAAGACCAGGGCAAAGTCTAGGTGCATGGAACCTAAGTTGTAAGTTAGTACAATATGTGAGACTGTATAAATCCTTTACTGCTTACATCTTTACTACTTACAATCTCCATATTTTTTTGGAACAGGGATGGATTTTTCAGAGAAGCTAAGGCTCTTATAAATTCAACCATGCTCCAAAAAACATGGATGGTTCATGGTTCCCCTCTCCTTAAGTCCTCTTTTAAACCAAAGGTTTTTTGATCCTAGAATTTGTACTTCCAGATAGCTATTCAAATGATAGCCACAACTGGAACAAATCTTCACCCATTCGCCTGCTCAGTTGTTTAGTTATTTGGTGATTTCATTTTGGTTAATATGCCTGTGCAATGTCACTAATAGTACCAAACTAACCGAATCACCTTACAAAAATATCTAAAATGGGTATTTGATCCATCCGGAGCTGAAAAACAGTTATTATTCACTTTGGTGGATACAGTTCAAAGGCAGCAAATCCTAACAGTTGCTTCCATATATACTTGTCCTGCATTGCTAAGTCTTTAGTTCTAACTAGGGGTGTATTGAGTACTTCAATTTGTACTCTCAGGTAATACTCACATTTTCAGGCACCTCATCAGGCACCTGACATGTTACCCAGCCCCACTTTGGGAGCCCAGGAATAAAGAAGTGATTTTATCTCTCTTCATAGAGAAGATGTAGTGGCTGTGTTGGTCTCAAATGTAAGAGAAGGAGACAAATTACTTCAGGGGATATTTTGGGTTGGACCATCTTGCAAGTCTTTGTCCTATATAGGACCCTTCCTCAAGCAAGTACAAAGTCAGAGATGCAACCAGGCACCTGCAAAATCAGGCACCTCAATGAATCTGAGGTGCCCAACCCAACCTGGCTGTGTTTAGGCATCTATTGATGCCCAAACATGACCCAATGGGCTACTCACATGTTCCCCAGGCTGACTCACCCAGCCAGCTGCTCCTTAGCTGAGCTGGGTTCTTCCAGCTCTGCTTTTCTGACAAGGGGGCAGGGGAAGTGAATCCCCAGCTTCTGGCATTAAAATCAATGGACATTAGGGATGGGCGAACAGAACCGAGTTCGGAAATTTGGTTCAGTTCGGTTCAGTTAGAAAACCGAGTTCGGTTTGGAAGTTCGGTTCGGTTGACCCAACTATTTGAGTTTGGTCCGAACTCCGAACTTCCAAACAGAGTTTGGAAATTCAAACCCCATTGAACTAAATAGAATATTATCTTATAGGGATGGGCAAACATAACCAAGTTCGGAAATTTGCTTCGGTTTGGTTCGAAAATCGAATTCGGTTCGGAAGTTTGGTTCGGTTGGCCGAACTATTTGAGTTTGGTCTGAACTCCAAACTTCCAAACAGAGTTTGGAAATTCAAACCCCATTGAACTAAATGGAATATTATCTTATAGGGATGAGCGAACATAACCGAGTTCGGAAATTCGGTTTGGTTTGGTTAGAAAATCAAGTTCAGTTCGGACATTTGGTTCGGTCAACCGAACTGGTCGAGTTCGGTCTGAACTCTGAACTTCTGAACCGCGTTCGCCCATCCCTAATGGGCACATGGAGTGGAACAGTTCCCATAGCAAGGGTGTACACAGGATGGGTGTGGACCATGTACTCTCTGTGCGGGTTGTGCATGCAACACACATGCACTCCCGCTATGGGGACATGGTGATCTGCGTGCCCATTGATTTTCTGATGAGAAACTGGGTCTTAAAGAGCTGGGAGAGGCCCCCTAACTTTCCTCACACTCTCTCTCAGAAAAGCGGAGTAGGAAGAACACAACTCAGTTGAGCAGATGCTGGGAGGAGCAGCCAGGCGGGTGAGTCAATGTGGGGAGTGCACAGGTGTGGGCAGGAGCTGGAATTAGCATCACAGAAAGTCCTGGAAAATGCAGGAAAGCCCACTTCTGAGGTGGATTGGGTGAGGGGGAAATTAGTTTTATTAACTAATTTGGCTGACTCAACAGTGCTATGCCAATGGAAGACCTGGTCTAGGTGTTTGATTTATTCCACTTTTATGAATCATCTGATCTTAGATAAGACACCAGAATTTTAATTCATTTGAACTACCTTTGCTGTACATATTAAAAAATTAGAGGAATATTTAAAAACTGTTTTAGAAATATCAGGTGATACTTATGCATCCTCCACCTTCAGCCCCTAGATAACCTTGGATTTCACCAAGCTTCTCTCTTTAGTCCCCCTCCCCCCACCCCAATCAACATATAATATAAAAATACATTTTGACTTTCCTTTGCCAGGAAAGGTTCTAAATACTCTTTGTCGCACAGCAGGAAGCCCCTTTAAAGTAGTTCAGATTGGTGGGTGGATTGAGAGGGGAGGAGATCACAATTATACCCCATTTCAATGACATGTCTGGAGCTGCAGTGACTCCAGACAAAGAAGCTGAAATGTATGAAAGTTGCCATGTCTTCAAGACAGACCTAAAAATACCTGCCTGAGCTGCAGGTTTGAAACCAGTTCCAAGAGCTCTTCACAGAGGCTTTCCTGCTGGGAGCCAAAGAAGGCACTGAATCATTTACAACAGGCTGTCTAGAGTACCTGGTTATCAGTGAGAATGAAGCACAAAGCACTTCTCTACATAGTGCAAACATATAGTCTTCTTTGTACATGCAGGGAAGTAAAGGAGAGTTTCTTAAAGGAAGGCACTATTCTGTAAATGCTAATCAAGATGAAATTTCCACTCCAAAATTGTCAGGAACGAGAGCCTGTGCCATCGCTGGCTAACACTGGTAGATGTCTACTAAAGTGGATCATTAAAAAAAATAAAAAATAAAAATTAAGTTGAGAATGCAGAAAATTCTTAAACGGTTGCAGAATGGTCTAAAACTTTCACCATGATTTGCCTTGGAAACACTGAGGGAGAAGCATTGATTAATTCTGACCCTTCAGTTTGGGACAAGAAACTTTGTGGATTCAGAACCCACTTTTGACCAAATATGACTATTCCCCCCTCCTGCTACCAGAGGAACTTCTATTTTTGTATTTTTGTATTGTTATCTTTGGTTTTTGGCTGCGGCCGTTAATAAAACAAATCAAAATTTTTAAAAACGGATTATTTTTTGCTTGCATTTTTTTCAGGTTTTCTTAAAACAAAGAACAATTTTTGTTTCTAACTGCTACTGCCAAAAATCACACCCAGCTTGGTGGACATTCTACATAAATATCTGCATGTTCAGAGCATCTTCTTTGGATGCAGAAGCACAAATCTCTTCCCGCTTCTTCTTACTGGTTCAGCTACCTGTGAAGGCAACAGGGATTTGTTGCTTTTGTGTCATGCCCTAAAGGCCCTACCTATCTTAAGACTGTTCTTCTATTCTCCATCAGAATCCTTAAAATTAGGGGTGAAAGAAGGAGCTAAATTGCTGCTCATGAGAAATGTCACCATATTATGGTAAAACCATTTCCCCGATATCAATGCAATTTCTTGATTCTCATAATACTGCGAGATACCATCCCAATGTATTGACCTTCTGATTACCATTTACTGTGTAGTGCATACCGTTCATTTACCACATACCTTATTGCGTAGGGTACAATTTTATTGCCTCTTTTGATGTTTGTACATTTCTGAGCCATCGCTGCGCAAATAGACCACCCCTTAACTTCTCCACAGTGACCCTTAACCTCCATTTCAGTGCCTCCAATCATAATTGTTGCTCTATGTTGTTTCTTTTGCTTTGACCAATCTGCAACTGGATTGCAGATTAGCAAAGGAATTTGTATACCAGCTAATGTGTGACAAGGAAGTACAAGGGAAAATGGAGTGCAAGAAATGTGATAGTGTGTCGGTATGACCTCTTGGGATTTGAAATGGACAGTAAAGCGGTAAATGGAGAAGCAGTAAATAAAGAAATGAAATGTCAGTCAAGACATTATCAAATACCGAGAGATTCTCAATTTGACCAAGATGGTATCGGGAACCAAGATTTCAATGGGGAAATCCTATTTTGGAAAAATCTCATTTCGGCACTACTTAAGATCAGCCAAAAATGAACCCTTGCAAGTTCCATTGGTGAACCAAGTACATAAGACAATAGTACACAACAAGGTGCTTTGGTAGCTCCTCCATAACTCTGAAACTCCCTTCTGCTGGAGGTTTGTCAAAACCCAAGCTGAGCATTTTCTAGATGTGAGGTAAGTCCTTTTTATTTGGCCAGGCGTTTGGCTGATGGGCATGAAGGATTTTTTTGGAGGGCGGGGTTGGTATAATTTTAACATTTTTATATTGTAAATGTATTTTTTGTATTTTATTTTTATACTCATTTTCATATGTTACTACCAGCCCAAAGCCTTTGGGCTACGGTGGGATACAAATCTAAACAAACAAACAAATAAATAAATGATATCTAACCCAATATGTTTTCACCATAAAAATCTATGCGTTGAAAGTGCTTTACAATTCTTTTTTAGTTCATCCTCACAAAAACCTTGTAAGTTAGGCCATTATTATTCTTATTTTACATGTTAATTAATTAATTATTTCATTCATTCATTCATTCATTCATTCAATTTACCTTGCCCTTCCCACAAAGAGTTAGAGTGGCTTAAAAATATCTAAAATATATCATCATCATCATCATCATCATCATCAAGCAATACTGTTGGCCACTCACTCTTTCTGGATTCCCTTCACTCCCTTGGCTTTTGTGGATCTGTCCATAACTGGTTCTCCTCCTACCTCTCTGACTGCTCCTTTAATGTGTCTCTCTCCAACTCCGCCGCCTCCTCCTTCCCCCTCTCAGTTGGTGTTCCTCAAGGCTCTGTTCTTGGCCCTCTCCTCTTCTCGATCTATACCTCATCCTTAGGCAAACTCATTGCCTCCCATGGCTTCCAATACCACCTCTATGCTGATGACACTCAACTCTATCTCTCTACTCCCTCTCTCTCTCCCTCTGTTCAAGCTCGTCTCATCAACTGTCTCTCTGACATCTCTACCTGGATGTCTCAACGTCAACTCAAACTCAACATGGCTAAAACTGAACTCCTTATCTTCCCCCCTCATCCTTCCTCTCCTTCCTCACTGTCAATAACTATTGATGGAGTCACCATCCTGCCTGTCCCCCAAGCCCGTAGCCTAGGCTTCATCTTTGACTCAGCCCTTTCTTTTAAACCCTACATTGACTCTGTTGCTAAATCCTGTCGCTTCTCCCTCCATAACATTGCTAAGATTCGCCCTTTTCTCTCTGTCTCGTCTGCCAAAACTCTTGTTCATGCTCTGGTCATCTCTCGCCTCGATTACTGTAACCTCCTTCTCACTGGCCTTCCCCGGTCTCACCTTTCTCCCCTCATCTCTGTCCAAAACTCTGCTGCCAGGGTCATCTACCTCGCCAGTCGCTTCGACCATGTGCAGCCCCTCCTCTCTTCGCTTCACTGGCTTCCCCTTCCTGAACGAATCCTGCACAAGCTCCTAGTCTTCACCTATAAAGCTCTTCACAACCTTGCTCCCCCCTACCTCTCTGCACTTATCGCCCTCCATACTCCAGCCCGTGCACTTCGCTCCTCCTCTGTCCCTTCTCTCACCCTTCCACGCCTTCCCTGCTCCCCTAAGCGCCTTCGTCCCTTCTCACTTGCTGCCCCCCATGCCTGGAACTCCCTCCCTGTCCACATCCGCCTTGCCCCCTCCCTTCATACCTTCAAATCTCTCCTTAAAACTCACCTCTTTCGCTCTGCTCTGTCTGACTCTTTATCCTGCTGAGCCACTATTCCTATACCTACGATCGGTTTACCCTTATCCTTGCAACATGGACCTGCCTGCTGTCATTCTCATCGTAACCAAGCCAAGTACGTGCACTTGAGACCTCGCATCTTCATGAATGTTAGACCCCTTGTCTCTCCCTCTGTTCCCCTTCCTAAGTCTCTCCCCCAGCTCCTGTCTCTCAGATTGTAAGCCCTAGGGGCAGGGACCGTGTCTATTTTATTACTTTGTAAAGTGCCAGGTACACTGCTGGCGCTATATAAATGTTTGTTAATAATAATAATAATAATAATAATAATAATGATGATGATGATGATGATGATGATGATGATGATGATATACATATACATATAAATATATATGTATAAACATTTATAAACATATATGAATAAACATATAAAAGCAATTAAAAAACCCTAGGCCCTCCCACCCTTCAATACTCTTTCCCTAACCAACCACTCCACCCAATCTTACCGAACCGTATTCCAGCCCACCAGATGCCCAGCCAACCATTATTTATTTTAATTTTAATCCATTTATACCCTGTCCCTCTCACCCAATGGTAACTCAGCACAAATAAGCATCAATATAATACAATAAAACACAATAAAATTCATAAATATATAGAACAACAATAACAGTATAAAACCAAGTCTGTGCAAAAAACTATTTTCCCACCCCACCCAATCTAACCCCTCCCCTGGGCCCACCAAACACCTGATGGAAGAGTCAGGTTTTACATTGCCTAGGGAAAGCCAGGAGATCCGGGCTGAGGTGGGTCTCTGCTGGGAGTGCATTCCACAGCAATGGAGTAGCTGCCGAGAGCGTCCGCCTGTCCATCCGGACCTGTCAATAATGTGGAACTTCCAGGAGGGCACTCCCAGATGACTGCAGGGGCGGGTCCAGGGAATGAGGCAATCCCTCAGATAAGCAGAGCCTGTAGGGCTTTAAAGGTCAAGACCGGCGCCTTGAATCGGGTTCTGAAGACAATAGGCAGCCAGTGCAATGTTTGAAGTACCAATTTGATGTGCTCCCTGCAACCCATTCTAGTGAGCAGAAGGCCTGCCGCATTTTGCACTATCTACAGTCTCAGGACCATCATTATGGGCAGTCCCACATAGAGCGCATTGTAGTAGTCAAGCCTCAAGGTGACAAATGCATGGATAACAGTAGTGAGATCAGAGTCCGAGACATATGTGTGGCGCCTCTTCACCATATGTAATTGGAGAAAGGTGCCCCTGGCCACAGCTGACACCTGCAAGTCCAGGCAAGTCCAAAAGAAGATTGCATTAGATCTCCTTAGGTGGACCTCAAAAGGGATGGAGTTCCATAATTGTAGAACAGCCGCTGAGAATGCCTCCCTGCATGCCCTTTTGTACAAACGTCATGAGCAGTTGATACTCGCAGGAGGATGCCCTTGACTGACCTCAGATGAAACATAAGGGAAGAGGCAATCTTTGAGATACCTGGGCTCAAACCATTTAGGGCTTTATAGATCAAAACCAGAAGTTTGAATTGTGCCCAGAAAGCTATTGGCAAATGTGTTTCCCGTGACCCACCCCCGTGTCAGGGCCCTGCCTAAAGGCCATGGGACCTGCAACCAGGGAAGAAAACAAGCCCCGTCACTCACCACGGGGGCGGAGGGTGCCACAAGTTCATCCAGTTCTCCCCTGCAGCATCACCAAACACAGAAGCACCGCCCGTTCCAGCAGCAGCACAACAACAGCCCGCTGAGGGGAGCCCGTCCCATGCTCCGGCCATGCCCCCTCACTCACACGCTTATCCTGGGGATGTGGCTACAGAGCCACTGCAGCAGCAGGTAGACGCCATGCCTCCAGCCCCATTCTCACAGCGTTCAGAGTGCTTGCAGCAACACCTTCCCCCTCAGCATAAAAGCAACCTTTCGCCTCCCTAGCACTTTTGGTGATCAGTGCCTCTGAGCCTGTGAGACCTGACCCTGTGCTTTGCGTGTGTACGCTCTTGATCCTTCCTGAAATGTTGATAGTAGTGTGTGCTTGAGAAGAGTAAGTGTTGTGCATGCTTGTGGTGACTGGGTTTGCAGCTTGAGTCAGGTAAGTACGGACCCTTGCTTATTCCACCTATTACACTTACCTGGGACTCCACTCCCCCCATCCAGGGGCTTGGCACTCCCTTTACCTATCACCTGCCCACACACCCAGCCCCCCCACCCTTACCCTGTGTGCATGGTTATTGTGGCCACCAGGAGGTGTGTGCTCATCCCAGATACCCTGTGATGATCCAGGCTGGGAATTATTAATCCTAGAAGTCATATACGATCCTGAGGGTTTGTTTCTTGGCATAACCTCCCTGGTTCTGGCCACCGTGTGCCAGTGGGATCCGGACGCCCTCACTTGCCTTTCCTTCCTCGCCGCCAAACCTCACACCCCGATGGAAGATGATCCATCACGTTCTACTCCAACTGCAGCTTCCAAACAGTCATCAAGGGCAACCCATGTAGAACGCATTGCAATAGTCTAGCCTCAAGGTTACGAAGGCATTTATTTATTCATTCAAATTTCTACCCCACCCTTCCCCTAAGGCTTAGTGTGGTTTACATAATAAAAATATGCACCATAAAAATACACTAAAACTCCATTTAAAAAACTTATTTAAAAAAACCCCACACTTGCCCCTAAACCTTTTCACCTCAGACCCTACCCCTGCCTGCCAGATGTCTTGCCCCCCCCCAAAAAAAAGGTTTTGCACTTCCAGTGCAGTTGGTGAAAAGCACTCCTGGCACCACCACCACAACCTGGTGATCCAGGCACAACAAAGGGTCCAGAAACACCCCAAGGCTAAGAACCTGAGTAATCAGATGGGGCTGTTCACTCCTCAATAACAGGGGTCCCAAACCCCTCCAAGTCACGTGCTCATTATAACTTCAGTCTTTTCTGAATTCTGTTTCAATTGGCTCACACCCTCATCCAGTCTCTAAAAGAAGCCAGGCATTCATAAGCACTGAGACTACAGGACCTGGGTCAGATGAAAAAGAGAGGTATAGCTGGGTGTCATCAGCATACTAATGGCACTTCACTCTAAACTTCCAAATGATCTCACCCATCAGTCTCAGATACCCATTAAACAAGAGAGGAAACAAGATGGAACCCTGTGGGACACAGCAGGGGAGGTTCCAAAGGGATGATGAGAAGTCCCGCTGTTACCTCCCTGACAGGATTGAATGAATGACTCAAGAGTAGTCCTGCACACCCCTTCCAGGTCCCACAGTCATGTCGACAAAACCCCATGATAAACTGTGGGTGTCTTTAGACATAATGTCAATGGATGTCTGAATGTGTGTTTTGGCCTTGATATAAACACTGGTTTGGCTCTGTGTTCACCATGTGGTGCTGCTTAGACACACAGCCCATCTTAGGGTAAATCAGTGTTTTGCTCACCACCTGATCTCAGCTCACAAGCACTGCTGAATTGTTCCCTGAGTTGTACCTGGTAACATGCCACGTGATATCATTAGACACAATATCGGCCACGTGTTCAGCCAAAACACACACATTTTCCTTGTGATGCAATGGTGTTCATATTGCATGGCCAAATTGGTGTTGGGATTGTTATACTGTTTACACACAACAGCTAAACGTGCTATGGGGTTTTGACACCCGATCTTTATTATGTCTAAAGATACTCTATATCAAAGGCCGCTGAAAGGTCTAAAAGGATCAACAAGGCACAATTCTCCTTGCTGATCTCCAGGCGTAGATCATCAACCAATGCCACAAACACAGTCTCCATGGTTTTAACCTATAAAGTCATATACAGCTTGGGCCCCAGCTATCTGAAAGACTTTCTCTTCCACTGTAGCTTGTTGTGGCCCATGAGGTCAGCCAAGGGTTCCCTCTGGCAATTGCCAACTGCCCATTAAGTCAATGAGGTCTGCCTAAGTCTGAGTCTGTTCATCTTCTGGAGGAAATGTAAGACCTTTCTGTTTGGCAGGCATCTGGCGGGCGGCAGGAATTGGGTTGGATTTGATTGGGTAGGGGGACTTGGGAAAGAGGACTGATGGGTGATGGTGGTAAGTGGGGATAAAGGAAGGGGTGAGTGGGTGGCTGGGGTGATGTTGGGGTTCTAAGAAATTTTAATGTGTTTTATTGTATTTTATATTTTTAATGTTGTAAAGTGCTCGAAGTCTATAAAGAAGTGTAACCACTAGAAATTGTTAAATTTGCACTGCTGCAAGTAAGCCACTGCTGCTGAAAAAGGGAGCCTGTAGCTTTAAGACTCGCTGTTGACAGTTTCCTTCCAAAACCAGATCTGGGTGCAGATCTGAAGACTGCTGAAGGAAGAAGGCCTCCTTGCTACTAGCCTGCTGTATGAGAATTACAGCTTTCACTTACATTTACAGGTGAACAATCAGTCAGTTCAAAGGGTTGAAGAGAAAAGACGTGCAGAGATAAGAAAAGGAGTGTACATGATGTAGCAGAAGCTGAGTGAACTTCTGTGAAAAGGATTTCTTTTTCTTTCCTTTTTTTCCTGGAAGCTGTTTTTGGATCACGGGTGATCAACTCACTGTATGAGGTTTCCCCTTGCCACTAAGAAATGGTGTGATGCAGTCGCATTTGGTTGTAATTAATAGGAATGTGTGAACGTGGTTTGGACATTTGGAATTCAGTCCGAGCTCAGCTAGTTCGGATGGCCAAACCAAATGACCGAACCTAACCCCAGAAGCCCCGAACACTTTGGGTGCATTTGGATGAGTTCGGGCAGTGTTCGGGCAGGAAAAAACGTGGCTGGCAGGCCTGGGGGGGTCAGCTGAGGAGGGGTGGGGAGGCTTGGACTAGAAGCCAGTCTTCCCAATCACCATCCCTCTTTTCCTCAGACCACTGGTTTGGCAGTCTGCAATTGGCCATGAGCTAGGCTGCACAGAGCCAATGGGGTTTGTGGTAAGGTGGGCGCAGCAAATAACAAAAGGAATTGCCCTCCCCCTCTTCCATATCATTCTGAGCTACTCACTGATCCTGTCAGCAGGCGGTTTCAGAACTCTCCTTCTCCCAGCAGTTTGTGATCCTCTGAATCCATTGCCATCTTCGTCCTATTTCACCCATTCCCACACATTTACCTCCATAGTTTCTTTTATTTAGATTAGATAGATTTAGGTGTTATTTTTATTTTTCACCCGTCCCTGTGTTATTTCTTTCTCCCCTCCATTGAATCCTTCCCTCATCCCTGTACATATTCCATCCCTGATTCCCTTCCCCTGTTTTTGGATTTATTTAGACTAGCATTAGATTGATTTAGGTTTCATTTCAGTTTTGTACCCCTCCCTGTGTTGTTTGTTGTGAGCTGTCTGTGTTCCCTCCATCTCTGTAGATAGATAGATAGATAGATAGATAGATAGATGTAGAAGTTAGCTTAGTTATAGAGATAGATAGAAATAGTGTGTAGTGATTCACTTTTAATATTTTATAGTGTGTTTGTAGGACTAGGCCTTTGTAGGGATGTGTGAACGTGGTTCAGATGTTCGGAGTTCAGGATGAACTCGGCCTGTTTGAATGACTGAACCGAATGTCCGAACTGAATGCTTGAACGGCCGAACAGTTTTGAAAAGTTCGGATGAGTTCGGGGGTGGGAAAAACATGACTTTGGGTGGGAAAAACGTGTCTGGAAGGGGGAGGCAGTTGAGGAGCAGATTTCCTGACACCAGGGGTGGAGACCAGGGGTGATTTCAGGGCCAAATGATACCGATATCAAAATCGAAATATTTCGATTTTGGTATCGGTATCGATAGCGCTATTTTCAGATGTTAGGCCGACTTTGGCTGAACCGAACTCCGCCGAATTGAACAACCGAACTCGAATTCGGGTTTCGAACCGAACGACCGAATGTCTGAACATCTGAACCGTGTTCTGTTCAAACATCCCTAGGCCTTTGTAGATATTAGATAATATTCCACTTAGTTCCATAGGTTTTAGAAAGGTTTATAGCAGTTATAGTTAGTGCAGATATATATAATATTAGATTACAAATTTGAATAAATAAATAAATAAAAATCTTCCTCTGCATTCTTTGTGTGAGAGAAATGGAGAAGGGAAGCAGGAGAGGCCGGTCTGCTGCCCATAAGGCAGGCAATGGGCATGTGGCAGAGGTGGCAGGGGCTGTGCCAGCGGAGTGGCAGCAGGCATCAGCAGCAGCCTGAGCCCATCACCATGCCCCAAACTGCAGAGGTCTGATTTTGGCAGTCAGGTTTCAAAGGCTTCCAGCACTGGCATTAGGGGTGTGGGGTGTGGTTCAGCATCACCTCCTGCCAGCGTCCTCCACTGCCACGCAGGAGGCCTGTAGTTCAGGAGGCTGCAGTTGTCTCTGCTGGGGCTGCAGGAGCAGGTGCAGGTGCTTCTGGGTCAGATGTTCATCATGGGTCACCATTGTCCCCCATTATTGATGTGATCCCCAGCAGTCCAGGGCTGGTGGATCCGACTTCGGCTGCTAGTGGCAGGGCCCGATCCCCGGGCAATGGCAGAAGGGAGAGGAGCAGCAGGAGCAGCAGTAGTAGCAGCAGCAAATATAGGGGGCACAGGGAGAGTGGCAGAAGCATGGAAAGTTGATCAACCTCAGGATCCCAGTACTCTCCTTCGCAGGATATATCTCAGATTGGTGACAGTGCGGCAGATTCCAGTCCTGTGTAAATGTCTGGTGCTGAGGCAATGACTGTCCCTCCGAGAGCTGTATTGCCACCATGTTCTGCCCCTCCCATCAGCGCTGTCAGTGGTACATCACCCGGTGCGGGCCAGAAGGCAGGAGGGGGCAAAAAATCCTTTGTTTGGGTGCATTTTAAGTTGATGTGGGCAGATGATCCCAGGGAGGTGCAGTGCACTTTGTGCCAGAAGGTGGTGAAGTGTACTCTGGGGAAAATCCTAGTTTAGATATTTCCTGACTCACCAACTCCTTCCAATAATCTCCAAGGCCTGATGAGATAGTCAAATTCACCAGTGTACCTTATGGGGAAGGAGGAAAAAGGACCACCCTGGTCCAATATATTAACAGTGCCTGCAGGGCATAGGTTCTAAGTGGAAGGCAGAGAGCTTCAGACCTAAGTATCACCCTGGGTGTTCCTCTTGGGACCCCCAAGATTGCCCGCAAGAATTTATTCTGTAGGTGTTCCAATTTAGGGAGGAACTCCAATCCCCACACCGGGAAGGCATATAATAATTGGCCCACTGCCCTTGCCCTAAACAAACATAGGGCTGGTAGAATCAGCTTCCCCCTCTGACTGAAAAAGATCTTAATAATTGCTGCCGTGGATCTGCCCACAAGTTCTTGGACAGCGTTAAAGTGGGCCTTCCATCCCCTACGAGCATAAAAAATTACCCCCAGATAAGTAAATGCATGCACCTGCTCGATGAAATTATCCCTAATTGACCAGTGATGTAGTTTCTGGACACCTCCTGCCCCTACAAACAGCACCTTGGTCTTGGCATAGTTGATAGCCAACATCTCGGCCTGGCAATAGGCTCCAAAATTTGTCATTGCTCGCCTCAAACCTACCTGGGTCTGCGAAATCAATACCGTATCATCCACATATAATAGCAGTGGCACACGGCATTCGCCGACTTTGGGGGCATGTGTGTCAGATGCCTTCATGTAGCAAATAGAGTCATTCAGGTAGAGACTGAAGAGGGCAGGGGCTAATAAACACCCCTGTCTCACTCCCACTGTCACCTGGACCGGGTCAGAAAGAGCACCCCACCGGTTCACCTGTACCTGCAAGGAGTTCCCTGTATGTAATTTAATCATTAAATATAACAATCTTGGTTCGATGTCCAATGCATGCAACTTAAGCCGTTCTCTGCTAATAGAATCAAAAGCCTTTTCCAGATCGATAGAGCAAAGATAAAGCTTCCTTCGAGCAGAGACCAGCTTAGCTAGGTCAAAACAAAAATATGGTCGGTTGTAGCCAATCCCTTCCGGAATCCTGCCTGTTCTGGCTCGATAATCCCCAGTCTCTCTATCCATGCCTAGCTTCAAACAAAAGTTTAGTGTAAAGTTTGTCCACAACGCAAAGGAGGCTAATCGGCCGATAATTTCCCGGGATCCTAGGGTCCCCCTTTTTTAAAATTGGGACTATAATACTAGAGAGCCAGGAAGCCAGGAAACTACCTGTCTCATTGATATATGAGAACAAGGGAGCTAGCAAACCTGCCCACTGAACTGGATCTCTCTTCAGAAGTTCAGGTGATATAAAATCCGGGCCTGGGACCTTACCAGTCTTTTGCTTGCCAATAAGTGAAACCACCTCTTCCACTGAGACAGGGGGCCAACTCTGGAACCTATTTATAGGCAAAATAAGTAACTCAAAATCCCCCACCTTAGGCTTAGAAAAAAGAGTTTCATAGAAGGATTGCCACACCTCTGGGCGCAACGAATTCACACCGTGGTGACCTCCTTCCATCTGGAAATGACGGATGATTGCCCAGAATTTCCTTGTATCTTTATCAATGGCTGTCCTAATAAGAGTAGCCCATGCAGCTTTCTGTGAATCACACAACTTTGATGACAACAAGTTGAGGTAGTTTTTCCACACAAGAGCCAGTTTAAGCCTTACAGTTGACAGGGGTTATGCCTCAGATCCCTAGCTGTACGTCGGAGTTGAGCCCATGCCTTGTGGCAATCAGCATCAAACCAGGTAGGGGAACTGAAGGAAGGAATTTCTCTCCTAGTATAGGAAGCCATGGTGGTAATGACAGGATTCAAAAGTGACAGCAACTTATTGTACCATATAATGGTATCTGATCCCTGCGCAATCATACCAGCACACATAACAGCTACTGCGGGGACTCCAATAATTTAGAAACAGCCCTTTGTAGATCTTCTGACCATTTAACACGTCACAGGGTGGGAGTTTCATCATCCAAAAGCTCCAATGGACCATAATCAAGCAAAGAGCTCCTAGAAGCCTTCATACTCATTATTAAGGGGAGATGATTGGACACACCCAGTGGCACAACCAGAAACATCTGCACTAAAGAAAATAAATGTGGGGTGATTAGTAAAAAATCAAAAACACTGGAGCCCTGATAGGAATGAAATGTAAAATTTCCCTCCAGGTCATCCTCAGTCCTCCCATTAATTATATAAAGATCTAACTCACACATCAGTTTCTCCAGAAGAGGCTTCCCAGGACCTACAACTCGATCCTGTGAATGTCACGGGGGAATTAATAAACAACTGTCTATTGGATCCTCCAAACAAGGCCAGGTCTGTGCACTTCTGGAGTCGCCCAGTCTGGAATTGAAATCACCTCCCACCAATAAACTAGCATCCGGGAACTGTTTCATGGCCTCACGCACCAAATCCGTTACAAGGCTCCAAATCTCTGGGCGATAATAGGGGGACGATTCCGGTGGAATATAGACAATTCCGATCAATAATTCCAAACCGGAGGGGAATTGACAGTGAAAAAGAATAAAGTTGGTCTTAATAGAGCCTATTTGTTGTACCTTTACTAGCAAGTTAGCTGCTATAAGTAACACCAGGTCACCACTCGGCCATCCCTGGACAATGGAAGGTGTTACATCCAGCCAGAACATATCAAAGTCCCTCAAGATACCTTTAAAGGGGGGTTCCACTAACCAGGTTTCCTGCAACAGAGCAATGTCATATGGAGCAAGAAAATTATAAAATTCCAAGTCTGATTGGTGCACCCTCCACCCTGAAATATTCCAAGATGTCAAATGGAGGGATGCAACTGCCCGGACCTCCTGTCAGTGCCCCTGAGGGGGCCTGGTTGGCTGTCTTAGCACTCTGCCTAGGCCCGGGGGTGGGGAGCTGAATGAGGGGACTCTACCAGAGCCGGTAGGGACACCATAGGCCAATAGAACTGAATGACCGCCTGGTTATCCACCTGGGAATCTACTTGGGGGGAAGAATTTATCTCGGGCAAAGCATGTGGCATTTCCACTTGGAAGGCCCTCTCAGACAACACCTGGGAGTCAGCCAAAGTCTGCGAATTACTAGTAACCATCCCTCCCAATCTGGGGCAATCTTCCCTAGACAAATGCCCCCGAATAGACCTGTTAATGGGTGTAGAACTAAAGCATTCCATCCCCACCTGTGCCTCGACCCTCGTGCCACCCCCACCCCCTGAGGACAGCCAGCTAAAACATTGGGTACCAGAACAGGAGGATAGAACCATGGGTAACGAGATGGGAGGGCAAGGTTTACTTTCTCCAGCTCTCATTTCTCCCAATTGGAGCTGTAGTGACTCTAATCGTTCAAAGAAATGGGTCTGTATATTTACTGGAGGTAAGGGGGCCAAAACAGGCACTGATGAGGAGAAACCCCCCTAGACGTCCTCCTTCTCGAAGGTAAGGGGGGCACTGTTCTTTGTTCGGTAACAGCTGGTACCACCTTAGTAATTGCGGATTTCATAGGAGCTGAAATCCTAAAAGCTGGGGGCTCATTCACCCGAGGAGAGATAGCGGGAGCCACAGGACAGAAGGAACTTGGGCAAGGTTGTCTAAGCCCAGGTCCCCGCCTTGATGGCGGTCCAGGTAAGTCCCCGGGAGACCCCCCCCTGAGGTGGAGAACAGTTCTGAAAGGCACGGGAGACAAACACTGCCTGATTTTCTAGCTGGTTTTTGAGCACCAGAATATGGGAAATTAACCTCGTAAAAGCAAACGTCACTATAATCATTTGCCTATCCTCTGAGGTAACCAATTGGCCCACTGACAAGATCTCTCTTCTGGTGATCACAATTTTCTCTTTTTTCAAAAGGGATCTGAGATGTTCGGCAACATCTAAAGCTGTCGCCCACTGGGGGGAACGGCAACCCCTTCGGGGGAGAATAGTAAATACTAGGGAAGCAGCCAATAACCCAAAGGACTCGGCATTATCTACCGAGATAATAGGAGGAAGGCCATCATAAGGCACCGTCGACAGCAAGGGGGGAGTGACGAGGCCACAACTTGGTGGAAAGGACCCAGAGACCTCACTGAGGGGGTGGAAGAAAACACAGGGGGACCCAGTTCAATAACCTGGGGGCAATCCCCCACCCTCTCCTGAACAAGCCTTTCAATAGACTCCATCTTGCCTTGGAGTTGCGCAAGCTTAGTGAACATAAACTGCAAAGTCTCTGCCATAAGCATGACATGTTCTGCCAGGAAAGCAGCTAATTTTCCATTTGACACTGGGCCCTGCCCCACCCTACCACCTATAGACGGGGGACCTAGAAGCGGTTGTCCAAAAACCCATGGGTTTTCTTGTAGGGGGACATCTCGGGCAATGTTACTAGGCTCCTCGGGTCCTGCTAGAGGCTGAAAGCAGTTGGAGGTCAGAACCCCGGGGGACATTGACAAAGTCACCACTTTTCTCACTGAAGAACTATGGAAAAAAGACTCAAATTTCCTCTGTTTAAGTAGCTTAGCAGGTAGTCCGATGGGGTCTGAAGATGCCATCCTTATTCCACCCCAATCTGCTCCCTGTTAGCAAATTGGAACTTAGTAACCCAGCGCCCCTGGCAGCCCGCCTAAGGTCGCGCGCACAAGGGCACACCCTTGCGTGTGCAGCCCTTAGGCGCACAGCCCCCGGCGCGCACCGCTGGCACCGCCTGCGGCTAGAGACAAGTTTAAATAGCCCGCCGAGGTGCACACAGGTGTCAGCACTCACTCCGATGCTTGGTGCAGGGTTCCTCATGCCCGTTAACTGTCTCACGCTTGCTGCTGCTCCGCTCCTTCCCACAACCCTGCTGGCGGCTAGAGGCAAGTTTAAATAGCCTGCCGAGGTGCACACAGGTGTCAGCACTCACTCCAATGCTTGGTGCAGGGTTCCTCATGCCCATTCACTGTCTCATGCTTGCTGCTGCTCCGCTCCTTCCCACCAATGTTTGTGGGGGTCCGAACTCCATGAGACCGAATGCACGATTGCAAACTAAGTTTTCAGTCTGAATGTCCGAACATCCAAACACCATTCTGTTCACAAATCCCTAGTAATTAAGTTCTTTGTCCTTATCTATATTTGAGTTGCATTATATTGGTTTGGTTGATGTGTTAAATAGAAAAGACATAATGGTGGTTGGAGTTGGGGTAAACTGCAAAGTGTGCTAACTTTCATTGGTTTATTCTGTTACAAGGGAAACATATTGGAGCTTCACTGAGCCTTTACATTGAAAAACTTTGTCTTTCTTTCTGTATTAACTCCTGGAGACTGCCTCCTGGGGATTAGTGATTTTTTAAAACTCAGTGCATATGATAAACCTCGCAGGACACCACACGCGAGGTCTTGGTATGATGAAAAACACTCCCCGAGTACCACTCACTGGGTTCTCCCTGTCAGGAAAGATCAGAACCATTCAAGAACAGTCCCGTCCACCCCTGAACAGTCCCGCAGGCACACCACCAACATCTCATCAAATTGGCAGTTTGATTTCAATGGAGCTATGCTCATTTACACTAACTGAGAATCTAGCATATATTTCCAACTTTTATCATGTCTTCAGTCCCAAATGTATTTTTTAACAACCTCCTATTTTTAAACCCTTAGCATATTTTTGAGAGTCCGGCTCATTATTTTTTAACATGTTGGACTTACTCCATTGCTGATCATGCTGCAATGTAGAGGCACCTAACTTTCACACCCCATTCCATCATGCTGAGATGTGGTCAGTGACTTGAGGAGGTCAGAGTCAGTGGCCAGGACTTGGGGAGTTGTGGGGAGATTACTGTAACCACCAAGACCTTGGGCAGGACTGATTCTCGGGACTCCCTCAACCCCTTCCAACAAGATTCAGAGAGCCACAGCCACCAGCTGCAAGGGATAAAGAATGGTACTCCCCTCTCAACTGTGGGCTGTGGATCTGGGATGCCTGCACCAGAAGTGGCAGCAGAGACAGTCTGGGTGGCAGCAGGGATTCCAGAAGCTGGAGTCTTGATCAGGTGCTGACCTAGATGAGGGCAGTGAGGGAGGGGAAGGAAGGGGTTCACTAAAATATAGTTTAGTGTGCCCCCAACCTTTAATCCCACCCTGGAAGAATTTCATTGGTACAGAATCAAATGCTATCACTGTAGTATCTTGATCAACACTTTTTTAAAGATAGGTATTGGAAATCCCTGCTATTACTTCAATATCCCTCAGACTCACTAGCCTTGTTGTCTCTCAGCAGACAGTTATTTTTGCTGCTGCTCCCTAAAAGAAAGGCAAGACTGTTCACATACACATACAGTATCCAATGACAAAGAAAGTGCCACTCAGCAGGAGCTGAAGGCATGATAAAAGTTGGAAATATATGCCAGATTCTCAGCTAGTGTAAATGAGCATAGCTCCATTGAAGTCAATCTGCCAATTTACACCAGCTCAAGTTCTGACCCACTGTTACTCAAGGTAAATGCAATGCCAAGAATATGAACATAGGATAAAGATGACAACTATTGCTAATCCTGCTTCATAACACAAGGGCAAAACCACTACTCCAGTCAGATTTGCACAGTAATATCCTCTTACACTGTTGTAACTGAACAGAATTCGACAACCAGAAGAGAGAAGGGAATGACATGATACTAAGAATAGGACTCACAAAGAATTAAGACAAGTACTGAGAAGAAGTACTCAGAACAAGACAGATACAGCGACCAGACAAATACAGTGATAGATTTTGATGTCAGCTCTGACAGCTACAGTGATGATTGGTGTGTATGTTAACTGTATGTTGACAGTTAAAGATGAGGGACTAAGGTAGAAGGGGGAAAAAATCTTCAAATTTTGAGACACTAAATTATTCAACTTAATTGATGCAGATGACTAAGACATAACTAAACTATAGCATGAGGTATGGCTCAGGTACGTAGGATGCATGCCAATGATAACGCTAACTAGTAACCGATAAAAGTTATTTTTGGTTGCAGGAAAGATAATTTTATTTCATTTGTATTAAAAGTCTTTCTTTTTAGGTTCAAATCAAAGCTGGGAATAAATAAAACATCCTCACCAGAAATAATAATAATAATAATAATAATAATAATAATAATATATAGTGCAAATAACGTACCTACCACTGAACAATCATTAATTCAAAACAGGTCCCTGCCGCGGAGGACTTACAATCTAGGATGGACAAGGGAGGGGAGACAAGGGATAGGAGAACATAGGAAGAGACAGGGGTACAAGATGAGGCATACACTGAAAGTGAAATCTTTGCCACAATATTTACTTGGCATTTAGGAAACTGTTATTGACACTCTTGCTCAGAAATTATTTTGGAGCTATACCCTACATTTTCTACTGTGTTCTAGTGGCTGGGCTGCTCTATATGTCCATGATTAAGTTCTCAGGCTCCCATTATTCCCTGTTTCCCAACAAATTTCCCACGTTGTTAATTAATTCACAGCCAGGCAAACAAGAGCTTTCCCTTCAACTTGTGTTGATTTTTCTTATTTTGTTTTGTTTTATGTGCTCCTTTGGCTCAGACAAGTGACTGGAGATCTTGCAGAACATTGGCAAGAAGATGAGAGCCTCTTGGAGAATTGTCAGGGAGCCTTGCCAAGCTAGTTCAGCAGCTATCATAGGGATGATACAAGACTATTTCACTTTGGCTTGCAACCATGCTGATGCCTATTCAAAACACCTGTTTTGTGGAGTTGTTAAAGAACATAAAAACCTTGATCTGACAAAACATAGATTGGAACAATGGTTTTTCAGCTTTTTTTTCACATCCTGGCTAAGATTTTTAACTGTTAAATGGTGATTTTGGCTACCTTGGTGAGCAATGGCAGCTTGGGACATCTGAAAGGGGACAAGATTTTCTGAACACATAAAACACTCATTCTTGGGGTCATTTTAGTGCCTGAACAGGATGGTGCAAAATTAATGGATTTTGAATGACAGCAGTGGTGGCTTGATCTGCTATACTTTACAGATTAATAATTTTAGAGGCAAAAAAATAATGCATGGACTGGGATCTGTACATCACTTCATAGTGATCCATGAATCTGTTTGTAGTAGAGTTGGGACAGAACTTCACTGCTGATTCCATTTTCAACACATCTGACCATTCTGATCTGATCTGGCAAAACACAGGCTGGAGTGGACAGTGAATTCTGATGTGGTCACAGCTAGTCAGTCTTTTCTTCTCCTTCAGTTCACATTCTTTCATCATCCCCAAAGCAGGATTTTACCCAGAACTGTGGAACAGCTGCCAAAATTCCTGTGGATTCTGCACAATACAGAAATGGAGGAATAGGTGGGAAACGAAGATCTCTCAGGAACTGGGTGGCTTAGAGGATGATAAGCAGAGGCACTGAATCTTTTTTATCACTGGTACAAATGCCGTTCAAGTTGTCTGTGACAAAAATTAATGACCATCTAAGGGATTTTTGGTATGTGTTGTGTATCAACTTTGATGAGCCACTGTCTGGTGCATAAATGTTCATGTCACAAAACCCCCCACATTTTTTAAATGTTACACTGGTACGCACATACTGCAACCAAAATATACTTGCAGAGAGAAACCATCTATGCCTCAAGAGTGTATATTGTTTTTTATGACCACAGTTTCTTGCTAGTTTCGTGATTGCAACTGGCACCATTTGTGGCTAAAAACTTCAATCCTTTACCCGGAAGCCCCTGAAAGCAGTGGTGAGTGGCTCCCCAATAGGCAATAAGGGATTTTATCAGAGGACTGCAGTCTTTTTGTCCTAAATAGGGGCTTTATTGTATTTCCCCCTTTGTGTGTCCATTTTTCACAGTTGGTCATTCTTTAATTAGAATTGTATTTGTAAAATGCAGGATTCTGGTATTGATTTACCCTACTCCTGAAGAAGTCACCTGATGTGCGACGAATTGTTGAGGGAAGGGATCCTACTAGAAGTTACAGATAATCACCTGTGATTTATATAATATATGTTTTATTACCTTGTACAAATGTAACCACCTGTGAGTTGTATATCTATATGCTGTCATTGCCATTTGTCTTTTGTACATATAAGCCAGGTGCTTACTGCTGGTATTATTATGAATGTTTATAAAATTTGGGTGTTTTTGTAAATCCCTGATTCCTCTACATATTTTGTAAATCTTGGGCTTTATCCAAATAGGAGCTGATTTTAGAGCAGTCTCCCCTTTCTTGATGTTATAATTGTACGGATGTACTGCTCTCTATACCTTTTTCTGTCAATTCAAAAGTGTATTCAGCAGCAGCAGCAGCAGCAATCCCTTGCAACTGAGGATGATTGTCTCCCACCTTATTTATGAGTGCTAAGATGGCTAACAAGGCCAATTCGGGATCAACAGGTTCTATTACAGCTCTGACACTTGTTTCTGTAGTAGGTAGGTGACTCTAAATTCCAAATTCAGTCCACAACTCACTGTTTCTGCTGCATCCGCTTTTCCATCTCCTGTTGTTGTCCTGAAGTTTCAAAGTACTGAAACCCTTGAATAAACTCAAGAGTGTATTATTCAAATAGACAAGAGAAGGAAAGGAAAGAAAAGATGGAGAAAGATGAAATTACTTGCCCACGGTCTTATGGAATGTAAGTATCCAGGATAGGAGAAGAACGTGTTTTTGGTCTCCTTGTTATGTGACTCATTCACCACTAGACGTCCAAATACTGTTGGCACTGCTAGTTGTAGTTCCAATAGGCATGCCATGTATTACATCGGGATAGAAAGAGAACTAAATTTTAATCCTAGTGTAAATTATCCTTGCAGTTCTGCACTGCAGAACATTAATGGATTCAAAGTTTGCAACCCTTTCAAGCCATGCTGTGTCAACTTAGTGAAAAAGTAGAGGTGTCAGGACAATGTTTCCAATTTGTTTAGTCCCACCAGCTTAAACCAAAAGAAAACTTCATCTTCAGTTGTTCGGAGATGTAAACAGAAAATCTTTCCTGAGATATACAGAAAATGTCTCTCAATTAAAAAAAAAAAAAACCACAAGGATATGATTAGTAAGCAATGTACAAACCATGGCTCTGCTTCTGTGTTAAAGCAACAACATTAATTGTCCAGTTGGGAGCAAATGGGAGAACTGATAGGAGTAAAGATATTCATGCACTTCTATATTTGGAGATTCAGGGTCCAGAAAAGAATGGGGATACTTCCATTGTAAAATAGGGGTATTTCCTTCCTCTCCTCCTCACCCTCCTCCCAGGGGAAGGAGGAGAGGCCTGTAAGAAGAGCCCCAGCTCCCAGGGACGACTGGCCTTGGTTGGCCACCCGAAGGACTGCGACCAAAGGACGCAGACCATTTGGTGGCCGTTCGGTGACCAGGAGGTGTAGGAAGCCCCCTCCCTACATCCCTCCCTAGCACCCAAAGAATGGCAGGATTTTCACGTGCCAACCAGGGTCTTTCTACTTGCCATCCCTAGCACCCCAAGGAGGGCAGGATTTGCACGTGCCAGCCAGGGTCTTTCTAGTTGCGAACCCTAGCACCCCAAAGAGGTCAGAATTTGCACGTGCCAGCCAGGGTCTTTCCAACAGGGATGTGCGAATGCGGTTTGGATGTTCGGAGTTCGGCCCGAATTCGGTCTGCTTGGATGACTGAACTTGAACCCGAACCCCAGCCAACCAAAACAAATTTGA
Organism: Sphenodon punctatus; assembly: GCA_003113815.1. Taxonomy (NCBI): domain Eukaryota; kingdom Metazoa; phylum Chordata; class Lepidosauria; order Sphenodontia; family Sphenodontidae; genus Sphenodon; species Sphenodon punctatus. The sequence continues at coordinate 1,625,994 of QEPC01009479.1, read as the reverse complement.
TCCGAACGACCGAATGACCGAACAGTTCGGTACCGTTCAGTTGAGTTCGGATGAGTTTAGGAGGGAATAATGTGACTGGAAGGGGTGGAGAGGCTTGGAGTAGCAGACAGCAAGCCTGCGCACACAACAGCCCTTTTCTCCTCAGACCACTGACTTTGCAGGCTGCGATTGGCCACAAGCTAGGCTACAAGTCAATGGGGCTTTCAGTGAGGCGGGCACAGCAAGTAACAAAACTCATTGCCCTCCCCCCTTACCAACACCTTCTGAGCTTGCCACTGTTCCTGACAGGAGGCATTTTCAGTTGGATTTCTTTAGTGCGATATTGATCGCATTTAATCGAATTTATGTGTTCAGACATGCATGAAACATTCGTTTTTTAAAAAAATTCGCAAAAATCAGAACGTCTGAATCCCCCCTAACAAATATTCAGGTGGATGTGAAGTCTCAGGTGCGTGTGCTTGGCTTGGTTACAATCAGGTTGGTTGCAGCAGTCTGCAGAGGAGGGCAGACAGTAAGTATATGGGGAACGACTAGCAGGCATTGGGAAAGGCGGTGAGTAAAAAGTGGGTCTTGCGGAGGGATTTGAAGGAGCGGAGGGAGAGGGCAAGGTGGATGTTGGTAGGAAGGGAGTTCCAGGCATGGGGGGCAGCGAGGGAGAAGGGTCAAAGGCGGTTAGATGAACAGGAGAAATGAGGGAGAGTGAGGGAGGAGACAGAGGAAGAGCAGAGAGCGCATGCAGGAGTGTGTAGGGATATTAGGTCTGAGAGGTAAGGTGGAGCTTGGTTGTGGAGTGTTTTGAATGTGAATACCAGGAGTTTAAGTAGGAAACGTTCAGGAAGGGGGAGTCAGTGAAGAGAGAAGAGGAGAGGCTGCACATGGTCGAAGCGACGGGCAGAGTGAATGACCTTGGCAGCAGAGTTTTGGATTGCGATAAGGGGGGACAGGTGAGAGCGAGGGAGGCCAGCAAGGAGGAGGTTGCAGTAATCGAGGCGAGAGATAACCATGGCATGAACAAGGGTTTTGGCCGAGGAGGTAGAGAGAAAGGGGCGGATCCGAGCAATGTTATGGAGGGCGAATCGGCAGGATTTGGCAACAGAGTCAATGTAAGGTTTAAAAGAGAGGTGCGTGTCAAAGATGAAGCCCAAGCTACGGGCTTGGAGAACAGGATGGATGGTGACTCCATCGATGCAGATGGGCAGGTTAGAGGGAGAGGAAGAGGAGGGAGAAAAAATGAGGAGTTCGGTCTTGGCCATGTTGAGCTTGAGTTGACGTTGGGACATCCAGGCTGAGATATCAGAGAGGCAGTTCACCTGCTGCCTGGCGTTGCTGAGGAGCCTGTCTCTCTTTCTCTCTGGCACACCCACATAGACACAAGCCCTGCCCTTCCTGGGGGGCTGTCTGTAAATTGAGAGCCTGCAACTGGCACATCTTTGGGTTAAGAGCTTCCCTTATACATGTGGTGCCAGCCTGCCAGGTGCTGCTGGTAGGGATCGACAAGCTGTATGAGATTCTGCCACCTGCCAGAACTTCAGCACACAGGAGGGATAAAAGATTGGAGAGTTAAAACAAAGCAGGTAACAACAACAAATAGAACTTTTATAAAAACTTTTCAAACAAAACAACAACAAACAACAACAACATCAAGACATTTATAAAACCCAAACCAAACATTTATATATATGGGGAAAAAAACAAAACTTTACTTACGTGGGCCTGTCCCCTAGAACATGAGGGAAAGGCTAAAGGGGTGGACGGGACCTAGGGGCGGGCATCCCTCCCTCCTCCATTTAGTACCCATGCTCTACAGCAAATTGCACAGCCCCTGCCATGGATGCCTGCCACTTTGAGACCAACTGGTGGTGAAGTTCCACATCATCAATCTCAGTCTGGAGGTACTAGTAATAAGCCTCCACCCTGCATTCCCGTACCTCCAGCACCTGAAACCTCTCCACCAGTCAGTCCTCCATAGTCAGGGCTTGCTGGCATAACACATCCATATACTTTTTCTGCTCCTCCAAAAGGTTCTGGGTCAGCCTCTCGAGTTTGGCCTGGAAAGCCCTTGCCGCTTCAGACTCCTCCTGGGGGGCTGGAGATGGAGAGTCCTCAGTGACACTGGAGGAGGGGGAAGGGCTATGCTGGTGGAAGGACTGGTGGTGCTTTTGGGTTGCCTTCCCCCCCTTCTTCTGGCATTGATGCTGCACCATGGCCATGCTATAGCTCCCACACCTCAAGGGCAGGTTGTACACTTTTTCAGCTTGAGTGATTAGGCCAGATGTGGTCCCCTCTTTCTGCCTCTTGAATCTTTTGCCGCAGGTCTAAAGAGCATAAAAAGATAGGAACATAAGAAGTGTCATACTGTGTCAGACCAATGGTCTGTCAAGCCCTGCCTGCATTCTTTCTCCACAAGTGGGTGGGTGGCCAATCTCTCTCTGCATGGGACTTCCGTTCCTAATAGGTCATAGGGAAATCCATTCCCTGTTGTTCCAGCCCCCATGGCTTACCATTCAGACATCAAATCCATTCTCGTTCTCATATCACTGCCAGACATTGGACCTCGTGCGCCCGCTGTCTAGCAGTGGCACTGGCGATCTCCACCTTGGTGTCCTCCTGCACCTGGCACCGTCATTGGAGGATTCCTCATCCTCAACCTCTCTGAACCGGGAACAAATAAACAACACCTAAGTAATGTCATGCATTTATGACGATGCCTCTAGTCCTCCCTCCTTGGGGTGCTAGTAGGGATGGCAACTGGAGACGGTGACCCTGGATAGCACGTGCAAATCCTGCCTTCCTTGGGGTGCTAAGTAGCGATGGCAACTGGAAAGACCCTTGCTGGCACATGCAAATCCTGCCCTCCTTGGGGTGCTAGGGGATGCTATGGATGGCAAATGGAGAGATCCTGGCTGGCACATGAAAATCCTTCCCTTCTTTGGGTACTAAGGATGTCAATGGAGAGACCCTGGATGTCACGTGCAAATCCTGTCCTCTTTGGGGTGCTAGGGATGGCAACTAGAAATACCATGGCTGGGATGTGCAAATCCTGCCCTCCTTGGGGTGCTGCCAGGGAGGGATAGCAATGGAGAGACCCTGGGTGTCACGTGAAATCCTGCTCTCCCTGGGGTGTTAGGGGTGGCAACTGGAAAGACCTTGGCTGGCACGTGCAAATACTGCCCTTATTTGGTGGTGCTAGGTAGGGATGGCAACTGGAGGGTGAAGACCCTTGGTATGGATGTCTGTCAGGCAAATGTTTCGGTGGGGTTGCTGCTCATGCTCATGCCTGACTGCTGAAAGAGCCCCCCACACTACAGTACCCTCTTTCTCTGTGGAAGACATCCACTGCCACCCGCTGATGCCCACTGTTTGTGCCTGACTGATGCCCACCACCCACTGACCCACCCACAAGCCAGTGAGCTCACTCTAATGGATAGAGCCTTTCTTGCCCTCAAAGTAAAAAAAAAATTACAAACCTGGCAGCACCTCCTGTGCCCACTTACTCCTTCACCATTGGCTCCGGGACCACCACCACCGAAGGTCTAGTGACTGGGGCAGTGACTTCTTCCTCCTCCTCCACCACCGGCTCTGGGAGCACCACTTTGGCTCCCCGGCGTTTAATTAGAGCAACGGTTGTCTTCATTTAAAAAAAAATAACACACAGCCAACAGTCACCCACCAACACTCGCCAATCAGCCAAACCAAAGCCAACAGTCAAACAAACACACCACACAGCCAAAACACATACATCAAAACACCCAGCCAGCCACAACATACATGCTCTCACCCGCACAAGCTCCGCATGCACTTGAATTTCTGGTTTCCGGCAATATCAAGGGATCTCGTGATACCTTTTTCTGAACGACCGAACCAAACTTGACCAAACCGAATGACCGAACCTGAACTCGGTGACCGAACTGAATGCCTGAACCGAACGACTGGACCGAGCCGAACCGAACGACCAAACCTGAATAGCGATCTATTCGCACATCCCTACTTTCCAGTTGCAATTCCTAGCACCCAAAGAAGGACATGTTTTGCACATGCCAGCCAGGTTCTTTTGGATTTCCACATGCCAACCAGGGTCACCATCTCCCGTTGCCATCCCTAGCACCCCAAGGAGGGAGGACTAGAGGCACCATCATAAATGCATGATATATATTACTTAGCTGTTGTTTATGTGTTCCTGTTTCAGAGAGGAATCAGATGCCAGCACTGGTGCCACGCGTCAGACACTGAGGCGGAGGTCACCAGTGCCACTGCCAGACAGCGGGCGCACGAGGTCCGATGTCTGGCGGTGGTATGATAAGCATACCACATTCTCCAACTGCAAAGTAAGGCACGGGGGCTGGAACAACACAAAATGGCTTGCCCTATGACCTGTTAGGAAGTCCCCTGCAGAGAGAGATTGGCCACCCACCCACTTGTGGAGACAGAATGCAGGCAGGGCTTGCCAGACCATTGGTCTGACACAGCATGGCACTTCTTATACTCCTATCTTTTTATATTCTTAAGTTATGCAGCAAAATATTTAAAAGGGCCAGCCAAGGGACAACATCAAGGCAAGTCCACAGCAAGACGGTGAGGCGGCAGGACTCTGGCATGGCCATGGCACATCATCACCAGAAGAAGGGGGGAAGGCATGCCAGAACCGATGCCATCAAAGACCTTCCCCCTTCTTCAGCTCCATTGAGGAGTCCCCACAGGAGGAGTCTTAAGCGGCAAGGGCTTCAGGGCCGAAGTCCAGAAGCCGATGCAGGACTTTCTGGACAAGCAAAAAAAAAATATGGACAGGCTATGGATGAAAGCCTGACTGGTGGACTGACTGGTGGAGCGGTTTCAGGTGCTGGAGGTATAGGAACACAGGGTAGAGGCCTATTCCCAGTACCTCCAGACTGGTATCGACAACATGGAGCTTCACCACCAGTTGGTCTGCAAGTGGCAGGCATCCATGGCAGGGGTCGTGCAATTTGCCCTCAAGAACAGGTACCAAATGGAGGAGGGCGGGATGTCTGCCCATACGTCCCGTCTGCCCCTTTTGCATTTCCCCCATGTTCTGGGGGACAGGCCCACAGACCAATAAGTTAAATTTCCTTTCTTTTTGTATATATAAATGTTTGGTTTTGGTTTTATAAATGTGTTATTGTTGTTGTTGTTTGAAAAGTTTTTATAAAAGTTCTATTTGTTGTTGTTACCCACTTTGTTTCACCTGCCAATCTTTTATCCCTCTGTGCTGCTTCTGGCAGGTGGAAGAATCTCATTGTATATACAGCTTGTCCGATCCCTACCTGATAGTAACAGCAGATGTAGTGTTAGTGTATTAGCCCCAAAATGTGCCAGCAGCAGGGTCTCAACTTGTAGACATCCCCCCAGGAGGGGCAGGGCTTGTGTCTGTGTGGGTGTGTCAGAGAGAAAGAGAGACAGGCTCCCTGGCGGCAGGTGCTAGTGGTCAGAGGGGCTTTTTTTTCACCAGCTTCAGCGGGCATCTGCAGGTGGGCGCGGTGGAATAATCTGGGGGGGGGGNAGATCCTGGCTGGCACATGAAAATCCTTCCCTTCTTTGGGTACTAAGGATGTCAATGGAGAGACCCTGGATGTCACGTGCAAATCCTGTCCTCTTTGGGGTGCTAGGGATGGCAACTAGAAATACCATGGCTGGGATGTGCAAATCCTGCCCTCCTTGGGGTGCTGCCAGGGAGGGATAGCAATGGAGAGACCCTGGGTGTCACGTGAAATCCTGCTCTCCCTGGGGTGTTAGGGGTGGCAACTGGAAAGACCTTGGCTGGCACGTGCAAATACTGCCCTTATTTGGTGGTGCTAGGTAGGGATGGCAACTGGAGGGTGAAGACCCTTGGTATGGATGTCTGTCAGGCAAATGTTTCGGTGGGGTTGCTGCTCATGCTCATGCCTGACTGCTGAAAGAGCCCCCCACACTACAGTACCCTCTTTCTCTGTGGAAGACATCCACTGCCACCCGCTGATGCCCACTGTTTGTGCCTGACTGATGCCCACCACCCACTGACCCACCCACAAGCCAGTGAGCTCACTCTAATGGATAGAGCCTTTCTTGCCCTCAAAGTAAAAAAAAAATTACAAACCTGGCAGCACCTCCTGTGCCCACTTACTCCTTCACCATTGGCTCCGGGACCACCACCACCGAAGGTCTAGTGACTGGGGCAGTGACTTCTTCCTCCTCCTCCACCACCGGCTCTGGGAGCACCACTTTGGCTCCCCGGCGTTTAATTAGAGCAACGGTTGTCTTCATTTAAAAAAAAATAACACACAGCCAACAGTCACCCACCAACACTCGCCAATCAGCCAAACCAAAGCCAACAGTCAAACAAACACACCACACAGCCAAAACACATACATCAAAACACCCAGCCAGCCACAACATACATGCTCTCACCCGCACAAGCTCCGCATGCACTTGAATTTCTGGTTTCCGGCAAAATCAAGGGATCTCGTGATACCTTTTTCTGAACGACCGAACCAAACTTGACCAAACCGAATGACCGAACCTGAACTCGGTGACCGAACTGAATGCCTGAACCGAACGACTGGACCGAGCCGAACCGAACGACCAAACCTGAATAGCGATCTATTCGCACATCCCTACTTTCCAGTTGCAATTCCTAGCACCCAAAGAAGGACATGTTTTGCACATGCCAGCCAGGTTCTTTTGGATTTCCACATGCCAACCAGGGTCACCATCTCCCGTTGCCATCCCTAGCACCCCAAGGAGGGAGGACTAGAGGCACCATCATAAATGCATGATATATATTACTTAGCTGTTGTTTATGTGTTCCTGTTTCAGAGAGGAATCAGATGCCAGCACTGGTGCCACGCGTCAGACACTGAGGCGGAGGTCACCAGTGCCACTGCCAGACAGCGGGCGCACGAGGTCCGATGTCTGGCGGTGGTATGATAAGCATACCACATTCTCCAACTGCAAAGTAAGGCACGGGGGCTGGAACAACACAAAATGGCTTGCCCTATGACCTGTTAGGAAGTCCCCTGCAGAGAGAGATTGGCCACCCACCCACTTGTGGAGACAGAATGCAGGCAGGGCTTGCCAGACCATTGGTCTGACACAGCATGGCACTTCTTATACTCCTATCTTTTTATATTCTTAAGTTATGCAGCAAAATATTTAAAAGGGCCAGCCAAGGGACAACATCAAGGCAAGTCCACAGCAAGACGGTGAGGCAGCAGGACTCTGGCATGGCCATGGCACATCATCACCAGAAGAAGGGGGGAAGGCATGCCAGAACCGATGCCATCAAAGACCTTCCCCCTTCTTCAGCTCCATTGAGGAGTCCCCACAGGAGGAGTCTTAAGCGGCAAGGGCTTCAGGGCCGAAGTCCAGAAGCCGATGCAGGACTTTCTGGACAAGCAAAAAAAAAATATGGACAGGCTATGGATGAAAGCCTGACTGGTGGACTGACTGGTGGAGCGGTTTCAGGTGCTGGAGGTATAGGAACACAGGGTAGAGGCCTATTCCCAGTACCTCCAGACTGGTATCGACAACATGGAGCTTCACCACCAGTTGGTCTGCAAGTGGCAGGCATCCATGGCAGGGGTCGTGCAATTTGCCCTCAAGAACAGGTACCAAATGGAGGAGGGCGGGATGTCTGCCCATACGTCCCGTCTGCCCCTTTTGCATTTCCCCCATGTTCTGGGGGACAGGCCCACAGACCAATAAGTTAAATTTCCTTTCTTTTTGTATATATAAATGTTTGGTTTTGGTTTTATAAATGTGTTATTGTTGTTGTTGTTTGAAAAGTTTTTATAAAAGTTCTATTTGTTGTTGTTACCCACTTTGTTTCACCTGCCAATCTTTTATCCCTCTGTGCTGCTTCTGGCAGGTGGAAGAATCTCATTGTATATACAGCTTGTCCGATCCCTACCTGATAGTAACAGCAGATGTAGTGTTAGTGTATTAGCCCCAAAATGTGCCAGCAGCAGGGTCTCAACTTGTAGACATCCCCCCAGGAGGGGCAGGGCTTGTGTCTGTGTGGGTGTGTCAGAGAGAAAGAGAGACAGGCTCCCTGGCGGCAGGTGCTAGTGGTCAGAGGGGCTTTTTTTTCACCAGCTTCAGCGGGCATCTGCAGGTGGGCGCGGTGGAATAATCTGGGGGGGGGGTAGTCTGGTGTGCAGACACCAGGCTTCTGGATGCAGTGGAATGGAATTACAGCCCCCAGTGACTGGAATGATGGTCCCAGAATCTCATTGATGGTTCCTGGGACAGGCAGGACAGGCATGACTGCTTCAGGTACAGTGGAATGACAGACTATGGGAGTTGAATGATGTCCCTAGAATTACTAGTGAATGGTTGGGCACACTTCATTCAATAATGTGATAGGTGGTAGCAGGTACAGGAATACACACAGGCAGGCACATATAATACATTGTGTGTTGTTATCTCCATCTCATTATGGTAGGTTTGCTGGTGGATGTGGGCACAGATGAGAGCTCTCTCTAGTTCTGGCAGGTGGCAGGCAGTTTGAGCTGGATACACTTCTCCCCCTCCGCCCCCTTCTCTTTCGTTCTAGCAGGGAGCCCCCCCTCTCTCCCCCTCTCTCTGGCCATATAATGCAGGTGAAAGTATGGGTGGGATCGCGTCTGTCTCTCCTTCTAGCAGTGAGTAGACTCTCTCTCTCTCTCTCTCTCTCTCTCTCTCTCTCTCTCTCTCTCTCTCTCTCTCTCTCTCATATCAGCAACCTGGGTGGGCAGACAATGTGGTATGAGATGCAGGAAGGTGGGATGAGGCAGGCTTTGAGCTTAGTGGAAACCTGGGCAGGCAGACAGGCAGCGT
>QEPC01009479.1:1596716-1609740 GCA_003113815.1 Sphenodon punctatus | reverse complement strand
CAGGTAGAGGCGGTGGCGAAGGGAGTCTTTTGCCAGCTACATCTTGTGTGGAGGCTCTGGCCATATGTTTCGGACTCTGACCTGGGCACCCTCATCCATGCATTCATCACCTCAAAGCTGGATTACTGCAAAGCACTCTATGTGGGGCTTCCCTTGGTGATGGTTCAGAAGCTGCAACTGGTGCAGAATACGTCGGCCCATCTTCTAACAGGGACGGGCCATAGGGAGCACATAACACCAGTGCTCCGAGCTCTGCACTGGTTGCCTACAGCATTCCGAGACCAATTCAAGGTGCTGGTTTTAACCTTTAAAGTCCTATACAGCTTGGGCCCTCCTATCTGAGAGACTGCCTCACTCCTCGGGTCCTGGGGTGATCTTTGCAGTCCGCCGGGTGCGCCTTCTTGGAGGTCCCCCAGGTTAGCCGGAGGGCCACAATGGAAAGGACGTTCTTGGTGGTCGCACCACAGCTGTGGAACTCCCTCCTGGAGGAAGGTCATCTGGCCCCGAGTCTGCTGGCCTTCCATCAGGTCTGTAAGACATGGCCTTTTCATCCTGGTCTTTGGGGAAGGAAGTGGGTAGGGGTGGGGGAGACAAGTACTGGGTGGAGAGGCTGGGTTGGGTTACGGAGGGTTTGGGTATGGGTTCATTTAATCTGGGGTGTTTCGTTTGTTTTAAATGTATTTTTAGTTATGTGTTTTAAAATGCTGTTAGCCGCCCCATGCTGTTTGTAGCAGGAGGGGATGGCATATACATTTTAATAATAAATAAATAATAATAATAATAAATAATAATAAAAATCTGTGCATAATTTACCATGCCATGCTGATTCATAACTCCTTCTATTCTTTCAATGCAGGAATTCTGTGTGCATTTTGAGATAACAATACAGTCCACTTCATAAACAGTGTCTTTGATGCAAAAGATCAGACAAATCTTACTGGCTTTTATTAGTGGGGGTGAGAGGGAGTCTTGGTGTCAGCAGACAGACCATTGTGTGCATAATATCAGTGACTTAACTTTACTCTGCCTTGGCTCCTTGGATAAATTCCCTGAGCTCTATGAAATCCAGAGTGGAGACTGATAAAAACACTTACAAAGGCATCCATCAACATTTTATAAATGAAGCATATTTTACAAAAATAGGGGAGAATTTCAAATCAGCTCCAGGTAGACACATAAAATCTTATGAACAAGTTCAAAGCACCCTGAAGGAAACTTTTACGTACCTCCTTAAAATGCAAGTGAAAGAGATTGCAGGCTGGAGCAATCTTTCTTTAACTGGCATGTTTTTATGTAGAAATCAAAGTTAGGATTAAATTTCTTTATATTCTTCTGTGTCCAATATCAGTTTATTTTTTATTTGTTTATTAACATTTTTACCTCACCCTTCCACAAAAGCTCAGGGCAGCTTACAAATAACACAAAATATAATTAAAAACATTAAAATACAATTTACCAAACCCTACCCACACTAATCCCACAACAACCGCCCATCTAATCCCTAACCTCACTTGCCTTCCAAAACCCCAATCTTCCCACAACCCACCACAAACCCACTCAGGATCACCTCCCCATTCCCCACATCCAACCCCCACCACACCCCTACCCCAAAGCCACCCCCAACACTCCCCCATTCCCTAACCCTGGCTACCAAATGATTTTGCAAAAAGGAAGGTCTTACACCACTGCCTCCAGAAGATGTCCAGGCTCAGGTTCAAATGAACCTCTAGGGGAAGGGAGTTCTATAACATTGGGGCAGTTACCAAGAAGGTCTCACTGTGAGCCCTTGTTGTACAAACAAGACCAACAGATGGTACCCACAGGAAGGCGCTCCTAGCTGATCGCAGGGGCTGCAATAGGGCATCGAAAGACAGGTGGTCTCTTAGATATGTGGGACACTGACAGTTTAGGGCTTTAAAGGTCAAAACCAGTACCTTGAATTGTGCTTAGGGATGGGCAAACAGAACGCGGTTCGGATGTTCGGTCATTCGGTTTCGAAACCCGAGCTCCAGTTTGACGGTTCGGTTCAGCTGAGTTCAGTTTGGCCGAACTTGGCCGAACATTCAAAATAGCGAAACCAAAAGTCGAAACCTAATTTTTGGCCCTGGAAAGATGTTTTCCCTGCCCCCAAACTCATCCAAACACGACCAAACTGTTCGGTCATTTGAGAGTTCAATTCAGATGTTCAGTTCGGACGTCCGAATAGACCGAGTTTGGTCCGAACTCCGAACATCCGAACCACGTTCGCCCATCTCTAATTGTGCTCAGAAAGCTATAGGGAGCGAGCGCAGACTTCAGAGCACTGGTGTAATGTGCTCCCGGTACCTCGCCCCCCAGAGAAAGTGAGCCACCAAATTCTGCACCAGCTGCAGCTTCTGAAAAGTCAACAAGGACAGCCCCACACAGAGCACATTACAGTAATCTAACCTTGATTGATTGATTGATTTTTTATTGGTCAGAATTAAAATTAGATTACACAGACCAGGTGTGACCTAAGCCATTGCCTCAGTTTAAAAAAGTAAACTAACAAAATCCCGTCTCTGACATAACCTTAACAATAAGAAATTTAATCAAAAACTAAAAGAGAAGGAAATTAGTCATAATAAAATTAAATAACTAAAATATCATGGAATGGGTTAATATAACCTCATAATACACATCAGTTCCACCAATACCCAGGCACAACATATATAAATAGCAATGTTCTCTATATTCAACAAGTAATGATGCCCTGAAAGTCCAGGAAAGCAGTACGGGTCAAAACAGCTTTGCACAGAAATTGAGCTATCTTCTCCAGGAAACCCCGATCCTTAGTTGACATGGTAATCTGGAGCATCTCTGAGATGGATCGACCTGGATATTTATCTAAATAAGGTTGCAGCAGGTGTAGTCTTAGGTTTGTATACAGGTTACATTCAAACATAATATGAGCCACAGACTCAACCTGCTCGTAGTCAAAAGGACAGAAGCATTCTTCCAAAGGTATTTTCTCCTTACGTCCCTCAAATACCTTAGTTGGAAAGACATTTAGACACGCCTAAATAGGCACCATCCAAGAGCAGAGGGAAAGTCTAACTTCAAATAATAGGCCGTATCCCCCTCGGCAGGCAATAACTCCAGATAATTACCCAGAGAATGTAATTTCCTAATCTGGGCAATATCTTCTTGCCAGGCTACGTCCTTCGTTCTTGTAATGAGTTCAGTTTTAGCCACCCCACTACCTTTAGAGACAAAGTAGTCTGTTGAGAAACCAAAATAGGTAATTCTCTCCTTCATATTGACTCTCCAGGAAGATTGAAAGCTGTCCTTTGCGAGCCAGCAAAACAGCCCTATCTGGGTAATCTAACCTTAATGTGATGAAAGCATGGATGACAGCGGTCAGATCTGAATCAGAAAGGAAAGGCCATCCTCCTCACCAGATGGAGCTGGTGAAAAGTGCTTCTGGCCACCAGCACAACCTGACAATCGAGGTGCAGCAAGGGGTCTGAAGCACTTTTTGGCTGTGAACTTGATTGACTGGAGGGGGCTAGACTCCACCAAGAACAGGACTCCCAATCCCTTCCAGGTCACAAAGCTGGCCAACCATTATCACATTGGTCTTGTCTGGATTCAGCTTCAATCGACTCATCCTCATTCAGTTCCTGACAGCAGTCAGGAACCACTAAGACTGAAGTGTCTGGGTCAGATGAAAAAGAGAGGTAGAGCTTGGTGTCATCAGCATACTGATGGCACTTCACACCAAACCTTCAAAGGACCTCGCTCAGTGGCCTCATATACATGTTGAACAAGAGGAGAGACAGAATAGAACTGTCTCTGTCGTTCTCTGTGCCTCAAGAGAATGATGAGCAATCTTCCATCACCACTCTCTGGGACTTCCCTGACAAGAAGGAGTGAAACGACTTAAGAAAGATCCTGCACACCCCCTCCAGGTCCCGTAGTCATGTCAACAACACCTTGTGATCAGCTATATCAAAGACCACATAAAGATCTATCAGGATCAACAGGATCAACAGGGCAGAATCCCCCTTGTCAATCTCCAGGCACAGGTCATCGACCAAGGCCACAAGTGCTGTCTCCATACTACACCCAAGGCAGAAGCCTGAATGAAATGGGTTTAGGAATCTGATGATATAAAGATAAGTCCAGAGCTGTTGGGCAACTACTCATTCAATAAACTTCCCTAAACATTAAATGTTAGAGAGAAGTTGATAGCTGGCTGGGGAGCCCCAAAAAATGGCTTTTTAAAGCAAGGGCCAGACAACCACAATTTTAAGAATGTCCAACACTGTACCCTTCCAAAGGGAGGCATTGACAACCAAAGTCAGTAACAGCCCCAGCATTCCCAGGTCAGGCCTGGACTTGGGTACAGGCCCCCTAGGTCTGGGCCTTGGGCAGCATTTTCTGGGGAGCAGAAATCCTGGCACCAGCACCACCCACTCTGTTTTTTTCCCCTCCCTCCACGTCTGGAGGCTGCTGCGCATAGCCGAAGCCTGCTGCCTGAGTCCCCATCCCTCACCTGCCTCTGCCTGCTAGTAGCACTGCAGCAGCAGTGGGACACCGGGACACTGATGGGACTGGGAGATAAAGTTGTTTGTTTACAAACAACTCCTCCCCATGTGAGTGATCAGAAGGTTGTTACCTTGTAAAGAAGGTTCTTCAAGATGGCTCCTAACATTCTCACAATTGGGTTGTGCATGGCATGCCCACCATATTCAAATAATAGACCAATAGGAAAGGAGGCTGGCCAATAGGAAAGGAAGATGAGCTGAGGAAAAACAGGGTTTAAATCTCCCTGAGGTGGGTACACTGGCCGTAGTCCTCTAAATGGTCCGCATTCGCAGTCTCACCTCCACATCGTGGGGGTTGCACCATGGGCAGTTCTGAAGAAAGAGAATAAAGGGGTAACAACCTAGACACTCAGTGTGCCTGTGCGGAGGAATGAGATCCACCTGCTCCTGCAGCCGGACGGGAATAGCCCCCGACAGTGGCGCTTGGTGCCCCGGGAAGAGGAGGAGGAGGAGGAGGCCTCGGCCATGCTGATATGCTTGCCCACTGCAATGGCGGCACTCTGCTTGCACCTCCAGTCGGATCTGCGCTTCCTAGCACCGGGCTTCGCCGTGGTGGGAGAGCCGGGGGTAGCGCCAAGCCGCCTGCCGGATGCCCAGCATCCCTGCTTCTACACGGGACATGTGTTGAACTGCAGAGACTCCTCCACCTCGCTCAGCATCTGTGCTGGGCTGAACACTAAACGGCGCATCCCCTACCATCTGCCGCCGCTGTTCCTGCCTCGGGGTCCCTTGCTGTCTGCCTGGAAGAAACATTCCGTTAATTCCGCCGGCATTCTGCAAATTGCAGAATTGCGGAAAAATTGAGGAAACTGTCAGAAAACCGCTGTTCCGCTATTTTGTGGCACTGGCGGAATGGTGGAAGTAGCAAAAATGTCATGTTTCTGCTATTTTACGAAGCCTGTGGAAGTAGCGGAATGAAATTAGCGAAATTGCAGAAGTAGCGGAATGAAAGTAGAAGAATGAAAGCCTCTGCCACATCGTACCACTAATTGCGGAAACGCTGCTCCTGGCAGAAATAGCTACTGCTGCGACATTTCGCTACAGCCCTAGTTCTGGGAGGAAATGATGATGAGGAAGCGAGTTGGTGCTGTACGGGAGACAGGCAAGGGGCATCTAGCCCAAAAGACAATGGAAGACTTTGTTTTGGCCCCCGCCAGGGGGAGGGGAAAAAAGGTTACTCTTGGAATTTCCAAAGCCTCCCAGGATGAGGGTTTAAATCTCGCTCCCTGTCCTTCCCTTCCCCCCAGTGGTTCTGCTCCAGAGAATCTCAAGGCTCCTAGTGTTGTCCCCCAGTTAGAAAACAGAGCCCCTTCTGGATTGGAGCAAACAATTGAGCATGCTCCCCTGCCCAGCGAGTTAGCTATAGAGCTGTTAGGCCAATTGACATGTGTCATCAGCCTCCTGAAGGAGCAGGAGTTGCAGTGGGCTATGGTTAACGAACTTATTAAGGAAGTACGGAACCTTGACCTAGCTCAGGAAGCCTGAACAGTGCTGAGGCAGTCCCAAGTGGAGCCCCAGCTACCGGATTACCCATTGGTCTCCTTGCCTGGGTATAAGGACCACAAAGCTGGGTCTGGAAAAGATCCAGCTACCCAGTGAAGGACCTTTATACAATCCCTCCCTGACCTTAGTGAGGTGCAGGGACCTGGTCCTGTTGGATTTGGGCGAGAGGGCCCTAAATTGATGCAGAAGGTGCTCTCTTTTTTAATCAGACTGCTACCTAATGGTGCCTTCCCATCTTGGAGAACTAAGACAGATATTCACCATCATCTGTCTTCCATCCTGGGGGAACGAATTCCCATAAGTCATATTGGGGTTTTTCGCTTAATCCCAGGGCGGGAAAAGTGCCAGCGGCTGATTGTGTACTTTCGTAATATAAGACTTGTGTCCCACCTGCTCCAGCATATTCCTCTGTTCTTTTCATGGGGGGTGCAGTTGGGGGAAGTATATATGGATGGAGAACCGATAACCCCTAGTGGGAGGAACAATAACCAGTCTGGAAGACGTCATAGGCCTCCTGGCCCAAACCTTGCAATGGGGAATGAGGGGGCTTTGAAGAGTCTAGAGGACTCTTTAAGTATCTCAGATTTGCCCCCTATAAACGACAGGCTGTTGCATCTAACTACAGTCTCAAACAAATATCCCTGGGCAATGGTAGCAGGTTCTAGTACGGAGGAACTGGCGGTAGTCCAATCAGCTAGAGAACTGGTGGTTCTTACTAAGGAAATAGGGAGTTTGGTTAATGAGGCAAACGAAAGCCTTTCACCAACCTACCTAGACGGTGGTGGGAATCAGGAGCCTCATTCTGTTCTTTCCACTCAGCTGGCAACTAGGGGTGAAGGTTGTATGGAGAGGCCAGGAGGGTCTGTAGATGTATTTATCTCCCCTTTGGCGGATGCTAGTCCAGGCCAAGATGGGACAGTTGGGTAGCGGGGGGGGGGTTGCCCTCTTCCAGGGTACTTGTTGTCCAGTCCTCCCCCATAATGTCTGCCTTGGGGTGGTGGGGGTGTAATCAGGCATGACCGGTTGAGAGGCAGCCAGATTTTCTTTCCATCAGCTCCTGGAATGTTGCTGGCTGGAATTCTTATAACGATTGCAGTGATTTTGTAGCACTACTCAGGCAGCATCACGTGCTCATGCTGCAAGAGACCTGGGCTGTTGATTCTATCGAGCTGGATCAGTATACGGCATTCTGCCTTCCAGCTACAGTTATAGCTGCCAGAGGCAGACCAAGTGGTGGATTGGCTTCCCTGGTAAAGGATAATATTGGGCTTAGAGTAATGGGTGAGATTAGGTATCCTCCCTTTATGTTAGGAATGGTGTTGGGCTGTGGGGCCGATGTCTATCTCCTTCTAAATGTTTACATACCCCCGAGGAATGCTCGTTCCTTTAATATTAGTCAGTGGTCCCATTTGGAGAATGCTATTACCAAGGAGCTGACAGATCACCCAAAGTCTCTTTGTGTTGTCCTAGGAGATTTTAACGCTAGGATAGGGCCAGGGGATGAAGCTTTATCCCCTTATCTGGATGAACCATTAGGAAGGTTGTTTCCACCCCAATTACAAGCAAGGGCCTCCAAGGACCAGAAGTTAAACACTTCTGGGATAAGATTTTCCCAGATGGTGGTTAGTTCCAATCTACGTATTCTTAATGGCTCTGGATACCAGGATCCACTGGGGGAATATACATTTCTAGGCAACCAGGGAAGCAGTGTGGTCAACTATGCCCTCATCTCGGATGAGGCTTTGACCCACCTGAGCAGTTTTGAGGTGGTGGCTTCGACATTGTCGGACCATCTTCCATTAGCCCCGAGTTTTCATATTATTGATGGAACAGAGTTAGGGAGGGAGATACTTCCAGAGTCCAATAATCCCTCCCTCTTTAAGTACCAAAAGTGGAGTGGGAATGTTGCCCAGATTTGGGAGTTAGCTTTGGTGTCATTTGTCCCTATGAAGATCAAGGAACAGATAGCTTCCATAAATCATGTGCCCGAAGCGGTCGAGCTTTTTTCCATTATGGCCTCCTCTCTTAAGCAATATATCTCCGATGCTATTCAGACCAAGCGGAGGCAAAGTGTCCCTAATAGTGCCTCCTCTAGCTGGTATGATGCAGAGTGTCACCAGGCTAGAGGGAAGGTTGATGAGATCTATAGAGAATACCGAGGTGGGACTCAGACTGTTCTCCCACCCCAATATTTCCTTCTGAAGAAGATTTATAGGGAACTGGTCTGACAAAAGAAGAGGATGTATTATGATGCCAGGTGGTGGGATCTTTTCAGGGCTAGTTCTGCAGGTGACTCTCGAACCTTCTGGTGCATTATTAATGGAGCCGCTTCCCGGGTGCAAGTGGTCCGGGCTATTCCAATTGCCCCCGCTGCCTGGGTGAGATTTATGGAGGTCTCCCAGAATGACCCAACAGAAGCTCAGAACTTAAGACCAGATGACTCCAATTTTCTAGATCCAACTTTTCATGAATGGCCCCCGGTCACTGAAGAGGAACTGGGTGAGATCATAGAGACTTTCCATAGTGACAAAGCCCCCAGTCCTGATTTGATCCAGGTGGAGGCCATAAAGGGCCATCTCGATTGGTGGTTGCCAATTCTGTCTATCCTGTTTACTAGGATAAATAGTACCAGAAATATACCCAAAAGCTGGTCTCAAGCTATCATGGTACCAATATATAAGTAGGGCCACAGATCCGATCCAGCCAATTATAGGCAGATCAGCCTCATCAGTGTAGTGGCAAAAATCTATGCCAAATATCTTCTTGCTAGACTAATGGAATGGATAGCTTTAAATCAGATTCTTTGCCCTGAACAGGCGGGGTTCCAGAGAGGTAGGTCTACCCTAGACCATTGTCTGCTGCTTCATCATCTGGCAGAAAAATATAGACCTAGGAATGGGAAGCTGTATGCCGCTTTTCTTGATCTAAAAGTGACTTTTGATTCAGTTAGGCGCCCACTATTGTGGGAAAAGCTGACCATTCTAGGGATCGATAGTAGGCTTCTCCTACTAATTCAGACCCTATATTCAAATACCACCATGGCAATCAAGGTGGATGATGTAGGTCAACTTACGCCAGATATTCCAATAAATCAAGGGGTTAAGCAGGGTTGCGTACTTGCACCTTCTTTGTTTAATCTTTTCATCAACGACCTTGTACCCCAAATGAGGCAAGAGAGATTTCCCCCCCCCTCTCCCCAAATTGGTATTAAAACCCATTGGCACTTTTTTATACGCCAACAATTTGGTTCTTCTTTCCCAGACTAGAGTGGGACTCTTGAGACAGCTTTCAGCTTTTACAGACTATTACTGGGAAAATCATCTTTCCATTAACTATTCCAAGTCAAATATTCTTGTCTTCTCCCGTAGCAGGCAGATTTACAGATGGCCTATTGGCGTTACCCAATTCCAGCAAGCCAAATCATACAAATATTTGGGGCTCCACTTTACTGCTGATGGGCACTGGAACAAACATATTGGGAGTCAGGAGGTGGCTGCCAAGAGCCAAAAATGTTGGCGATCTTGAGACTGTTCACTGGGACAGGGAGGAGGAATTTGGAGATAGCTCTGAAATTTTTTGAGGCCAAGGTTAGGGCATCATATCTTTATGGTGATGAACTATGGGGTCCCCTGGTGAAGGGTAACCTAAACTCTCTGCAGTCCAGGTTTCTCGGTGCCCTTACAAAGCTTCCCCATGGGGCTGTGGCAGCAGCCATAAGACTAGAGGCAGGTTCCCGAGGCTGGTCTGCGGTAGCTTGGGAGCGGGCGGCCCTTTACTGGCTAAAAGTGACAAGCACTCCCCAGGATAGTCTCCTTCAGCTAATGCTTGCAGACACCTTTGTCAGCCCTTGGTGTCTAGCAGTAACCCAGTACTTGGCCCGTATAGGACTTTCAGCCTTATATATTCAAACAAAAGCTCTGGCTGCCGCCAAACAGGATATAATTACCAGAGCGCTAGACGTAGATCGTCAAGAAGATCTGATGATGGTGGCTGGGTCCCGCCATTTGCAGGGGTATAGTCTATGGGTGCCTCAGATTGGACATAGAGCCCACTATTTTGGAGCAACAGCTACCTTTAGGGAAAAGTATTTATTCTTTTGTGCCAGAGTTAATGCACTGCCCACCAATGTTTTCGCTGTTCGCTTTGGGGGGATACCGTATGAGGATCGCCTGTGCCCTTATGATTCTCTGGTTTCAGAAACGACCTCACATATTCTCTTTGAATGCCATCTATATGACTCCATTCGTGGGAAATACCTGCAACCTCTTATAGATAGGTTCCCAATGGTTCCTTTATTTCATTCATATGGGTCAAGAGCTTACAAGTCTTGGGTAGGGTAAGTCAAATTTGTATATGTTTTCGTGGCTACTGTTTTAGTCATTGTACTATAAAAATTTAGTATAAAAATCTACTAAATAAATAAATAAATAAATAAATAAATACTATGTGGCTATTCGATTTGTTCTGAGCCTAGACTCTTCTTGTAGGGAGCAGGTGTTGCCGCCATATGCCCCGGAAAGGGCAAGGCAAACTATAAGCGTGTCCTTGATGACCAAGGCTATAATACGGGCACAGCCGATGTACCAGGGTAGTGTATGTTCAATCCCCTTGCATAATCTATATTAGCAGGGGTCAAGTGTTGCCCTTGGAAGGCCAAGGAAAATTTTCCTGCACGTGCTTTGATACTATTGGGGCTAGCTACCCCTAGAGCTATTCCATCTGGCTCATATTTGTTGACCATTGTAATTGCTGCTAGCCTATTGCTAAATAACCAAGAATTTTTTATTATTATTTCTTTCTGCTCCCTGGTCAAACTTAATAGTTCTTTACAGAGTTTGGGAATCTCACTCTGGTCGTCATTTAGTGAGTAAGTCATAAAAAGCTTTTATTGATATAGTATATTCACTAGTATTTTCCTTATATCTTATTTTGGTCAAACTCTACCATCTTCGTTTTAGAAGTTAGGAATTATGATGTGGACCATTGGTGTCTGTGGGTGTAAACTCCCATGTTGGGAGTGAAATAGATAGCATTTTATTTATAAGCAAGTCTAATTGTATTGTTGTCTTGTCTTTATAGCTGTTGTATATGTTGACAATGGCCTAAGGTCACGTCTTTCAATAAATTTGATTTTAATAATAGACCACGTGATGGTCTCGAGCTCCACTAGTATAAAAATCACTCTCCCCCCTCAGAATGACAGTTCCTTCCAACTCTTTCTAATAATATAAGATAGTTCCATGTGGGGATGGAAGGATGGGTGTTGTGAGAATGTTAGGAGTCATCTCAAAGAACCTTATTTACAAGGAAGCAACCTTCTATTCTTCATCAAGTGACTCCTCATAGGTCTTTTTTACATGGCTTCACCATGTGCAGGGTCCATGGGCATGCCGGTGCATGGGCAGGGCATGAACATGGCCACACACACATTCCCACTCATCCGCATCCACAGAGCAACCACCATTTCCACTGGTTGCTCTGTTTATGAGGACAAGTGGGGGGGTGAGTGGAGATGCATTAGCCGGGCGCATGCATGCACCCCCACTCACTGCAGGCACGCACGCCGCGTCATTCACATGGGGCTCCCCCATCCATGAACATGCAGCATGAGGGTGTGGCTTGGCTTGTGGGTGAGGCTTGTGGCAGAGCTTGGCTTGGGAGCCGCAGCCTGAGAAGGGCCTAGGGATGCAAAATTCCTAAGTCCAGCCCTGCCCCTGGCTGACTTTCACAGGACAGGACAGGCAAAGATAGTAGTATCTAATTCACAACTGGTTGCCCTCACCATCCCAAGCACCTCCCCTGCATCAGTGGGTGACACCAACTGAAACTGATCCAAATAAACAGGAAAAGACTGAGCTTCCATAACCTGAAACTCTGAGTCTGCATGTAAAATGGCAGCACCCAAGTAGTGGTGAATACAAGTGCTTTTGTCTGCAAAGTAGTTAATAAAAATGTCACAGAGGACATTAGATGACTCCATTTCTGGTCAGAGGCAGACTGGATTAACCAGGCCCCTCACCTCCTGGAACAGGTCTTCTGGATGAGACTTTGCAGATGTCATGATAGCAGAGAAGAAAGCTTTCTTCACTGCCATCAAAGCCATGGCATAGTCCTTAAAAAAATGATATATGCCACAATTGGTTGGCTTCAGCACAAGTTAAGCACCTCCTGCACTCTTATTATTATTATTATTATTATAAGCATTTATATAGCGCCAGCCATGTGCCTGGCGCTGTACAGAACATAGAAATAGATGCGGTCCCTGTCTGTGGCTTACAATCTAAAAGACAAGGAAGGGGAGACAGGGAGAGGGGACAGTGGGAGAGACAGGGGAGAAGACAAACAAACATTCAGGTGGATGCGAAGTCTCAGGTGCGTGTGCTTGGCTTGATTACAATCAGGTTGGTTGCAGCAATCTGCAGAGGAGGGCAGACAGTAAGTATATGGGGAATTACTAGAAGGCATTGTGAAAAGCAGCGAGGAAAAAGTGGGTCTTGAGGCGGGATCTGAAGGAGCGGAGGGAGGGGGCAAGGTGGATGTGGGTATTATTATTATTATTATAATAATCATTTATATAGTGCCAGTCATGTGACCTGGTGCTGTACAGAACATAGAAATAGACACGGTCCCTGCCTGTGGCTTACAATCTAAAAGACAAGGAGGGGGAGACAGGGAGAGGGGACAGTGGGAGAGACAGGGGAGAAGACAGAAAAACATTCAAGCAGGTGCAAAGATTCAGGTGCATGTGCTTGGCTTGGTTACAGTCAGGTTGCAGCAGTCTGTAGAGGTGGACAGACAGTAGGTATATGGGAACATCTAGCAGGGATTGGGAAAGGCAGCGAGGAACAGGTGGGTCTTGAGGAGGGATTTGAAGGAGTGTAGGGAGGGGGCAAGGAGGATGTGGGCAGGGAGGGCATTCCAGGCATGGGGGGCAGCAAGGAAGAAGGGTCAAA
>QEPC01009479.1:1529267-1583978 GCA_003113815.1 Sphenodon punctatus | reverse complement strand
CCCCCCCCCCCCCCCCCCGCTCCCCCAGACCTGTCAGCCAGGTTTTTTCCACCCGAACCAGCTCGAACACACCTGAACCCTCCTGAACTGTTGGAGGGGGTTCCGCATTCGGTTCGGGCATCCAGTTCAGGCGTCTGAACTGGCTGTGTTGAGGCCAAACTCTGAACATCCGAACCGCATTCACAAATTCCTAATGGTTGCCTCCCGCCCACTGCGGGGCAGTTGGATGCGCAGCCCGCTGTCAGCTGTCCCGCCACACCCCATGGCAGGCCAAGGTAAGTGTCTGACCCTGCCATGCCCCCTCCCCCAGACCTCCCACTGTCCTGCCCCCAGCCGTGATGGAGCCACACAGGACTGAAGCTAGCAGCCACTGCTCAAACCCCTACAGTGAACCTCGTTGTGCAGCAGGCAGATGGCGATTGGGTACATGAGCGGGGAAGCCTTACCCCACTTTGGGTAAGGCTGCTATGCACTGTATCCCTTGCCTTTTTCCGAGGACGCAGCACATATCAGTCAGTTGCCCACTTCACGGTGAGGTGGAGATCTGATGTCTGCCAGGCACATGATTCAGTGTATCATGTGGTAAGGCTGCCCAAGGCGTGGTAAGTCCATCATGTGGCTGCACATGGCTGAGCTTGTGTCCTAGATTTCACTTTCAAACTAAGGTGTAATTATCAGCCTTCCTTGGAATTGGAAAAAATATTACATACTTTAAAGATTGGGGGCAGAGGAAAAGGATGATCTTGTGGTGAAGGCCAAGGAGACATGGGTTCAAATCCTAATTTGATCATCAACTTTTTGAGTGACTTTGCCAAAGACATTTGACTTCTGTGCTTTTGGAAAATAGTAACGATGTGAAGATTAATTCTTTAGTGTATCCCGAGTGCTCAGTGATTGTCAGAAGATGGGAGCTATATGACAGAAAAATATAAAGGAAAGCCTTACACATGCAAATGCCAAAAAGAAGTCTGAGTCTTCTCTGTTGACAGAATTCCTTTACTTTTATGCCATTGTAGCCCTGATGCCCGAGAGATGATCTTTTTAGTATGCATAGTATAATAACAAAAATATCAACAGCAACAACAGTAGTTAGTTATAAAACATTTCCTGGCAGTAATGGTTTATGTAATTAAATAAAAGTATTTGTGTTAATTAGTGGTAGGATAAAGCAGGGCACAATATTGAAATGTAAATGAATTAATTGTAAATAAACACAGCACCCACAGAAAGCACTCTGGATGGTTTTAGGATCCTGAAGACAAGGTAGAGTTTTGGTGCTACTGACCTCAGGAGAGAAGTAAAAATCAGAGGCAAGAAAGGAGCTGTTTATCATCCCTTTATTTACCCACTTCATTTAGTAAATGTATTAAATTAAACTGCAGATGTTCTGCTGTCAGCACCGTGAGTGAGCTGCAGAGCCTTAGTGAACTGTTTACTGATGGAAACGTTTTATGTACTGTAAATAAACAAATACAATCATGTTAATTAGTTAATGAATTTATTTTTTTTAATGCTCCATTAGGCTCTTTATAGCCTCTCTACTGTAGTTCCTATTTTTAATAAATAGAGACCCAGCAGTAGCAGAGTCAGAATGCTCAGAGAAGCTGCAGTTCATGAAAGACTAATTATCACTATTACACTAGTGGTTTAAAATTATGATATCTCACTGGCAGTACTTTTATCCTTGAGACCACAAGAGCCAGGAGACAGCAGAGAAAAAAATCCAGACTGCGAGAAGGGTAAGGTTTAGAAAGCAATGGGAACTATGAACAAGACTGGTTTATTTGCAATAAGGCAAACATTTCTTAAATAGGTTTGATGCAGCTGTTTCCAAACTTTTGCCTGAGTAACCCCATTACAAGACTTAACTCTAATCTTTTGACTGCAGGCAGACACACAAAGACATGTAAATTTATTATGTATCAATTGGGATCACAGACCCCTCTGTTGATGATGGTATGATCCCAATTGGGGCCCGACTCCTGACCGACACTTTGGGAAGAGTGGTTTGTTAGGAAATGGGGATTCCAAGATAAAACAGACAGGGCTGGTGCAAGGATTTTTGCCACCCTAGGCAAACCCTTGCATGTGCACCCTTCATGCAACCAGTGCACACATTGCAGACCTCACATGAAATCCATGCACATGTTACTCACAACCTCTGTATGCACACACCTAGCGTAGCGTGCAACACACACATGCACAGCCTGCCTCTTGGTCACTGAGGGTTGGTAATCCCACTCTCCCCTGCCTCCCGATCCAGCCGCAGAGCCTACCAGTGGTGGTGGCAGCAGCTGAATCAGGGACAGAAGAGGCACCCCTTCAGCTTACAGGTGAAGTGACAGCAACAGCTGAATCAGGGGCAGGAGACATGGCAACAGAAACTGAATCGGGGTGGAGTCACCTAGGGGGCGTCCCCCACCCTCGATCCAGTGCAGAACTTATTGGCAAGGCCACCTAGGGAAGCAAGTTGGAAGGGGTGCCTTTCCTGTCCCATCCAGTACAGAGCTTATTGCTGACGGCAGCAGGGCAGCTCAGTTAGGAGCAGGAGAGCCGCCCCTTTCAATTTGGGTGCCTAGGTGGCCTCCTGAGCTGCCTAATGGCAGCTGAAAACAGGTCAAGAACTGTGATGGGATGTTAACATATGTGATGCTGCCTGGAAAGGCCTGCTATGGCCTGCTTGGGCCAAAGCATTACATGTGTGTTTGTTAGTGAGCAGCCAGTTGTGGGTGGCGACCCATCATGGTGGGTGGGGAAGCACTGTCCGTAGCGCGGAGGCAGAATCAACTGGCTTCATGCCTGTTTCACACACACACCCCAGCCCAGTCGATCAGCAGGAACATTTATTCAGTTCTCTGACCTGACCAGGTTGGGGATGACCCTCCTCCTCGGGATGTGTAGCTGGCTTGCTGGCTGCATGTTTATTAACACCCATAGTCTCAACAGACACGTATTTAAACAGTCACATTCATATGGTGCTCTCTGTGTGTGAAATTATATCAACAAATGTTGAAATTTCTGAGAATCACTAGGGCCACTTAGAGATGAGTTCAATGAATAATTATGAAAATAAGCAAGTAGAAATATACACCTGAAGGAAGGAAGGCTGTGGGGTTTTTTTAAGGGCAAGGCTCAATGTAAGTCAGTGAGGTTCTTCAGCTATAAAAGGGGCCATATCACCCCTTCAGATGTACCTCTTGTGTCAAAACTTGGAGTCCCTACTTATCTCAAGGTGCTCTGCCTCTTTGTCAAACACGATTGAAATCAGCTCTTGGGATCCAAATTTATCAAGGGGCTGTGAGGCAAGATTAATATAAATTAATGGGATATTTCTGCCTGCAAAAGGGGCCATTTCTCCCCACAGGTGCACCTATAGTTACAAAATATTGGGTCCCTGCTTTATCTTTGAGTTTTCTTTTTTGCTATCAAATTTGGATGTGGGGGTCAAAATTTATCAAGGATATACACACAGTGTGACTGCATACATCTGAAAAACAAATGAAAAAATGCTTCCTCCCTCATGTCTCATCACGGCCTCTGAGGTCAGTCAGGAGTGCACTCTTTCACATACCGTCTATCGGTCAAGTTTTCACAGTAAGGGAGTACAAAGAGGTGTGTTCAGTAGCTGGCCCACAATTATAGAACTTCTTCCCCCTGGAGGTTTGTCTGAGCCCAAGCCTGCTCATCTTCTGGAGGCATTGCAAGACTCTTTTATTTGGCTGGGCATTGGGCAAGGAGGGATAGGGTTTGGGGAGGTTTGGGATAAGGGATATTATCTGGTTTTATCTATGGGTATTTACAAAAATGATGGCTCATACCACCGTCATGCTTTGATCCTGCCTGTGGTGAGGTCCCTCACCCTGGACAGGATCTGGCCCAGCTGCCAAACAGATGTGTCAATGGCCCAGTCCAAAGAGGGGGAAAGAGTGTGTCTGCACGGTCCTGCCCCCAAGCGCTGCTACACATGGGCCATCTACGTCCCTGACAGGTGGCTGCAGTGGCCTCCGCTGCACCCGCACAGAACAGCCACGGCCGCAGACCAGGGTCAGGTAGAGCGGGCCATCAAATATGATGGCCTGCTCCACCCTGGCCTAGAGATGGCTCCCCTGGGCCTTGGTAGCATTTAGCTCAGGCTGTGACTCGACAATGGGCCCAAGTAACAGCCCAGGCTAAAAACTGCCACAGCCCGGGGGAACCCCTGATCTGGCCAGGGGAAACATCTGGTGGGCTGTTTCAGACGTGAAAGCACCACGGGTGGCCACACCAGTCACAGCGTAGCCACTTGGGGTACCATCACATCGAAAAATATCCTATGTCTATTTATGATATGATATGTTGTTACCCAACCTGAACCCTTGGGATAGAGCAGGATAATAAATTTTAAATAAATACATCAGGGGAGGAGAACCTTCAGTCCACAGGCCAAATCCAACCCATTATTTCTTTGTTTTTTATTTGTCCCCTTTCAAATTTCTGGATCTGGTCAATGGATTTAGTTTCTACCCTTAAACTCTGAAAGAATGAGCTCAGGGGAAGGGAGTGGAGATGAGGGCGTGCACTCAAAGATAGGAATGGATCTATCACATAGATCCATGATCTAGACCTTTACTCTTCTTTCCCCCATCCTGAGCACATCCCTTAAGCACACGTCCGATCTAACTCATGGAGCTTGTACTTCTGCCTCTGGCTTGTTTCAGTTTAAATTCTCCCTCTCTTCCCTCAGCTCTGCCATCTCCCTCACTAAACAGCACTACTTTGCCACCCACATTGAATCCTGTTCTCATGACCCCCGTTGCCTCTTCTCAACCTTCAATTCCCTTCTCAAACCTCCCTGTTCTCCACCCCCTCTCTTACCTCGCTGCTCAGGATCTCGCCTCATTTTTCACTAGCAAGATAGATAAACTCCGCCTTGCTATTGCTTCCCACTTCTTTCTACCCCCTGTTTACTTCTCCCCTTCTCCTCCCCCTCCTTTCCTCCTGTCCGCCTTTCCCCAGCCCCCTTTGAGGAAATCACCTCCCTGCTCTCCACTTCCAACCCTTCCACTTGTACCCTTGATCCTATCCCTTCTCACCTCCTGACCTCTCTCACACCCATTGTCTCCCCATCCCTCCTACACATAGTCAGTCTCTCCCTCCCTACCGGCTCCTTTCCCTCTGCCTTCAAACATGTCACTGTTTCTCCTATCCTCAAGAAGTTTACCCTTGATCCTTCAAATCCTTCTAATTACCGTCCCATCTCTCTCCTCCCTTTTGTCTCTAAGCTTCTAGAATGTGCTGTGTACACCCATTGCCTTGACTTCCTCTCCGCTAGGGATGTGTGAACGCAGTTCAGAAGTTTGGAGTTCGGACCGAACTCAAATAGTTCGGTCAACCGAACCGAACTTTCGAACCAAACTCGAATTCGACCCAACTGTTCGGTCAAATCCGAACCAGTTTGGAAGACCCCAAAACCCGGTTTTGAATCGAACTCAGTTTGGAAGTTCGGAATTCGACCGAACTCGAATATTTTGGTTGACCGAACCGAACTTTTGAACTGAACTCGATTTTTGAACTGAACCGAACCGAATTTCCAAAATCGGTTCTGTTCGCACATCCCTACTCTCTGCCAACTCCTCCCTTGACCCTCTCCAATCTGGCTTCTGCCCCCTCCACTCTACTGAGACTGCTCTTGCTAAAATAACTAATGACCTTCTATTAGCAAAATCCAATCACCTCTATTCCATCCTTGTCCTCCTCGATCTCTCTGCTGCTTTTGACACTGTTGACCACTCTCTCTTACTTGACTCCCTCCACTCTCTTGGTTTCCATGACTCAGTCCTCAACTGGTTTTCTTCCTACCTCTCTGACCGATCCTTCAGTGTGTCTCTTGCTGGTGCCTCTTCTTCTTCTCTTCCCCTCTCAGTTGGAGTTCCCCAAGGCTCTGTCCTTGACCTTCTTTTCTTCTCTCTATACACTCTGTCCCTAGGCAAACCCATTGAATCTCATGGCTTCCAGTACGATCTGTATGCTGATGATACCTAACTCTATCTCTCCACCCCCCCTCTCTCCCTCTATCCAGCCTCGCCTCACTAACTGCCTCTCTGACATTTCTGCCTAGATGTCTCATCATCAGCTCAAACTTAACATGGCTAAAACTGAACTCCTCATCTTCCCCCCAATCCTTTCTCTCTCTTCCTTCTCTGTCTTCTTTGATGGGCTCAACATCCAGCACGTCCCTCAGGCACGTATCCTAGTGTTCATCTTTGACTCCTATCCTAGTGTTCATCTTTGACTCCTCCCTTGCCTTTAAACCTCAGATCGATTCTGTTTCCAAAACCTGTCATTTCTCTCTGCACAACATTGCTAAGATCAATCCTTTCCTCACTGTTTCCTCTTCTAAAATCCTGGTCCATACCTTGGTCTTCCTCTGCCCCCTCCCCTTTGTCACTTGTCTTGATTATTGCAACCTTCTTCTCACTGGCCTTCCTTGCTCTCACCTTGCTCCTCTCATTTCTGTTCATAACTCGGCTGCCAAGGTCATCCACCTTGTCCGCTGCTTTGACCACGTACAGACCCTCCTCTCCTCTCTCCATTGGCTTCCACTTCCTGAATGCATTCTGCACAAACTCCTGGTTTTTACCTACAAGGCTGTTCATGGCCTTGCTCCCCCCTATCTCTCAGCATTCATTTCCCGCTACACTCCTGTTTGGGAGCTCTGCTCCTCCTCTGCCACCACCCTCACCTGCTCACAGCTCCCTTGCTCCTCAAAATGCATCTTCCCCCTTTCCCTGGCAGCCCCCCATGCCTATAACTCCCTCCCTGAACACATTCACTCGGCTTCCTCCCTCCAAATCTTCAAATCTCTCCTCAAACCCCACCTCTGCCATCAAGCTTTCCCTGGCTCCTCGTTCCCCTTGTCCCCTTGCTGACTTATCCTGAATCACTGTATCTTGTAACATTAAATGCGTAACTACACCTTTGCAACTAAGTCAAGCATGTGCATCTGAAACCTCATGAGTTTGCGTATGTATCCTTGTCTCTTCCTCTGTTCCCTCCCCCTTTTGTCTCCCCCCGCTTGTCTCTCTTAGATTATAAAACTGCTAGGGCAGGGACTGTGTCTCTTTTTTACAATTGTAAAATGTCAGGCTATCGCTATATAAATGCTTAATAAAATAATAATAATAATAATAATAATAATAATAATAATAATAATAATAATAATAAAAAGTGGCCAACAGATAGGAAAAGGTTCCCCATCCCTTGTATACTCCTCCTTTCCAAAGGAAGCCAGGCTAAAATGTCTTGTTCTTGATTATTTGATTTTGATAGTTCAACAATGCTTATAATTAAGCTTGCTAGCCTAGTGGTAAAAGATTTTAATAGACAGATGGCTAATTTTACAATGCCAACCCAATTTCTTACTGGACCAACTCCAAAGATCCAGCGTTAGTGTAATGCCATGGATAAAGGTAAGCAGAACACAGAGGAGAACATATGCTAATGTCAGCATTTTCACATAGTCTTCTTTAACAGAATACACAGCGCTAAGCTGAGGGATTTGCACTGGCTCAACACTAACACCATATGGGTGGCCTGTTGCAAAGTAATAACGGTCTAAGCAGAGAATCTTAATCAGGTACTGATGGCCAATGAATCAAATAGCACCACACCAGTAATCACTAAGTGATTAATTTTTTTTTACAGAAGATGTATTGCTGAAATTACTTAGCCAACTAGAGAAGTGATTTTGTCTTAACTAAAGCCTGTCACATCATTACCTCTTAATCTGAACCTCAACCCCTCTCTCTTGGAACAAATCTTTTAAGAATTATGAGGAACCTCATTTCTATCAGCTGTAAACCTGTGGAGGTGGTAAAATGACTGCTGCCCCAGAGGTTACAGGGGCTGATATGAGATGACTAAAACCCTGTGCCACTCTGTCGCTTGCTGGCGAGTGACAGGGAGCTAGTAGGTATAGCCTGAGTCAGGGGCTAGGAGTTGGTTGGGAGACAGTGGATCAGAGCTTATACCAATGTCAGTAACACATGTAAAGTCAAGATTCAGGTTGTCAGAGACAAATTAGGGTGGGGGGAGGGGGTCAGGAAAATGGTAGAATTTGAAGGCAAAGATGAAGTAGGTTTAGGCAGTGAGGCCTGGGGAAAAAGGTCAAAGGCAGGAATGGAACCATATGCAGGGTATGGGGTTAGTGGACAAACAAGGTGACCATCGCATTGCACAACTTCCTGCTTCCTGTTGAACCCTCATATGGCAAAAGGCAGCCAATGGAAAGTCAAGGAGAAGGGACTTACTGGCCCACCTTCTCTGGGACTAGAGGGAATATAAATTAAAGAAAAAATTCAAGCTAAACACCGGAAAGAATTTTCTAATAATTACCACCAGGATTGGAGGCCTTTAAAAACTGAGTAGAAAGACATCTCCCAGATATGGTATAAGTATTATGGATCCTGCTTACTGGGAGGGGACTGTACTAGATAACCCTTGGGATTTCTTCCAGATATGATTCTATAAGAAGAGCTACCAGGTCCTTCTGTGCATACCCTGCATTGCAAATGATGGGATTTCCATGACTGGCCTGCATTGGAGACTGAGGACTTATAAGGGTTGGTCAGATGTGTAGGGTCATAGGATCTGTCTTTGGGAAGAACCCATTGGGTGTCTTTAGACATAACGCTGTTCAGTTTTCTGTAACACAATGTCTTACAGTTACAGTGTACTGTTTAGACATACCATCAACACAGTGTTCACCCCAAACACTGGAAGTGAACAACTGCCAGGTCTTGACAGTTTAATCAGTGTTTGGGGTGAACACTGTGTTGACAGTATGTCTAAATAATACAGTAACAGTAGGACACTGTGTTACAGAACACTGAACAGTGTTATGTCTAAAGGCACCCTTAGTTTGGTTCTCTTGTTTATTATTATTATTATTATTATTATTATTATTATTATTAATTATTATTATTATTATTATTTTATTAGCATTAGCATTAGCATTAGCATTTGTTTAGCGCCAGCTGTGTACCTGGCACTTTACAGAATGATAAGAGAGACACAGTTTCTGCCTACGGCTTACGATCTAATAGACACGGAGGGGGGAGACAAGGAGAGGGGACAGTGTTCGGAAGGTGCTGTTCAGATGCTAGCACTGGTGCTGAGAGGACAGTGCAAGGGGGGTGGTTACAACCCCCTGACTTCCACCACCACCCCCTTTTAAGTCCTCTGGGTGGGGGAAGGGATCAGAGTGAAGAGACTCTTCTGCCCCATCTCCTTGCCCTCCCTCTGGAGTAAATTCAGCCAGCACTCCTGAATGCTAGTCCAACAAAATGAGGCAATGTCAGCAGATGCAGGGCCCAGTATTTCCAATTCCCAAGCCTTCAAAATAATGAAACAAGTCAGGTGTCAGATTTTTGTAGAATATGCTTTGTAGTCATAAAATGATAGGCAGATGGACAGATACTCTCTCTCTCAAGATGGAAACACTGAGTGAATGCCATACACAGATGCAGTTATAAAAGCAAACTGACACTTTTCCAACACAGAAGTGCCAACATTTAATAAGGAATTTAAGCATGCACCTACCTTTAAGCTAATGAGTAATATCCATTCAACAGTACAGTAAGCATGTACTTAAGTCCCAGAAGTGGGTCAGAGTCCAATATTAAAATTTTAAGGAGAAAAAGTGGATTACTTTAATCCACTTTTCTATAAACTTATAGCTTGCATAAAATATTATTATATATTTTAGCTTAAGAAACATTTTTTCTGGTACCTTAGCTTGTCTACAGTAAGGAGAGGCAATATCATGCATGATATCAAAATGCAAGTAGACTGAAAATAAATACTTCACGTTAAAATTATTACATTTTATTTAAAATGTTTCCCCCTAAAGAATGGATTGTGATAAAGAGATCAATCTTAAACCCACTTTGGGTAAAACCAAGCATGACAGTAACCCGCTCTGGCCAGCTTTGTCCTGCTGTAGCCCGTGGGTCACTGTCACGCTTCTGCTTGGACTGACCCCCGGCATGTTGGTGGGTAGCCGAAGCTCTCACTCAGCAACTAAGTGCCAAATCCTCACTGGGGTCAGTCTGGGGAAAAATAGGTCAGCATATATATTCTGACCTACTGTGACCCATCCCAAATTGGGGCTGCCATGGCAGTCCATGATTGGTTGCCATGGCTTCTCATCATGGCAGGGGAGGGGCAGAGTGCTGGGCACCACGCAGGAGCAGGAACAGGACAGCTCCCTGACCAGGGTCACAATCGATTCCCTAATCTGATTCCCTAATCTGACCCCGCATTGCAGCAGCGACCTGAATAGGGTCACTACTGCTCATCTGTCCCTTCTGTTTTTACCCACTGTCCACTGTGCACATGATGTGCAAGCAGTGCACAGTGGATATGTGCAAAGGATTGCCCACATATTGCACACAACATATAGGTGGGTTTGGGACTGGGCTGTTTGACACGCTCTACAATTTGGGAAGAAAGTTTGGAATGACTTCCAAACACTCTAAAAAAAATAAATATAAAAATAAAAAATATTCCTTGTTCCTGTCTCCAAGTAGAACAAAGAGTCTCCTTGGGAATTTTTCTCCTATATCTCACTTCCTGAAAATGAGCAGCAACACAGCCACCCATTTCAAACATGTCCACAACAGTTTATTTAAAACAATGTGAATAAGGGGAACAAAGGGTAAAAGCATCATACACTGAAAACAAAAATATCTCAGTGTTAATCAAAGCAAATGTGTTCACCACATCATTTTAAATATATTTAAGAAGCTGGACATTTAATTCCACCCCCCACCCCCCACTCCAAACACCAATATAAAAGTGATTCTTCTACAGATACCTTTTTCTGTAAAAACAAAAATCACCTCTGCCTCCCTCCCCACCCACCCACCCAAAAAACCCAAGGAAACTTATATGATTTTTTCTTTGAGTTTATTTGAGGCAGAATCTAGGAGCAAATAAAAAACCTAATACTTCTCATCCCTAGAAAAACATTAGCTATGGATAAACAAAAAGCAAGAACAGTTACAAATTATTCTTTCTCTAATTTGAAGTGTTAGGGAAGAAAGGCTTTTGAAAATAGATATAAAATCCCAAGGCCCCTCAATCTGTAACAGCTAATGAAAATATGAGACGTTCTGTGTGAACTAGAAGCCTGCAAAGGAGCATTTAGTTTGAAAAACAAAACATAGTTTGAAGAAACTTTAGACACGTATAAAATTACTTTGAAAGGAGCGGGGGGGTGGGTGGGGAGAAAGGGGGGGGGGGAAACCCACAGAAATTAGGCCAGTTTTTAGGCGACAAGCCCACTGTTTGCTCTACTTTGCTTTATTTATTAGTTCTTAAGGTATTTAAAACTTGAGCATTAAAACTGCAGAATGATTTGCAAATGAATGCTGTTGCAGTTGTGAAAATATAACTCACAGCTGAATGTGGGTTATTCAGACAAATGGCTGCTTTGTTAGGAGAGGGGAAGTGAAGGTCTGTGTTAATTTATTACAAACTGCAGCATTTCAACCCTGATGTCCAGGCAACAATGTTTTTTATTTCAAGTAATTTATAAGTACTTCCCATAGCACTTAACAGTGATGTCTTTGGCTATTTCACCATGGAACCAGAGTGTATATATATTTACTGTGGGAATTTGTTTTTAATAAAACTGTTGTAAGGCATTTTTATTCCTTCTCTTTGTTACATTAAAAAACATTCACTGCATAAGTAATGGATTTTATTCCTGCTTGAAAGGCAGCAGATTATAGCTAACACTGTATTTGGTCATGTAAAATAATGATAGGATAAGTAATGTCTCAAGCAAATTGAGCCATTTCACTTGCCACCGTAATTTTTTTTTCTCCCTTTAAGGAAGAAATAGTGCAAGTTGCTGGCAAGTTATACGTGATCAAGATACGGGCCTAAATGAAAAGTCCAAAGCATGAAGAGGGCAACATAACCAAGGGAAAGAAATAAAATGTCAATGAGGCTGATCCCATGCTCCGCAGATCCTGTGTGCACGTATGCATGTGTGCAGTTTCCACACGGCACAATGTGCCGGCAATCGGGATCTGTGTGGTTTCCGCATGGATGCGCGCATGCATAGCTGTGCATGGGATCCACAGGGCATGGGATCAGTCCCACCATCTGACTAATAAATATGAAGTATAGGCTGTATAGCTGTAGCTTCTGACACAGTTAGTGTTTAGGTTCTCGTAGAGGGATTCCTGCCCACCCCCAGAAGTTGGCTAGGTTTATAGGCTACTTATTCAATGAGTGATCCACAAGTAGAGAGTTATATATCCCTGGACCCTCCCCATATCAGGCTAGTTTAGTTGTGTCAAGCATTATCTTGTATGGTCTGCTGACAAGCACTCCACCTGGCTTGTCAGTTGCTATTGCCACATCACATGAGAGCTGAAATGAACAGACATTTCTGCATCTTTGAATATTTTTTACAGGGGGTGCAGCGTGAGCCAAGCGGAGTGCTGGAGAAAGAGGCAGGGACTTGCTGCCAGACAGCGTTGGAGCACGAAGGTCGGGGGCATAGCCGGAGAGCAGCGGGGGCTTCAAAACCCAGCAGAGTCTACGGTAGCAGCGGGTGTAGCATGAGCCAAGCGGAGTGCTGGAGAGAGAGTCAGGGACTTGCTGCCAGACAGCCATGGAGCACGAAGGTCGGGGGCGGAGCCGGAGAGCAGCAGGGGTTTCAAAGCCCGGCCGAGTCTATGGCGGCGGCGGGTGTAGCGTGAGTTGAGCTGAGTGCTGGAGAGAGAGGCAGGAACTTGCTTTCAGACAGTCGTGGAGCATTAAGGTCAGGGGAGGAGTCAGAGAGCAGCGGGGGCTTCAAAGTCTGGCAGAGTCTATGGCAGCACTGTAGGTGCGCGCCTAAGTTCATGCGCCAAAGGGTTGCGTGTACAAGGGTGCGAGCCCTTAGGCATGACCTTTGGAGCACCCTTGGGAGCTGTGGCTTGTACTTTCCCCCTGGGCGCTTTTTGGTCTACTGTGTGCCTTCAGAGGGGTAGGAAACTCGGCGGAAGCCTTCCTGCGGTTCCCCTTCAAAATATATACTGTGGTGATTGCCTTGGACACAATACGGGATTTTTGTGGTGGGAACTGCTTTACCTTGTTGCTTTGTGACTCTTATACTACAGGGGCGTTTCCTACGTTTCTTGGACTGGGATTGGGACAGTCCATTAACTACTATGGCCGAAAGAAAGAGGGGTAGAATTTCAGCGTCCCCAATTCCCCTGCAGGATCAGCCACGTCTTAAGCAGGCAAAGATTACGGACCTGGTTAAAAATAAAGGTACCTTGCAATATGATACTTCCATCCCTGTCTCTGATTCATTTGAGGCATTAGCTACAAGATCAGCTTGCGAGGACCTGGATGAGGGGGAGTTTGGAGTAGGTGCCAGGGTCTTAGGACAGCAACTGCTAGAACATTCTACCCCCCTAGTCCCTTCTAGGGATGTGAATCAGGGGGTAACATTTGAAGATAGGTTGTTAGCCGTTGAAAGTAATTGTGAACAGGCTTTTAAGCTATTAACTAGTTTGCGGAAGAATATTCTGTGTTGGGAGATGGTATTAGCCTCAGCTGAAACACAGGTCCAGATTCTTTGCACGCAAATGAAGTGGTTACGGGGGGGCAGGGGGGGGAGAGATAGCAAAACTTTCAAGCATACATTTTTCAGGCCACAATCATCTCGCAATACTAGCTCAGCATATGACCCTGCTGCTATTAGACCAGCGAAGTCTCCAATAGGAAAGCAAACAAGAGTCAGAAAGAAAATGTTAATTTATGAGACAGCTGTGTGGATATATGCTCGACCCTTGTGGAATGGGGTTACTCCCAGTTGGCAGAATAGGTTCATGGTGATCAGGAATTTATCATTTCTACGTGGGGAACCCATCCATTGTGATGTTATTACTGGGGTTACCCTGGTAGATTACCTTTATACGCCATCTGTGAATATATTCTTTAGTGACTCTGCTTGGGTCCGTAAGGTATTTTTAGCTAGGTGAGCTCTTAAACAGTGTGGAGTCTCTATAGATAGAGTTTTTTCATATGTATATCCTTCTAAAGTGCCCACTGTCCCATTGTTAGACCCCCAGACCCCGATGGACTTGGGGGCAGAGCGGGGACATAATCTGATGCAAGGTAATCCTGCACTTGGTGTGAGGAGAGCAAGCTTTCCCAGGGAAGGGAAGGGTGAAACCATGCCTATGGGACAGGATGGAAAAGATGGGGGTAGCTCCCCAATTGGTGGAGCTTCTGTACCATCCTTGGAAAATACATTGGTATCACCCAAAACCCAACTTGGCTGTAGTATTTTTGAATTTTGCGAGGGTAAAGCAATAGGGAGCGGTGATATAGTAAAGACATTTGACATTTTAAATCCAGTGCACCAGGATATTTTTTTTAATAGGCTCTTGGTTATACAGGATAAATTGGTGTTTAGGGAAATAAATTACAAAGCTACGGATCCCTTGCATCAAGGTTGCCAGGACTTGGAGTCCTGGACTGCATGTGGTCTCCCCCGCCACTGTCAATCCTTTGGCAGCAGTTCTGCACTGTAAAGTTGAAGTGTAGACCTGTGGAAGGGGGGATGCTAGTGATAGAGTCTCGGGAGTGCAGATGGCTGGGATCCACCTTGCCCCCCTTGGAGTGTGAGATGAGAAATTGTATGCCCAGGGGAACCAACCTCAAAAGGGTGTTGTATTGCCACATATGGGAGCCCTTACTGGTAATCTGATGGATATGCTTCCCACTGGGATGGTGGTATATGGTCAGTTGGTGTGCGATTCTTCTGGGGGATTGGGATTCCCTGGGCACCTTACCCGATCCACCGGCCCCAGATGACGGGGATCATCCTCCGTATCCTATTTTCCTCATCAACT
Organism: Sphenodon punctatus; assembly: GCA_003113815.1. Lineage (NCBI taxonomy): Eukaryota > Metazoa > Chordata > Lepidosauria > Sphenodontia > Sphenodontidae > Sphenodon > Sphenodon punctatus. The sequence continues at coordinate 1,569,075 of QEPC01009479.1, read as the reverse complement.
GTGTAAACTGGTTTTGTGGAATATCGCAGGGTGGGCGTGGTTTTTCAATCATGAATTGAAATCCTTTCTTGCTGGATTTGATGTTATATATTTGCAAGAGACCTGGTGCCAGGATGTATTTGACGACTGGCCTAATTTCCAGATCTGGCAAATTCCAGAAGAAAGAAGATCTAAATTTGGACAGACTTTTGATCCTCATGAAAAGCGATTTCCCAGCCAAAATTATAAGCATAGTACAGCATCCATCAAGGGTTCTCCCTGTGATATTTCTATGGCAAGTAGGGAGACCGATTATCTTATTAAATGTTTATAACAACCCATTTGAGGAGGATGCGGGGGACTTTTGTTACCAACTTGAGGATTTTACGGATTTCCTTCAGGAAAAGTTTTCTGAGGCATCATATATTCTCGTTGGTGACCTAAACGCTAGGGTAGGGAATGATGCATCCAGGCAAGCAGAACTTATTGGTTTGGATAGTACAGATTCCGTTTTTTCCCCCAAAAGGTCCTCTAGAGACCTGGTATTAAATACCCAAGGGTTAAAATTCTTGAAGTTTCTTTATCAGGGAGGGTGGAAACTTCTAAATGGTAGGATTAATAGGGACATTCAGGGCCATCTGACGTATATCTCACGAATTGGCTCCAACACAATTGATTATTGTTGTGTGCAAGAAGATGACCTTCCCAGATGTAAATATTTTGAAGTGGTCACTGAGGGATTTTCAGATCATCTTCCGATTACTTTGATCTATGAGTCCTCCCCAATATTAGTTACCAAAGGAAAGAACTTGCCACCATTAGATCCTGGTGTATTTCCAGCTACCTCTGGGCAGCTTAAATGGACTAAGGAGGCAGCCCAGAGAGCGGTGGATTTGTATTCCAACCTGGAAATAAGCGAGTTAAAGAAATTATTCCTTAAAATAGATCCGGGCGAAGGGGTGGCTGGACAGAAAATCTTTCAAGATCTTATGGAGTTGTTTAGAACTGCCTCCCTCCCCGCAGGCTCTGGCTACCTGGGCTTTTCCAAACCGGGCTCTGTTCTGGGATGGTTTGATAATGAATGCGTCAAGTGTAAAGTAAAACTAAGGAAAGCTGCTAAGAAGATCAAAATGCATGATGTTTCTCCTTCGGATTTGCAAATATACACTCAAGTGAAAAGAGGCTATAAAGAATTAATTAAAGGTAAGAAGCTGGTCTTTCAGAGGGAAGCATGGAGAGTCCTGATGGAGGCAGCGGCCCAAAGGAACCAGAGTAATTTCTGGTCTATCGTTAAGAGGGGTTTTGGGAAACCCTTTGCTAATGCCAGTCTTCCCTCTGAGGTCTGGTATACGTATTTCAGCGGTATTTTAAATCAAATCCCTGATATTTCAGTTTTTGATAGGGACCAGTTGAAAGCTAAAGATGAGATGAATTGGCCTCCAGTAGACCCTGATGAGGTGAGACAGATAATAGGGAAAATCAAGCCCTATAAGGCACCAGGTATGGACGGCATCCTGGCCGATTTATTTATTTATTACTATCATTTGTACCCCGCCCCTCCTGTGAACAGCTCGGGGCGGCTTCCAGCAATACAAATACATAAAAACAATATAAAACAATTTAAAATAATCAACAATAAAAATGTTTAAAACAGGGCCCCTGGAAATTAAAACAGTTGGATTTATTCCAACATAACATTGATTGGTGGTCCCATGTCTTGGCTAAGTTGTTTGATATTGTTAATACCACAGGACAAATTCCAGCAGGATGGAACATATCCATTGTGGTCCCCATTTACAAAAATGGTGATGCTCAGGAACCCCCAAATTATAGGCCCATTAACCTAATTAATGTGACAGTTAAAATTTATGCCAGATATCTATTGCACAGCCTTGAGGCATGGGCCTTGGAGGTGGATTACTTTGCTGAAGATCAGGCAGGTTTCAGGGCAGGTCATTCCACCATTGACCACTGTTTTGTGCTTTACCATCTTATGCACAAATACGTCCAAATTAGAAAAGGGAAATTATATATGACGCTTCTGGACCTCTGTCAGGTCTTTGATTCTATTGATAGGAATCTTTTATGGGATAGACTATACCAGACTAATATCCAACGTAGGCTAATCTTTTTAGTACAAGCCCTCTACATGCAAACAGTGTTGCGTGTCAGGCTAACAAGAGCAGGACACTTATCTCAACCAATTAGAGCCTCGAATGGTATAAAGCAGGGATGTATTTTAGCCCCTTTTTTATTCAATTTTTATATTAACCCTGTAATGGCTCTTTTAAAGAGTGATTACTATTTTCCTGCTAAGGTTGGTGCCAAGTCCACACCTATTCTTTTATTTGCTGATTATATGGTTTTTCTCTCTCCTTCTCCTTTGGGCATGACCAGAATGTTGGTTAAAGTAGCGCTCTTTTTTCATTTGAACATTAATTATGACAAAACTAAGGTGATGGTTGCTGCTACCCATCGCATTCATTTCCAGGCCTATCTTGACGGTAAATTGATAGAACAGGTCCAGTCATACAGGTACTTGGGCATTATATTTGCAGCAAATATTAGATGGGTGGCCCATGTAGAGGCAGTTAAAATTAAGTGTGCTCAGGGCTTTCGAGGATTGTTAAAATTTTGGAGTACCCAAGGAGGGCATATGGTCCCACCAGCCCTAAAATTGTATAATGCAAAGGTGCTCTCAGCTCTAATTTATGGAGTTAAAGTCTGCGGATTAAATGCTCCAGATTCAATTGAAACACAGCAAAAACATTTTCTCAGGGCAATTCTTGGGGTCCCAAATTCTACTCCAGTGGCACTCTTGCACCTTGAGATAGGGGTAACGCCGCTGACTAGTAAATTGCATCTGACCCCGCTGGTTTGCTTGCTCAGAATATTAGTGATGACTGAGAACTGTCTTCCTAAATGGTGTTTGGAGTAGGCCGTTTTATGGTCCTCCAAGCAATCTTAGTTGGGTATGGTCCAGTCTTCTTTACACCAGCTGGGCCTTCCTCTTGAGATGCTTATAGTACAACCGCCTAGTGTAAGGCGGAGAATTATAAAGCAGTAGATAATTGATCAATCTATACATCATTATCTAAGTGCTATACAAAAGCTCAAGAGCGCACCATGTTATAAAATCTTTAAGTTGTCCTCAGCTCTCGAACCATATTTTCAAATGCCCATTGATTACAAACAGTGCAGAGCCATCACTTACCTGCGCTTTGAATTAAATCCCACTATGGAGGTTAGGGGGAGAAGAATGGGTATCCCTTCCGAGGATAGGTTGTGTGTGTGCCACCTATCCCAGACTGAAAATCTTTGCCACATTATTTTCTATTGTCCATTGACTGAGCACCTTAGGGTGCAATATCTTCCTTCGGTTGACTGGTCTAATAATGACACGCCCCTCCCCCCCATCTCTCCTTCAAATTTATTTTAATGTCAGATTCCTGGAAAAAAATCAAAACTTGGCTTTATTGGCCTGGGAAATTTTAAAATGTTACTCAAGTCACCAGTTTAGCGAGTGCTAGCCTTCTGTATCGGTGGATTTTAGCTTGATGTTCTATTGGTATATTTATTTATTTATTTATTTTATAAATTTTTACCCCGCCCCTCCTGCCATGCAGCTTGGGGAGGCTTCCAAACATTTTAAAATACAATAAAATCAATTAAAAACAATCATAAATATTATAAAAATATTAAACAGGGCTAAAATACAATCTAAAACCAAAAATAGGTGGGGGAACTAAAACCCCACCCTACTCACCCTCCCTCCCAAAGGCCTGGGTGAACAGCCAGGTCTTACAATTTTGCCGGAATGTTAATAGGCTAGGGGCCAGGCGAGCTTCCTCCGGAAGGGAGTTCCACAGCCGCGGCCCCACTACCGAGAATGCCCTCTCCATCGTGGCCCCCCGCTTAACACGGGGGACCTCCAGGAAGGCACCCCCGGCAGACCGCAGGAGCCGCTCTGGGGCGCGGAGGGCGAGGCGGTCCCTAAGGTATGAGGGGCCGAGACCGTGTAGGGCTTTATAAACCATCACCAGCACCTTGAACTTGGCTCGGCACGCTATCGGCAGCCAGTGCAGAGCTCGGAGCACCGGTGTAATATGCTCCCGGCGGCCCGTCCCCGTAAGAAGACGAGCCGCCGCATTCTGCACTAGCTGCAGCCTCCGAACCAAGAACAAGGGAAGCCCCACGTAGAGCGCGTTGCAGTAGTCGAGCCTCGAGGTGACGAAGGCATGGATGAGGGAGGCCAGGTCCGGGCCGGAGACAAACGGACGCAGCCTACGTACTAGATATAGCTGGCGGAAGGCAGCCTTAGCGACTGCCTCCACCTGCCGCTCCAGACGCAGATCTGCGTCCAATATCACCCCCAGACTCCGAACCTGCAGAGCTACAGGAGGGCGAACCCCCCCAACCAGGGGGGCCACCACCCCCTTCGCTCTCCCCACCAACATCACCTCCGTCTTGTCGGGGTTAAGCTTCAGTCTGCTCAGCCGCATCCACTCCGCCACGGCCTCCAAACATTGGGAAAGCAACGAGATAGCAGGGTCTGGGTCAGTAGAAAAAGAGAGGTACAGCTGAGTATCATCAGCATACTGGTGACATCGCACCCCGAACCTTCTCACAACCTCCCCCAAGGGCTGCATATAGATGTTAAACAACAGCGGAGACAAGATCGAACCCTGCGGAACGCCACACGGTAAAGCGCGGGGGCACGATGTCTCCTCCCCCAACACTACCCGTTGGCTCCTCCCCGAGAGGAATGAGCGGAACCATTCAAGAACTGTCCCGCCCAAACCCCCCAGGTCACGCAGTCGCCTCAGCAGCCGCCCATGGTCCACGGTATCAAAAGCGGCCGAGAGATCTAGCAGGATGAGAAATGTTGAACATCCTGCATCCATCTCCCATGAAATAATGTTATAAAGAAGTGTGCACCCATACTGCTGGATGTTTGTTTGTTTCATTTGTATTTATGTTTGTGTTAAATCTTGGAATTTGTGGTATGTTTTAAAGGCGTTAGCCTTTTTTTCTTTCTTACTTTGGCCAAGGCAGTTGCCAGAATAAAATAAATTTAATTGAATTTAATTTTTACATTTTCAGCTAGCCAACTGAATATCAAAATAATTATTCTCTATGAAAATGATATTTGTATATCCATTTATTCAGTTATCACAGTTATTTTGGTTTGATTGTTTTGGCTACTTCTTTTCGGGGCTGATAGTGCTGAATCAAAGTAACAAAACAAAAAACAAAACAAAAAACAAAACAACCAAGCCAGGAGTGGCTTCTTTCCTTGGACGCCAGGGTGCTGACCCACTAAAGGCCCAAGCACACCTGCTGCCACTGCTCTGAGCCCGGTATTGGGTGGGTTTGGGGCATTTCTGGCCCCTCCCTTTGCTTCTCAGCCTTTCTGAGCTTTTCCAACTTTTTTTTGTTTTCAAACTTACCCGGTCTGGAGGAAGTCACGTATACATATAATGTCCCCTTATTTAAAACAGACTTGAAGCCTTGATCTGCCAATTTTTTTTCCTAGCACCTGATCTACAGGAGGACATGCTGGTTTTCCCTTTTAGACATTTTCACATAGAGCTTTGCATTTTGCTCACCATTGCATGCCACCAGCATCGTGTAGTTTTTTATTCCATATGCACTGGGATTTTTTCATTCATTGTGTGTTCTATTCAATTTATCATGAAAGTGTGAAATTTTGGTGCCAACCCTGCTCCCTGCCAGCCAGCCCACCCACCAGCCTAAAAGTCCACCTGCCAGCACTGGACCAAATTAAAAAAAAAAAAAATGCCTGAAATAATGGACCCTAAACAACCAAAGCAGATATTCATTTTAGGAAATGAAATGGAAACCAAATAGCAATTTGTATGTGTTTTGTCTGACCTATTTCAAAGTGGGCAAAACAGTTGGAAATATACACCACAGATATTCATTGCAGCTTACCTGCACATGCTGTATTGCCAAACTATGGGTCAGAACACCAAGAGGAATTATGACAACTGCAGGTACAATTACAATCCTAAATGATATTTGATAGACTTTGACCCCTTTCACACAGACACTCTAACACTGATAAAATGGGTGTTACATTTTATTATACATGTTGCAGGGCACCCATAGCGCACACCTACAGTCCTGCAACATGTATAATAAAATGTAACACCCATTTTATCAGTTAGAGTGTCTGTGTGAAAAGAGCCTTTGCATGTCTTTGTGGCTGTCCGATGTCACAGAATTATAATTAAGTCTAAAAATGGGGCCACACAGTAAAGAGATTGGGAGTCACAGCTGTGTTGAGTTGTGCAAGGCTTGGCCAGTCTCTACAAGTTTTGATACACCGCTTTCTTGCCCTTGCTAGTATAGCAGGAAAAGTAGATGGATTAGGGAGGTCAGAATTAACCACACCCCATGCCAAAGAGGCATAACAGCTGCACAGTAGCAATTAACATCTGGATTTTAAAACAAGTGGTTGTTCTTACTAACATGTACAGGATTTGTTCCTAGGGTGGGGCTGTATGTAAGTGCTGTCATCTTCAATGATAAAGGACCAGGTTTTTAAGGATAGTTGTTCTCCTCTGCAGATGAGGAGATGAAGTGTACCTCTGAACAAATAGCCAGTTCATTTTGAACAAATAGCCAATTCATATTCATGGATATTATTCATGCATTTGAATAACCCACTGAATAATATCTGAATAAATATCTGTGAGTCTGGCCAATATGCTATCTGTCTATTTGTTCATTCAGATATTTCAGTTCAGATGCTTTGTGTACTTCGTTCTGGATATTCGGTTAGTTGGTATTTTTACTTGATTCACTTCATTTAATGCTATTTAGTGCTATTGGGCACTGTATATTGCACAATTGAGCTAATGGGCAGAGAGCAATACTAGCATCACTATAGCCCAATAAGCCTGAGCACAATAGCATGGAAATGAAGTCAATGAAGTAGTCAAAATAAAATACTGAACAAACCGAATCAAAGCAACTAAAATATCCAAACTGAATATCCAAAGTGGAAACAAATAGCAATTCATATCCTCTTGGTCAAGATGGATCTGAAACTCAGGCTAATCCACTCTATACATTTGATTCCAAGAATATTTGTTTTCAGCTCTAACAAGCATTGAATGATGTGAAGAATGACTACTAGAGATGTTTATGCAAAGGGTCCAATTCAAAGCATATTGCAGAGTAGACCAGATGTCATTTCTGTGCACTGTTGAGAGATTTCCATACTTTTGTTTCTTTATGAGCCATGAATATGATAGAATCGTTGGCCCTAACGTGATATATTTGATGCACAAGTCACAGAAAACTTCAGGGTCAAACAACAAACCAATCATTCCAAGAGGATAGTTTGAAGAGGCTTCAGCTAACCATCCAGTCTTATGAGAAGTCAGTTAATAATAGGAATTCCAATATTTCTATCAGCCGCTAAGATTTTAAAAAAACAAACAAAAACAAAACATCTTTGATCCTTCAAGGTGCTGGTCGCCCTGGACCTGATGTAACAATGTGCTTGAAACAGTCCTTAAGAATTTAGGGATACTTTCAAACATCACATTTTACAGTGATCAGACCAACAGAAAGTACCACGTAATAACTTATCACAGGTTTCTAGGTAGCATCTGAACACTTTGCCTGCTCTGAGTCCCAAGGGAATGGGCCAGATAAAAATGAAAATAAATAAATAAATATATACATCCCTAGGGATCTGTGGAAAAATTCCCTGGCTTATCCAAGAAATCTCTTCCAAATATTACCATTGATTTAGCATGTGGGTGAAATGTTCTGATGTCACAAATAAATCAGTTGTAAATGACCATATAGTGCTTTCCATTTTCCTTAACTGGAAATGGTGACATCCAAAACCAGGTGTATTTTCTAGTTATATTCATGTGATGCCTATGCTGCTAAAATAGCAGATTACCAGCTCGAGCAGCACCCTTTCTAGAAATCTGGCACCAAATTTCTAGATAAAAGAGAAAACCAAGTGGACAAATGAACATAATGCTGGATAAAAACAAATGTGATTTTGACTCACCATGGCCCACTTTTGTCTGCTGTGTCCCAGAACACGGTGGCACATGTAAACACACACCACTAGGTGTTGGCCTAGCATTGCCCTGGGGATTGTTGGCGACTAGCCCGGGCCGTGACATTGGCAAAATTCTGAGTTCATAGTCCAGGCTAAGGGCCACCCATGCAGGCCACAGCAGACTAGCAAGTCTGTTGTGGCACACCATACCTGGCACGGGCCAGGGGCCACCATGGCCAGCCACCATGGCTGGGTCTCATTGGCTGCCATGGCTCTCTGTCATGGCAGGGCGCTGGGAGCAGGTCATGGGTAGGGCCAGTCACCCGCAGGTTTTTGTGCTCCCAGCCCTACCCAGGCTGTGTGGGTAACGGGCCAGCTTCCTGACCACGGGAACATCAGTTTGGCTCCCCAACCTGACCTGGGCTGTGTTGCCTAAGATTTTCCTCCCTGGAGTGGCCCGGGAAGCAGTCCTGCCTGCTGAACATCTGATTTTACCCAAAGAAAGATAACACCAAAAGCAAAATATACCAGAATAGAGCTGAAACAGTTATCTGTGGCAAATACAACATTAGAACATAAGTATTTCTGTACTGGGTCAGACCAATGATCCATCAACCCCAGCATCCTGTCCCCATCAGTAGCCCATGTCTTTCTCTTGGGAGAAGTACCCAACAGGTCACAATGGGCAATCCATTCCCTGTTGTTCCAGCCCCCAACAGTAAGAGGTTACATTACCAAACTCTACTTTGCTAATAGTCAGGGCCGGCCCCAGGGTTTGTGAAGCCATGCACGAAGTTTTGGTACAGGGCCTAATTTGCATAATTAGGACCCACCTACTTATGCATATGTCTAAATTTACATAAAATTTACTCCCTCTGGACAGGAAGGATTTCCAATCTCCACCACTCCAAGCAGCCATAGACAAGCATGGCCTCCCAATGCTTTCCCCATCTACATCCCCAGTTGAGCATCTACCACCACTCCAGGAGTGGTTCCACTGCAGGGGCAGCTGGATGGGCAGTGAGGTAGGCACAGAGAGACCAACTGCATCCACTGCCTTATTTTATTTATTTATTTTATTTGTTACAACCATTTATATCCCGCACCCTCCTGCACACTGGAAGCTTGGGGAGGCAAACAACACAAATGGTCAAAAAATATAAAAGCCTTTTCAAATACTACAAACATTTAAAATATTAAAATATCCAAAAGCAGAAGGCTAGAAGGCAGAAAAAACACCTCCCATCAATCCGTCCACCCCCTCCCCGAAGACCCGGTGGAACAACCAGGTTTTACAATATCTTCGGAAAGAGAGGAGGTATGGGGACAGATGGGCCTCCATCAGGAGGGAGTTCCACAGCCAAGGCGTGGCCACAGATAACGCCCTCTTTGCCGTCGCCACCCAGGATACCAGGGAGAATTCGAGTCGGGTGTCCCCGGTCAACCGCAAGGGCCGTGAAATGACCCGGGGCCTGAAGAGGTCTCGCAGATAAGCAGGACCCAAGCCATTTAGGGCTTTATAGGTCATCACCTTGAATTGGGCCCAGAAGAAAATAGGCAGCCAGTGCAGAGTACGGAGCACAGGTATAATGTGTTCACAGTGGCCCATCCCTGTTAGGAGATGGGCCATAGCATTCTGCACCAGTTGCAGCCTCCGGTCCATCCTCAGGGGTATCCCCACATAGAGTGTATTACAGTAGTCCAGTCTAGAGGAAATGAAGGTGCGGATGATGGTGGCTAGATCCAAGTCTGTGACATACAGCTGCAGCTGTCGCACCAGATGCAATTGGAGAAATGCTCCCCTCGCTACAACCTCCACCTGACAATCCAGGCAGAGCTGCGGGTCAAGGAGCACCCCCAGACTATGAACCTGAGCAGCCAAAGGGGGGAAGACCCCACCAATGACGGGAGCCACCACCCCCTCAGCCCTACCCACCAACATCACCTCCGTCTTGTCGGGATTCAGTCTCAGACGGCTTGCCCTCATCCAGTCCCCCACAGCTGCCAAGCACCGGGCAAGCACTGAGACTGCCGGTCCTGAGCCTCCAGAAAATGAGAGGTAGAGTTGTGTATCATCGGCGTACTGATGACATTGCACGCCGAACCCTCTTATGATCTCACCCAAAGGTTGCATATACTCGTTGAACAGGAGAGGGGACAGAATAGAACCCTGCGGGACTCCACACGTGAAGTTCCGGGGAGATGACGTACATTCCCTGAGAACCACCTGCTGATTTCTCCTGGCCAGGAACAAGTGGAACCATTCAAGAACAATCCCACTCACCCCTGCCCAGTCCCACAGCCTTGTCACCAACATCTCGTGATCAACGGTATCAAATGCCACCGACAGATCCAATAAGATCAAAATAGATGATCCAGGTCACCCACAGAAAGACATCTCTTTTCACTGCCATAAATAGTACAGGCAATATCCCTGTTCAGTGGGAAAGGACAGTGATTGTTCCAATATACAAGAAGGGTGACCGTGCTGTCCCTGGCAATTACAGGCCCATAAGTTTGCTCTGCATTTGCAGCAAGATTTATGGCAAATTTCTTTTGAGGAAGCTTACTGATTGGATTTCACAAAATCATATTTTGCACCCCAAGCAAGCTGGTTTTCAGAGTGGGCGCTCCACTACGGAACACTGCTTGGTTTTATCACACTTAGTGGAGAAATACATTAAGAAAAACGGCAGGTTATTTGTTGCATTCTTAGATCTAAAATCAGCGTTTGACCTGGTTGATAGGGCCATTTTATGGCATAAGCTCCGTTTAATGGGTATAGAAAAACGCCTTTTGTTCCTTCTCCAGCGGCTTTATTCCAACTCCTCTTTGGTGGTCAACACAAACTTCTTGGGTCATTTATCGGAACCTGTCCCTGTCTTGCAGGGCATAAGGCAGGGACGCGTTCTTGCTCCTGTACTGTTTAACCTTTTCATTAATGGGGTAATTCCTCTCCTTGCCCAGCCCTCACTCTTTCCCCCCAAATTGTCAAATTAAAGCATTGGCAGTCTACTGTATGCGGACGATATTGCCATACTGTCCCAGACTAGGGTCGGACTGAATAGACAATTGGCATGTTTCTTGAATTATTGTAATCAAAATCAATTACAAATTAATTATGAAAAGTCTAAGATCTGGTTTTTTGTTCGGTCTCGTAAAGTTTACACCTGGCAGCTGGATGGGCATTTAATATCGCAGGAGAAGATCTTCAAATATTTAGGGTTGTATTTTCAGACCTCGGGTTCATGGGAGGTTCACTATGAAAGAGCACTAACTGCTGCCAGATGTTTCTCCTTTGCTATTTTAAAGTGTTTTCAAGGCATGGGGGAATCTACCGGCAAATTTGCGTTGACTCCGGTAGTTAGAGTTTTTAATGCCAAAGTATGTACTCAGCTCCTTTATGGGGTTCAGTTATGGTTTCCTTACATTTTGAGTGGTCTGGGCAAGATGGATAGTGTTCAGGCATCTTTTTTGCAAAAGCTGCTCAGGGTGCCTAGGGGCACCCCGTATGCGGCTATTAGGTTGGAGGTGGGCCAACGTAGTTGGTCCAAAATGGCCTGGGGTCTTGTGGTGAGCTTCTGGGCTAAAATGAAGTGCAGTGAGCTGGGAATGACCCAGTATTGGAAAAAGGACTCTTTTAAGAGTGGATGGGTTCTAGCCGTTGAAAGATATCTTTGCCACATAGGTTTTGGTAGAGATTATTGGGAGGGGAAAGATCTGGCTTCCTTTGCTCAGGAAGCGACCCTTAGGATTGTGGACATTGGTATACAAGAAGAGAATGCTAGAATCAGGGCTTCTCCGCATATGTCCAATTATCTATTTTTAGTCCCGCCTCGTCTTTGTATGGCTTCCTTTTTGATGTCTTCTAACTCACTAAGAGGAAAATATTTATTTATGACTGCTCGTTTCAATGCACTTCCCACCATGGTGCTCGAGGGACGTTTTACGGCCTCGAATTATGTGGATCGCCTATGCCCCTTTGACCAGCAGCAAGTAGAATCTGTCGAGCATGTTTTATTCAGTTGTAGGCTCTATGACGTGCCCCGTCACAAATTCTTGGCCTCCTTTTTGGGAAAATACCCTGGTAGAACTGATCATGGTCTTCTTTTAATGGCCTTGGCCAGATTACAGATTCCATTTCACGGTTTTTGGTTTCCGCTATGCATGTACGACAATTGTTTCTCCAGTCCAAATGCATTCCTGAATCTGAGGATTAAGTCCTGGCATTGTTCAAGGTTTAAGGTTAAGGATATCAAATTATTGGTTTATTGTATCCCTTTCAGTATTTTGCCAGGTAATGGGTTATATTGGCAATATTATTTATGCTGCTTATATATATGTGTATGTATTATGTATACTGCTATTGTGATACTCAAGCCATAGGTCGTTTGTTTTACGACATGGGATTTGTTACATTGTTCTTATTGGCTTTGGCCGCAATAAATTTTACTACTTTTACTACAAAACAGATGATCTGCCCTGATCCAATTCATGGCATAGGTCATCAACCAAGGCCACAAGCGCAGTCTCCGACTCTCCATTCCAAACCCAGGGTGAAAGCCAGACCGTGAGGGAACTAGAAAACTGACCCGGTCCAGATGCCCCTGTAACTTCCAGGCCACCACCCGTTCAATAATCTTCCCTAAAAAGGGAAAGTTAGAGACTGGCCGATAGCTGACCAGGGAGTAGACGTCCAAAGATGGCTTCTTGAGCAGAGGCCACACCACAGCCTCTTTGAGATGGCTCGGCACTCTGCTCTCCCTAAGGGAGGCATCGACCACTAGGGCTGAAGCGGCAGCAGCTGTTACCGCACCACCATTCCATTCTGAGAACTTGGCACTTAATGTGTCTTGCCGCCGACTTCCCCTCAATATTTACGTTATTCTGCATTACCTGCTGCCAGCATCTGCAGATGCGGCATATCTGCAGTTTGTGAACACAAGCAGTTTTATGTCACCTTCTGCCACTGAGCGTGAGTCCCTGATGCACCGTGATGCTGAATAATAGATCACTGAATGAATGAATGACTCTGACTACCTGCTTCAGAGTCTGCTGCAGGGGCGTAGCCACTGTGGCGCAGGGCGGGGGGTGCATTTGTGCCCATGCCTTGCCCTGGGAGGGGGCCGGCTGTGATCAGGGCCGGACCCAGGCATATGAGGCATCCGTGGGAGCCCTGCTCCTGAGTCCTGGAGGAGTCTCTCTTGCACCACTGGCACCACCTTTTTAAACAGTTCAGTTGTAGCCCCGCAGCACTGCTACACAGGTGGGGGAAGAGTCCCCCCCGTCCCCTCCTTCGCAGTGAATGTTGCTGTCTTGTAAACAAAGTTCTTCTTTGAGGGACTTCTTCCATTCTCACAAATTTGAGAGTGTACCAAACCTAGAAGGAGGCAGTGGGGGAATTTTCTAACAAAATGACATTCCATGCAGGTTGGATCTACAGTCTGGGAAGGGGGGTAGCAGGCAGGGGGCAGCCTGCTCTGGGGGGGTCCATTCACCTGGGGGAGCATTGGTTGTTCAGTGCTGTCTCTGTTAGAAGGATGGACAGATCCTCCCTCTTCCCTTAGTGATCACTGCATAGAGAGAACTGGGGGTGCAGAGCAGCTACAATGAGGCAGAGAGCCATCCCAATAAAGGGGAAGAATTTGTCCTTGGCACCCTAATGGACAAGAGAATTCACAGAAGAGCAGGGACTCCCCCCCACCGCTTCCATTCCCTGGATCAGCATCAGGCATCAGGTGCTTGCACACTGTTGCTGGGGCCGGGGATCCCTGCACTCTAAGCAGGACAGAGTGTACAAGGAGGGACAACAAACAGGGCAGCACCCAGAGTTGAGCTTTGAGGGAGGGATCTTTGTTATTCCTCCTTGTGCACTAGTTTCTGTCTCTGTCTCTCTTAGAACTTTGTTTGTAAGGTAGCAACTTCCCCCGCGCCATGATGGCTACACCCCTGGCCACAATGCCGTGAGAATCACAAAGCTGCTGCACTTAAGGGAAAAGGAGAAACTATGGCAAACCTGCCACATCCGCATGAAATCTCCAGTGGTGAATATACCACGGCAGCAACTGCGGAAAGCCGCAAGTGCAAAGAGCGAAAATCGCTTCCTTCCTAACCGCGTTGTTTGGTGCGGAAGAACACTTTCCGTAGGTAAATGCTGCCATAGCAGTACAACATTTCAGCCCTATCGACCACCCATGCCAGCAATGACCCTAATGTCTTCCAGCTGGCCATCATCAGACAGGACGGGAATGGATCTAATTCACAACAGGTGGCCTGTCCTGCACTGTCCCAAGGACCTCCGCTGTATCAGCAGGCGATACCTACTGAAATTGATCCCACAACAACCAACATGGTGGGGCTTCCCCTACCTCTGATTCACCCACTGTCATAAGTGCAGCATCGAGATCGTGATTAACCTGAGCGATTTTATCTGCAAAAAAGTCAGAAAATTCCAGTTCTGGATGGAGAGAGGCTGGACTGACCAGCCACTGCACCACCCGGAAAAGCTCCATTAGACATGACTTTGCAGATGCAATGAGGGCAGCAAAGAACACTTTCTTTGCTGCCCACACTACAACATCATATGCTCTTAAATTAGATTTATTTATTTATTTACTTATTTAATATATTTATACCCTGCCCCTCCTGCAAGCAGCTCGGGGCAGCTAACAAATTAAAATAAAACAGCTTTTAAAAACATTTAAAACAATTATAAAAATCTTACATATAAAACAGGGAAAGGACAACAAGAAAATATAAAGAATAATAAAGAAGGGTAGGAGGATGCCATTGGCATTCTGGGAGCGGACACCTGGGAGCTGTTCGGTCAATGGCCTCAGTCAACAAGTTGTTCCAGAAGGCAATGAGGTCATTGAGGGAATTATCATCGAGATCAAAAGGCAATTCCCCTAAAGCATTCCAGAACCTTTCTGGTTCCATAAGTTTCTGGGGGCGGACCCAACAAACTGGTCCTACACCTTTCTGGGGGCAGACATGTGCCAGCAGACCGGTCTGGAGGTGGTAATGATCCATTCATGTTAGGGGTAAAACTACTACATCCCCCACCACCGAATTCCCCACCTCAAGGCCTGTGCAGAACATCAGGTCAAGGGTATGTCCCCCCTCATGTGTCGGGCCCCTACCCCTCTGAGACTGTCTCATGGTTGTCATAGAGTCCATGAGCTCACGCTCTGCTCCCCCAAGATTGGCATCAGCGTGGATGTTGAAGTCCCCCAGGATGAAGGTCCTCAGGGACCACAAGACCACCTCCAATACCAATTCCACTACAGCATGTAGGGATGCTGCCATACAGGTAGGTGTGTGGTATATCAGCAGCAGACCTAAGCTGTCTCCAGACAAATCGATCACAAGGTGGATCCCCTCCATGCCCAAGATGGTCTGCACAGGATACCACCTCACAGACTAAGTGTCCTTAAAAACAACAGCTACACCATCTCCCCACCCCTCTGATCTGGGCTGGTGCTGTACAAAGTACCTGGCTGGAACAAGGTCAGCTTGTTCCTTACTTGGAGGGGGGAGGGGGGAGCTTAGTCAGTGTGGCCTCCAGGACCTGTTGCTTCTTGCTGCCGGTGCCACCTGTGCCTTGTGCATGCACATGGTGTGACCTATCCAGAGGTGCTGCTATCAAACACATGAGACACCCATTTAATTTATGCCCCCGGGGAAGCGTGAATGAGGGGGCGCAAATGAACTGGTTATGGGGTGCGGGTTTAAAGACAGTATTCCTGTTATCAATAACTTCATTAAGAAGAGTTAATGAAATAGCAGTCATAATAATCTCAGAACCATATTTGTAGATTTTCCAAGGTAGAATAGATATTGTTTTACATCCTAAATTCCTACCTAAGGTAATATAAGTAGGACAGTTGTTAGAATGTGGCCCTTTTTACATGGGCCTCTCCACCCATGAACATGCAGAACTACGTGGTGCATGAGCCCATGGTGAGTGGGAGTGCGTGCGCACCTGTCTAACATGCATCCCCACTTACCCTCCACTTGTCCCCACACATGGAGCAACTGGGGGAAATGGTGGTTACTCCATGGGTGTGGATGAGTGGGGGGTACGTGCAGATGTGCATGCGGCCGTGTGCATGCCCCACCCACACACTGGCATACCTACAGACACACACACACACCCCACCCGGCAGAATAATGTAAAAATGGCCTGCAAAGAGCCACTCAAAGAAGACATAAGGTTGCTACCTTGTAAACAAAGTTCTTTGAGATGGGTCTTAACATTCTTGCAACACCCACCCTTCCAGCCCAGCATGGAATTTTTTCCTTATATTCCTAGAAAGGGTTGGAAGGAACTGTCATTCAGAGGGGGAGGGTGCTTTTTATACTAGAGGAGTTCGAGACCATCACGTGGTCTATTATTTGAATAGGATGATCATGCACAACCCAGTTTTGAGAATGTTGGGAGCTATCCCAAAGAACCTTCTTTACGAGGTAACAACCTTCTGATCACTCACATGGGGAGGAGTTGTTTGTAAAGAAACAGCAAGGCACGGTCCCACCCCTAGGGTGGATGGGGCTATGCTTCCTGACCCCCCATGCTTCCAGTACAGTACCACTTACCTTTAATCTTGTCCCCGGTGTTGGCCACACATTCAAAGGCCGGTGCAGCTGTTTCAAGCAGCTCCAGCACTCTGAGCTTCCTGGTTAGAGCAGGGTGCATGATTGAGTGAGCTCCTAGGCTCTGTACATGTGCATACGCATGCAGAAACTGGGGGGGAGGGGGGTCACTTGCAGGGAGTCTGCCTGGGAGGGGACTTGGAGAGCCAGAATCTCAGTGTTTCTGAGCGTGGGCTTTTTCTATTACATGGTGTGAGGTGGGGGCTGCCTGCTGCAGAGACCAGCGCATATATAAAGGTGACTCGCGTGTCATTTTATCACTCTTTCAGTTCTTGAGAGTTGAGAGAGAGTTTGCAGTTGACAAGCCAGTTGGTGGTCAGACTGAATCTTTTTCATTGTTAGGTTATATTTATTTATTTATTTATGTATTTATTTATAGATAATATTTTATTAATAATAATCATCTCAAGGAAGCAAGTTAAGTAGTGCCAAGTCAGACCAAGGATCCATAATCAAGCCCAGCATCCTGTCCTCCAGTGGGGAGGAGACGCTGCTGAGCTCAGCCTGTCCTGTCTGGGCTCATGCCTGCTGGATGAGTACATTGGGGACCCGGCTGTGGCTTGGCCTTGGCTTTTTTGGGGGGCCCGGGGGACTTGTCTTGGGAGGAAGGGGGAGGTTATAATAGTGATTATTATGGGATGATATCACATATGGTTATTACATACAGTTTGGTTCTGCCCTTTTAGCATATTTTTAGGATATTTTAAATTCATTTTTAAATTTTGAATAATAGTATGTTTTAATTATGAATTGTAATTGTTGATTGTGTGTGTTGTAAGCCACCCCAAGCTGCTCTTGGAGCAGGACGGTGTGGGATAAAATTGAAATAAATAAATAAATATGATTGTGCTGACGGCTGCCTCAAGACATTAATTCTTAATTTTTAATTGAGTAAAGTTGAACTTGCTGCTGCGTGGTGTACTCTAACTTGAAAGAATAGACTTAAAAACCACAACTACTTCTGCTACTAGTAGTAACAGAAGTAGTTTTTCAGCCATTTCAATTAGGTAATGCAATAGTGGTTTCCAAGTACTAAAAATAGCCTATGTTCACACTAGTAGTAGTATCTCTGCATTGCAATAACCTTTAATAAAGTAAAGACGATTATTGCAGAGAGAGCTGCTGAGGAGAAGACTTCCAGGCACCAGGGGTGGAGAGGCTTGGAGTAGCAGCCAGCCTACCCAATCAACAGCCCTTTTCTCATGAGACCACTGGCTTCGCAGTCTTTGATTGGACATGGGGGACATGGGGCTAGGCTGCACAGAGCCAATGGGGCTTGTGGTAAGGCAGGTGCAGCAAGTAACAAAAGTCATTGCCCTTGCCCCTTCCAACACCTTCTGAGTTAGCCACTGATCCTGTCTGCAGGCGTTTTCAGAAGTCTCCCTCTCCCAGCAGTTTGTGTTCCTTGAATCCTTCCTATTCATGAATCCTAATCCATTGCCATCCTCCTCCTATTTCACCCATCCCACACATTTACCTCCCTAGTATCATTTATTTAGATTAGATTTGGTAGATTTAGGTGTTGTTTTTNCTGGGCATGGGATGTTGCAGGCTTGTCTGTGAGAAGGCCATGCCACAGGTTGGTTCACTAATTAGTAATCCTTGCAGGAAGGTTCGTTGTAGCAGCTCAGACACCTTTTACATTGCAACAGAACTGTGTGTAGCATGTTTTCTGTTTTTCGACAAGTGGAACTCCATGCTGCTGTTTTCGTGAAGTGAAGTGCTAAGGACTTCACATAATACTGTTGGGTCAATGGCCTAAGGATTTTTAGTTTGTTTTGCTTGCTCTGTGCTTGCATGATGCACTGCTGCTTTCCTTCTCTTCCCAAGCATGAGTAGAGAGGGCACTTTGTGAATGTGTGGGTCTGCTGGTAATGACTACTCTTGTTTAAAATGGTTCCTTTGCTGTTTCACTGTTGCCTCCTGCCAGAAAGTAATTTCTTGCCTCTGTGCTTGTGACTGTGCTTTTGAGAAACTTGCTTGCCGGTTTTGTGGAGAAACAGAAATGCATAGTTTGAATTTGGTTTAGTCAGCCCCGCGTGTTTGGTTGCTATACAGACCTGCAACTAGCCAGGCTATTTTTAAAAAGGGCCTGTTTGCTTGGACAGGTGTTTGGCTACCAGTGATAGGGTGCAGCTACTAGGGATGCTTTCACTATCTTGAATAACTTTGTGTCATCTGGAAATTTAATCACCTCAGGGTATTTTACCATGCCATCATGCTTTGATCCTGCCTGAGGTGAGAACCCTTACCCCAGGTAGGTTCTAACCTAGCTGCCAAACAGACGAGTCAGGCCAGGGAGGGGGTGGGCCAAGGGCGGGGCTATGTGCAGATGTGGTCTATGAGACTTCTGCGCCTGCCTGGAACATCCCCGGCTGCAGACCAGGGTCACGTAGAGCAGACCATTACACGTGATGACCTGATCTACCTCCATCCAGAAATGGTTTCCCCGGTCCACAGTAGCACTTAGCTCAGGCTGTGACTTGGCAATGGACCTGAGTTACAGCCTGGGCTAAGAACTGCCACAGCCCGAGGAAACTCCCTGGGTCCAGCCCATGGACACATATGGTGGGCTGGTTCAGACGTGTCAGCACAACCGGTGGTCATGCGGGTCAAAGTGTGACCACCTGTGTTACCGTCACATCTGAAAATACATTTACTCTCTACTCCATTCTCCAGATCATTAATGAATATATTAACAACACTGGTCCCAGTACAGATCCCTGTGGCACTCCACTAGCTACTTCTCCACTGTAAAAACTGACTATTTAGTCCTACTCTTTGCTTCCTATCTTTTAACCAGTTGTGAATCCATGATAGGACAAGACACTGCCTCCTATCCTCCTATCCCATGCCTGTTTAATTTTCTCGAGAGTCTCTCGTGAGGGACCTTATCAAACACCTTCTTAATGTCCAGATACACTATATTGACCGGCTCACCCTTATCCATATACTTATTTACACCTTCAAAAATTCCAATAGGTTAGTGAGGCATGACTTCTCTTGTTGTGTTGACTCTTCCCCATTAAGCCATGTTTATCAATATGCTCAATAATTATGTCCTTAAAAACCATTTCCACCAGTTTGCCCAGCATCAATGTCAGACTCACCGGCCTGTAGTTTCCAGGATCACTTCTGGAGCCCTTTTTAAATATTGGTCTTATATTTACTACCCTCCAGTCCTCTGAAACAACATTCAGTGGATTCACCCACTTTGATTCGGTTCCAGCAAAGCAGATATTTGGGCGAACTTCTCAGGATATCCACTTTGGATATTTTGGGTTGGTTGTTTTGGTTTGGTATTTCAGTCACTTTATTTTGGTGATATTGTACATGCACAATAGCTGAAACTAAGTAATCAAAATGACTGAACTGAAATAAAGAAAATACCAACATAAATTAAGTATCTGAACTGAAATAACCAAACACGTGGTTATGTAAATATCCATTTCAGTTACGGATATCATTCAGATATTTTGAGCTAACCAAAAATGTGCATTATATCCACAAATACAAACTACTATTTGTTTCAGCTTTACACCTGAACTTTGAAGGGTTTGGAATTAAAATGTGCTACAGATCTGAATTTCCCAAATGGATCCCAATCTTTTAATGGTTCCTCAGCAGGCTATGTGGGGGCCAAATCAGGCCTACAGAACCTGCTCCCGACAGCTCATCCTGAGCATCTGTAGTTGAAATTTTAGCTAAGTTCTATCTATTCACACTCCTGTTCCCTTCTGAGCTGGATGGGAGAAGGAGAAAGTGAGCATTGGTAATTGGGCAGAGTAAGCCTTGAACCCTCCCCTTATTTCTCCAAATGTGAGCCATGATGATTATGACTCAATCTCAGTCAGAGGTCTTAGAAATGGGATGGTTGTTTTTGCTTTAGCTCCCCTTAGCCTCCACCCTTCTCAAGTGTGAATATGAGACATTTGCTTTGTGTGAGATGGGTGGGGAGGGTGCATTGCACAGTAAGTGTGTGAGTGTCTTTCTAAGACACCCACGCATATTCCATTGTTTTTCCCCAACATGCCCTCTTTGCTGCATTTCACTAGCCTACTTTTTTTCTGCCACCTTCACTCTGCTTCATTCTCTGCCCCTTCATACTCAGTTCTGCCCACCCCTCACCTGAACTCCTTCCTAACACCCACAAATATGGATAGCTAACTTTACACAATTGAATGCAAATTGGCCCACAAAGTAGTGTCCTTTTAAAAATCCAGCCTATCACAAAAAAGAATAGAGTGACCATGATCTAAACCAACACTCTGTATTAGACAATCCTTATATTGGGGTGGCTGGGAGAATATGAAATCCAGGCAGAGTGCTTCTAACTAGTGCTGAATCGAAATTGGCCATTCCCAATATGATGGGCAATGCCATCATGTTGGGTACATTACTGAATGTTCAGTAGAATTTTCAAGTTGGGAGACATTTTGTGGTCACATTGCTTTCAGCATTGGAGGTGGTGATGTTTCACAACCTTTCAGCACTTTCCAAAACTTTTCTGACTTTTTGGTACCTTTGTGACTTTTGTGTCACTCTGTCATCACTTTCCTGGCTCCCAGCCCTATGGCTTTTTCACCACCAAGTCCTCTTTGCCCCATCGGAGATGGTGGGGGGGGGGGGGAAGAGAATGAGGCAGCGCTGCTGCACCTGCTGCATCTGCCCTGTGCCTGCTGTCTCCTGCCAACATGCCAGCACGTACGAAAAATGCCAGGAAGTATTGCAAGTGCCTACTCAAAGGGCATTCCCAAACAGAAACAAACAAATTTGGCAAAATCTGGTACATTTCCGCAACATCATGGTGGGAGGTGACGAATGGACTGCTTTCAATAAAAAACCCAAAAACCCTTCGTTTCAGCTCTACTTATAACATGGGCATATTTGTTAAAATAAAAGTAAATGTGGTTTGAGACCTGGGCACATGTTCTGGGTGATTCCATTTTCCCAACAGTGCTTTCACAGATTGCTAGCTATTCAATAACAACAGCAACTAAAATGCTCCTAACGGTCTCATTTGAAAGGTCTTGCCCTCCAGATGCTTTCCTTGCTTTCCCAACTTATTTTTGCAGCTGTGGGAAATGCGACATTATGGGCCAGCCAGATCATTAGAGTAACTCCATTGGCTTTGGTGGTGTAACTCCAACAAAAAGCATTTGCCTCTGTGTAAGCTGAATGAAACAGGAAAAAGAGTAACTGACTCTATAATGGAAATTGGCAGGCACTGATTAGCTACTGATATGTAACCAAGTATGGAAATGGGAGATCCATGTGCAGGTAATTCAGATAGCTTGTTCTCTTAAGAGATACCAAAACAAACAACTTTGAGAAGTGTTGTTCTATGACCTTCATAGGCATTAATGTATTATCTCTCCTAGTCATTATTCCTAAGGGACCAGAAAAATTTGCCACTAGCTACCCTCTTCTTCACTCCACAGCAGGGGGTTCACTGAAGTAGAAGCACTCATTCTTCCTCATAGCAGCCTAGAGCTGTGTTATTACCTGAATCCTTGCACATCACAATGCTGGCCTTGCTCCAGTCAGTTTATATACCCTACTCCTTTAACCCAGGCATAAGCACTTTCTGGCATGCTTTTGCACAAGGGCAAGGCCTGGATAAAAGAGTTCTGACCTCTAAAGCATGACCCTTTATTGGCTTTGTTTCATAGGTCTGGTGTACACTTGACAAGGCTGGAAGGCAGTTTCCCTGGGGGAAAAAAGACATTTCAATGCGAAGAAATCAGAAAAAAGACCCAACCCCACAGTGAAATCCTTTCCTAAAATTTTATCCAGCCAAATTTTGCCCAGTAGCGTATTTGCAAAAGCTTGTGAATGATTAGAAAGGTTCAACCCTATCTAAACTCGTGATTTGTCTAGAACATTGGCCGAGGGGGAGGCATACAGGAGACCAGAGCTAAATCAAGGGCCAGGAATAAAGAGTCAAGAAGTCAGTGTATGGTCAGGAAACAGACAGTCAGACAAAGTATGGTTAAAAAAGTAGATGTGCTACAGCAGCTCCCCAGCCCCGGTCGAGGCAAGGAACAGCCCATCCTCAGGTCGGGGCACCAAACTGATGTGCCCATGACCAGGGAGCTAGCCATGGTGATCCCTGCCAGCCTGGAGCAGGTATGGCGGAACCCAAACAGATGTGCTAGACTTCTGTGGCCCACTTAGCCCACTGTGGCCCTTAGCCTGGATTGTGACCTCGGAGATTTGCCAAGGTCACAGCCTGAGTAGCTACCAACACCACCACCCCCAGGCAATCTTGGGCCAACATCTGACAGTGAGTGTTTTCATGTGTCAGCAGAATCCAGGCCAAAGCAAACAACAGCAGACCAAAGTCACATTTGTTGTTACGCTATGGTTGGAGCAATATAGGAGCACGGTGGAACCAACAGCTAGAAACATGCACAGGGTCCAAATATATGAACTAGGTAGCTATCATGTTGGGCAGACATTTCCTACTTCCTGCTACAGCCTTATATTATCCATGGCTGTATGAAAAGCAAACTAGGTTGAGCCATTGGCAATTTAAATTTTTGTCTTACCCTTTCCCCAAGTTGCAGAGTGGCTAGCAACATAATAAAAAAGCATATACAAATAAAAATACGTAAAAACATACAAAACCTCCTATAAGGCACTACCCAACCCCTATCCCCACTTGCCAAATGCTTGGCCAAAAAGAAAAATCATACATTGCTTGCACAAAACACTTAGGGCTTAGGCTCCAAACCTACCGGGGAAAGGAATTACATAATATTGGGGCAACCATCAAGAGCGCCTGAATGGCCCTTAGGACCTCAGATGTTCCAGGCATGCTCAGAAGAAGCCATTGAGGCCCTTCTAAGCATGCCCAGTTTTTTCTTTTCCTGTTTCTTTTAACTTAGCAGCCTGGAAAGAAGACCTATGTCGCAGGACCCCCTCCAGAGTGTAAGTATACTACCCTTGAACCCCCCACTAGTCCTCCACCCCACTAAAGTAAACCATCACTGCTAGGACCCCACTAGACTCCATCCAACCCCCTCCCAAGCCCATGCTAGCCTATTCCCACCCCCACCTCTTTCCCAGGCCCACACTAGCCTAGTCCCTCAATCCACTGCCCCCGCTACAATATTCCCTCTAACCACAGCCCTCTGCCCCTCCTCCATGCATTTGGCCAAGGTTTGGCTGAGTGCTGAATTTTCAGGGCAAATTCCCAGAAATTTGATACTCTTCAAACCAAGGAGAATAGCCCAGTTCTCAGTAAATTCTGAGGAAAGCCGAGGTACGAGTTTCAGCACTAATCTGTTCCATATACCCAGGGTGGGGAACCTCAGGCCCAGGGGCCAAATGTGGCCCACAGCAAGTTTTTATGTGATTCCTTTCCACTTCCTGGATGTGGCCCTTGGATCCAGTTCTTACCTCCAATCACTGAAAAACTCAGCTCCAGGGAAGGAAGCAGAGATGAGATCATGCAAACAAGGAGAGGGGACAGTTCCATGGCACAGATCTGTGATTTGAGCCCTTCTTTCCTTGAGTGCATCCCTTAAGCACCCCGTCCCAACTTCTGTGTGGCCCTTGGAGCTTGTGCGAGCTTTCAAAGTGGCCCCTGGGAGGGAAGAGGTCCCCCACCCCTGCCATATACCAATCACAAAGCAGGAGAGGCGGAGACAGGGCAAGGCTCAGCCTGCCAGAAGCTTGTGTGTGCTTGTGGTTCTCAGACAAATGAAGAATTTGGTATGTGATTCCTGGGGTTGGGAACTTTACCTATCACTGACCATGGGACATAAGACTATGAGGCAAGATTCTGCCACTAAATTTCTTGGTGTCTTTAAGCAACTCCCTTTATCAGTCTGTGCATCTATTTCTGCTTCTACCCATAGTCTCTCCTCACAGTTAGCTCTTCTGGCTAAGAATTGTCACTTACTATGTGCTTGAATAATGCTTAGCACAACAAGGCTACAGTCTTGGTTGGCATCTCTAGGTGATATACAAATAATAGATAATAATATTCCCTAGACAATATAGCAAAGTTTACATGTAGCGGTATTATTGTTTCTCTAAAATGGTTACTGTTATTTTGGTGTTCTACATGTATAAGGATGCCAGTACAAGCAAGGGAAGATGCATTAGATCATGATTGATGGGTATGTTGATGACCATATTCATGCCAACTGTTTCCCACAATCCTCACACAGCTTTGTTTCTGGTAGATTCATCTGTTGGTAGAATGGTTTTGGGTGATGCCCAGGATCGAAGAGGAGACACAATGTTCAAGTTGGCCGCGTTGACAGACATAACCCATCCAGCGTTGCCCTCAGCAACAGGGCTGGTGGTGTGAAGGAAGTCTTGCATTATGAGACTTCCGGGTACCATCCCAGCTCCCTGCAATTCCTCAACAGCAGAATGCTGCAGGATGGGAGGCGTGAGCAATACCCTCCCTCCTTACCCTTTGGGTTAGTTCTTGTCACCCTATGCCAGTGATGGGGCCTCTGGTTGTTCAGGGCCAAGAACAACTTTCCCCAATACCTCTGATTCGCACTCAGGTGCTGGGTTTTTGCCTTTCCCAACTGTCGCACTTGATGGTTCAAGGGAAGTTTGAATTGTTGTTGTTGTACTTAGAGAACAGTAAGACACATCTCCATATGAGTTGGGGAAGAGACCAGCACACGGGCAAGGAAGCAGCCCTGTACCTGACGCTTTCAAGGTCTTAAATGGACACAGCCTAAACCTGCAGCGGTCTTGTGGACATGCAGCATGTCATTTGACACCAGATTGAGGGGACCTCTATAGGGACCCCTGCCCAGAATACATCCCCCACTGTCCAGGCCAGGCTGCTTGGGCCAGGGTGATGGAGGACTGTTCAGGTTTGTTCAAGGTTGAACCCATCCTGGGCTGTACCCTGGGGCCTCTACAAGTTGAAGCCCCTCAGACCAGCCTTTGTTGGGTGGAGGGGTGTGGCTATCCACACACCCCTTTTTGTTTCCAGTGATACTGTTAAGTAATAATGAGTGTGGCCTTTAAACCCCCACAAAGTGTCTTTGTCTCCTCCATGATGAGGTGCCAAATGCCACTACTATCTACTGATGGAAGAGCTGGCATCCATGTCATACTATTTCAGATGTGTTGTCAGAATGGGGGTTACTTAACATGCACCCAGCACATGGGCTACACATCCTTCGGTGGGGGTGCACCCCCAGCTTGGTCAGAGAGGCCACCCCTGGCTGGATCAGGTCAGGGAACTGAAACTAGGGATGGGTGAACACAGTTCAGAAGTTCAGAGTTTGGACTGAACTTGACCAGTTCGGTCGACCGAACCGAACTTCTGATCCGAACTCAATTTTTGAACTGAACCGAACCGAATTTCTGAACTCGGCTCTGTTCGCCCATCCCTAAAAGATAATATTCCATTTAGTTCAATGGGGTTTGAATTTCCGAACTTTGTTCGGAAGTTTGGAGTTCAGACCGAACTCGAATAGTTCGGTCGACCGAACCGAACTTCCGAACCGAATTTCCAAACCGAACTGAACTGAATTTCCAAACTCATTTCTGTTAGCCCATCCCTAACTGAAACATTCCCACCAATTGACCAGGCCAGGGAGTGAGAGGGGCTGGAAGAGACATGAGGCCAATTGGCGACGCCCCCACACTGCAGACAGCACCCCACCCCCACCATGAATGCCACCATTAGCTGTGACGGCAGCATGAACACATGCGTTTGTCCAGTATAGTCTGCTATGGCCCACCTGGGTGGCCTTTGGACCCAGACTGCGGGCCTGGTTCCTGGACAGTCGCCTACTCGGTTGAAGGATGTAGTGGGACCACATCCGGTGGCCCTCTAACAGACACAAGGGTAAGGCAGAGGATCTGGCCAAGGCGAACCATAGTGGGCAGTGTCATGTTTATTAACATCATATGTCTTTGTACCATTCTCTTTAAAATAAACTTGATATCTCATTTCAGAATGTAATTCCAAGCTTTCATGCCACTTCCAGGAACAGTCAGGATTTATTTTGTTGGCACAACTAGGAAGGCAGGTCATACGACTGCATGCCATTGGTTCAGCTGACTTGAACCTCCATTCATCTACTAATAAGTTCTTCAGCCTATCTTGTCTCCAGACTCCACCCCCAGATAACCCTTTTCCATTTCCTCTGCTCTCTACTCCTGGCTGAAGAGCAATTTAAAAGGGTGCTGGCTGTTTTGTGGCCATTTCAGGGCCAGTAGGAACAGTGTCATGTTCCACTTGTTCCTGTGGCTTCCTGGTACACCATTCACTGCATCTCTGAACATGGCAGCTCCCATCCCTCAATCCTATCCGCCTGCAGTAAATATCTGGTCTGCTGCCATATACCTCTCTTCCCTTCTCCTCCTTTCCTCCATTCTCCTAAACTGCTTCTCTCCCAACTCCCACCTTTATTTATTTTATTTTATAAAAGATTTCTATCCCACCCCTCCTGCCCACAGGGCATCCCAGGCCGGCGAAGCACAACCTTGGAGCAACAATCCTCCTTCCTATCAACCAACACCTCTATCTCTCCAAATCTCAGCCCCCCCACAAACCCTTCTCTTGCACCCCATTGAACTGCCATTCTTCCATAAAGAAAACGCTGTTCATCCACAATCTCTTCCTCTCCCGCTCCCTCCAGCTCCTTGCCCTTGTCCTTACAGAAACCTAAACCTTCCCCCTCCCCCACTAACATATCCACTCTTGCTGCCCTCTACCTTGGTGGTCTCACCTTCACCCACTCGTCATGCTCTGAAGGCTGTGGTGGTGTTGGCCTGCTCTTGGCTGAATCTTGCCAGTTCCAACCCCTTGCTGCTTCTCCCTCTCCCTCTTTCTCTTCCTTTGAGGCCCATTGCATTTACTTCTACTCCCCCCTCTGCCTCCATGTTACTGTTGTCTACCACCCCCAGGCTCCCACTCCACTTTTCTCTCTGATTTTGACACATGGCTCTCGTTCTTTCTTTCCAAGGTCAAGAGAGAGAGAGTGACCACTAAGGCCACCCACTGACTTCATAGCGATGATGGGATTTGAACGTAGGCCTCCCATGTCCACCATTTTATCCCACTAAGCTATGCTGGATCACTTTTAAGATATTGTGAATTTCTGGATGAAATTCTATGGTCTGTGCTATACAGGAAATCTGATCCTATTTCAAAGGGTTCAGCTACTGTCATCTGTTGAAGATCCCTATTTCAATTTAATCTACCCACATGAGAAAACCAGTGAGACTGCACTGACCCTTATCCTAAAAGACAATTCTTTGTGCAGAGAGTCAACGCTGCAGGACAAAGCGTGGGGGCAAGATGTTTCAGCTCCTAGCACTACCCGCTGGCTTCTCCCCGAGAGGAATGAATGTAACCACTCAAGAACAGTCCCATCCAGACCCCCCAGGTCACGCAGCCGTGTCAACAACAGCCCATGGTCCACGGTATCAAAATCGGCTGAGAGATTTAGCAGGACAAGAAATGTTGAACGTCCTGCATCCGTCTCTCAGCGGAGATCGTCAACCAAGGCCACCAACACCGTCTCAGTGCCATATCCGGGGTGGAACTCAGATTGAAATGGATCTAAGAAACCAATGCTATCTAGATGCACCTGGAGCTGGATCATCACCGCCCGTTTAATAACCTTCCCTAAAAAGGGAAGGTTAGAGACAGGTCAATAGCTGGCCAGTGCATCCACATCCAACGATGGTTTCTTCAGCAGGGGACACACCACACCCTTGAGGCTGGGCGACAACCTCCCCTGCTGCAAGGATGCATTAATCAACCTCGCCAGCACTGTCCCCAAAGTCTCCCTGGAGGCTTTCACCAACCATGACGGGCACGGATCAAGTTCACAACAGGTGGCTCTCACAGATCCCAAGACATCCACCGCATTGACCGGCGTCACTTCCTGAAACTCCCCACACAAAGATGGACCAGACGGGGCCTCCATCACCTCGCACTCTCTACCTACTGCCTCTAATCCAGCGTCAAAGTAACTCTGAATCCGAGCGATCTTGTCTGCAAAGTAGGTGACAAACTCCTCACAGCGGGCCTGGGACACATCCCCATCCAGGTGGAGAGAGGCCAGACTAACCAACCCCAGCCACCCGAAACAGCTCCGCCAAGCGTGACTTCACAGATGCTATGAGGACAGCAAGGAACTCCTTCCTTGCTGTCCTCAAAGCCTCAACATAGGACCGCAAATGGGCCCTATGGAGAAGTCGGTCGGAGTCAGATCGAGTCTGACGCCAGCGTCGCTCCAGCCTCCTGACTACTTGCTTCATCCCCCGCAGCCCCTCAGTAAACCAAGGGGCCCTCCGGCGATGAGATAGAGGCAGAGGGCGTCTCGGAGCCACCCTGTCAATGGCCTCCTCCAGCAAGCTGTTCCAACGCTGGACCAGCTCATCAAAAGAGTGACCATCCAGGTCCAAGGTTAACTCCCTCAGGACCTCTTGGAACTGCTGAGGTTCCATCAGCCTCCGAGGGCGGACCATCCTAACTGGTCCCTTCCCCTTCTGAAGGGGGTGCGCTGAGAGGCTGGCCTGAAGGAGATAATGGTCCATCCATGACAAGGGCATAGCTCTAACCTCCTCCACAACTGGAGCCCCTGACTCAAGGCCAGAACCGAAGATCAGGTCAAGGGTATGCCCCCCCATGTGGGTCGGGCAGGTAAGCTCCTGGGACAAATCCATGGTTGCCATGGCGGCCATGAATTCTCGCTCCGCCCCAACAAGGCCGGCATCGGCGTGAATGTTGAAGTCCCCCAGGACCAAGGTCCTGGAGGAGCCCAACACCACCTCCAAGGCCAGCTCTTCTAGAGCGATAAGGGATGCTGCCGGACAGGAAGAGGCCCGGTATACCAGCAGCACCCCTAGCTTGCCCCCAGCCAAATCGAACACCACATGGAGGACCTCAATACCTGAGATCTCCTGAACTGGATATCTCCTAACCGGCCAGTCCTCTCTAAAAATAATCGCTACACCTCCTCCCTGACCACCCATGTGGGGCTGGTGCTGCACGGCATACCTGGCCGGAACGAGATCGGCTAAAGTTGGTCCAGCCATCTCATCCAGCCAGGTCTCCGTAATACATGTGAGGTCCACAGCCCCATCCAAGATTACATCCCGGACAATTGGGGCCTTGTTGACAATGGACCTCGCATTTAGCAACAACAGCCCCCCATGAGTGGACCTTGGACCTGACACCTCCCCCCACCCCAGCGGGGGGACTGGTACGCTGCACCTCCCGCAGGCACCTAGGTCCCCTAGGGGCTCAAGCCATCCAACCCCCTGGACCATACCGTCCACGTCCAAGAACCACCCCTATTGGTCAAGTCATACGCACACACCCCATCCACCAATTCCTGGCCCCCCAAACCTGGCTGCTCACCCTGTAGCCTCTCACCCCCTCCCATCCACCCCAAACATACTCCCCAATCTCCCCCGCCATCCTGCTACCACCAAGGAGTGGCAGGAGACATCCCTCCACCTGACTTACCTCTCTCACAGGGATCAGGTGCCCACCCCCCCACCACCATAACCATTCCAATGGTCCCCCTGCTGCCCCCAGAGATTAACACTGAGACACCCTCATCAACCACCCCCCACTAACCACCCCTCCTACTCCCCCTACCCTTCCCCCCTTAACCCTGAACACAAAAAGGACCCCCGCTCCCCAGAGTCCCCTAAGGCCCCTAAGTGCCGCGGCCTTTGGCCGCGGCCCTTTGAACTGCAGCCAGTGGCCACTGGCTTCTGGGCTTTATAGCCCTCCAGCTACTTCTGGGTGGGGGAGGGGACAAGCTGAGGCTCGCAGCCGGCTTCCTTAATCCCCCTCATGCTCTCCCAGCACTGACAAGGTCTTTCCCCCCCAACTGGTCTCAAGGATCCAGGCAGCAGAGCAGTGGGAACAAGCAGAAACAACAGCAGCAGATGGAAACAGTCCCAGGTAAGTCCTTAATGAGGGAGCCGCTGGCAAGAACCTTGCTCCTCCTCTGCCATCACCCTCATATTTTGCTCCTGGGTCTCCTACCACATAAAACATTGTTGTCTCTTTTCCCATGCTCACTGCAACGCTTGGAACTCCCTCCCTGAACACTTGTGCTCTTCTTCCATCCTCAGAACTGTCTAATCCCTTCTGAAAGCTTACCTCTTCTGTCAGGCTTTCCCTAGAATCTCATCTCCACAGGCTGCTTACTGATTCTCAGCACACTGGGTTGACACCATGCTGGCCCCGTTTGGTTCACTTTGACCTACCTGGGCCAGTGTGATGCCCGAACGTTTGTTCTGGGCCTGCCAGATGTGAGCCTGGAACAAACCCTGCCTGGACCAGAAATGTGGACCTGAAACAAAGCAGGCCCACAGTCCTCATCCAGTCATGCCCCAACTAGACAAGAGCGGGTGAACCAGGCGGGAGCATGCGTTTCCAGAATCTCCTTTACCTAAACTAAACATCTACACCTGCAACTTTGTGAATGTTTCCCTGTCATCATGGCCCTCTCCTCTTCTCTATCTACACTCTGTCCCAAGGCAAACTCATTGCCTCCCATGGCTTCCAATATCACCTCTATGCTGATGACACTCAACTTTATCTCTCTACTCCCTCTCTCTCTCTCTCCATCTATTCAAGGTCACCTCACCAGCTGTCTCTCTGACATCTCTACCTGGATGTCTCAACGTCAACTCAAACTCAACATGATTAAAACTGAACTCCTTATCTGCCACCCTCAACCTTCCTCTCCCTCTTCCCTGTCAATCCTCATCAATGGGGTCACCATCCTTCCTGTCCCCCAAGCCCATACCTTAGGCTTCATCTTTGACTCACCCCTTTCTTTTAAACCGTATATTGATTTGGTTGCCAAATCCTGTTGCTTCTCCCTCTATAACATTGCTAAGATTTGCCCTTTCTCTCTGTCTCCTCTGCGAAAACCCTTGTTCACACCCTGGTCATCTCTCATGTCAGTTAGTGTAACCTCCTTTTCACTGGTCTCCCCCAATCTCCCCTTTCTCCTCTTATCTCTATCCAAAATTCTGGTGCCAGGGTCATTCACCTCACCCGTCGCTTCGACCACGTGCAGCCCCTCCTCTCCTCTCTTCACTGGCTCCCCCTTCCTGAACGAACCCTGCACAAGCTCCTAGTCTTCACCTATAAAGCTCTTCACTTGCTCCCCCTACCTCTCTGTGCTAATTTCCCTCCATACTCCAGTCCATGAACTCCGCTCCTCCTCTGTCCCCTCTCTCACCCTCCTATGCCTCCCCTGATCCCCTAACCATCTTCATTCCTTCTCCCTAGCTGCCCCCCATGCCTGGAACTCCCTCCCTGCCCAGATCTGCCTCGCCCCCTCCCTTCATACCTTCAAATCCCTCCTCAAGACCCACCTCTTCCACTCTGCCCTCCCCGACTCCTTGCTCCCCTCATCTAACTCCTGCTGATACCCTCAATTCAGTACAATCTGTTACCTGAAGTCTGTGTACTAATATCCTCACTACATGGACCAGCCAGCCATCATTCTCAATGTAACCAAGTCAAGCATGTGCACCTGGGACCTCGCATCTTCATGAATGTTACACTCCTTGTCTCTCCCTCTGTTGCCCTTCCTTCGTCTCCCCCACCCCGTCTCTCAAATTGTAAGCCCTAAGGCAGGGACCGTGTCTATTCCATTACTTTGTAAAGTGCCAGGTACATTGCTTGTGCTATATGAATGCTTGCTAATAATAATAATAATAATAATAATCCCAGCATGAAGGGTTCACCATGACAGCCAGACATGGTTACCTGTTATTGGCAGCCATGTCTGCCTGTTATGGCAGGGAGGTGGGGTGCCGGCCGCAGTGTGGGGGTGGAGCCAGCCGGCCAGCGACATGGTGCTCCGCCCCCCTCCTCCCCAGCTGGGACAGGTGGTATGGATGTCTGTTCCTGTCACCAGAGCTGCCCCAACCAGGGGTAGCCCCCCCACCTCTGGGCGGGATGACAGTGAAGCCATCATGTCTCTTTGTCCCCACTGTCCTTTCATTCAGAATCTCCTTCTCTCCTGTCACAAAGCTAAGCAACATCATGAATGTTTCTCTATCTGTCCCTAATGTTCCCTTTTCCCTCGTCTCCCCTAGATTGTAACCCCCTCGGGTCAGGGACCTGTGTGTAATTATTGTACAGTGCCAGGTGCCAGATTACTGTAACCTCCTTCTCACTGGCCTTCCTCGGTCTCACCTTTCTCCCCTCATCTCTGTCCAAAACTTTGCTGCCAGGTTCATCTACCTCGCCAGTCGCTTCGACCATGTGCAGCCCCTCCTCTCTTCGCTTTACTGGCTTCCCCTTCCTGAACAAATCCTGCACAAGCTCCTAGTCTTCACCTATAAAGCTCTTCACAACCTCGCTCCCCCCATGGTCTGCACTTATCGCCCTCCATACTCCAGCCCGTGCACTTCTCTCCTCCTCTGTCCCTTCTCTCACCCTTCCACGCCTTCCCTGCTCCCCTAAGCGCCTTCGTCCCTTCTCACTTGCTGCCCCCCATGCCTGGAACTCCCTCCCTGTCCACATCCGCCTTGCCCCCTCCCTTCATACCTTCAAATCTCTCCTTAAAACTCACCTCTTTCGCTCTGCTCTGTCTGACTCTTTATCCTGCTGAGCCACTATTCCTATACCTACGATCTGTTTACCCTTATCCTTGCAACATGGACCTGCCTGCTGTCATTCTCATCGTAACCAAGCCAAGTACGTGCACTTGAGACCTCGCATCTTCATGAATGTTAGACCCCTTGTCTCTCCCTCTGTTCCCCTTCCTAAGTCTCTCCCCCAGCTCCTGTCTCTCAGATTGTAAGCCCTAGGGGCAGGGACCGTGTCTATTTTATTACTTTGTAAAGTGCCAGGTACACTGCTGGCGTTATATAAATGTTTGTTAATAATAATAATAATAATAATAATAAGGTACATTGCTGGCACTATATAAATAATGAATTTAAAATAATGAGATAGATTGTGCACTTCTGCTCAGACTGGTGAAAATAAGAGCCATGCTATTTTTAACCACTTTGGGCTCCGTGCATTTGAATCAAAACTTTCCCCCCTGATATCTCAGAAACCACATATAAAGCTGTGGAAATCCTATTTTAAGATTAATAAAGCCCTTTCATAACAGCTCTTGTAACAAGCACACAATAAGAAATTTGATTCCTTTATCAAAATGTAATACACAAATGACATTTACACTTGTGTTTGATCTTGAGTGAATCAGGCTCTCTAGACTGCATTAGATAGGAACTGGGTTGTTTTTTTTAAAAAAGCACCTCTTTTTTGAGGAATAAGCAGAAGAATCCTAAGAGAAAGAAAGAAAGAAAGAAAGAAAGAAAGACCCTTGGAGCCTGTTATCATTTTGTGGGTCATTTACCCCCCCACCCCCCCACCCCGGCAGCCACCACCCACAGGGTCCATGCAGGACCTAAACTGAAAGGCAGGTGTTCTCCCTGTTCCACTGTCTGCCCATGCATTCCTTCCCTCTCCCCACACACCTCTCCACCATTAGAGTTGCAGTCACTCACCGAACACTCTAGACTGGCACCTGCAATTCCATTGTACTGAATGTATGTGTTGAACAGATTAGGGGGGCACAGGGAGACCTTGTGGGCCTTCCTGTGCCCCCCAACACATAGGAGTCATCCCCAGTGTAGCGCATTGTCCTGGATTTGTGCAGATTTGCCCGCATGGTGGGCTGCACATTTCTCAGGTTGATGCCAAATGGAACAGCCTCAGGGCATCCTTGGGGTGAACATCAGGTGGTCCCATGACAAATGAGTAGATGAACTGAGCAATGGCATCATTGACATGCACTCTTCCAGGGTCCCCTCCCCCCAATCAGCTGTTGGGCGGGTGGGAGGAACACGTGCGCGCCTCCAGGGCCCTCCTCCCCTGATTAGCTGTTGGGTAGGGATGAGCGCACGTGCTCCTCCATCTCCTATCAATTGTCTAGCAGCAGCAGGCCTGATCATGCAGTGCAGCAAGAGTCCAGACATTCAGCCTTCTGTGGCCGGCTCCTCAGCCTGAACCATGTCATGCAGGGACTGGTGATGATTGGGGAGGGGAGGGCAGATTGTGTGGTCTTTTCTCCTTGCCAGCCCAAAGTGTGGTGGCAGCTAGAATTGACTGCCCCAGGGCCAGCAGGGAATCAGGCCTACCTCATCTCATGTGGCTTTATATTAGATGTCTGATCCAGATTTTATAGCTCTTTTTTGGAAACCTTTGCCCTATCAGGCAGTGATGAGCACAAATTCACGTTGACACACCCTTCCTTCTTGCTAGCCTATTTATGCAGTTCAGAAACCAAGAGACGTGACAAACTAGACACTTTTCACCTTATTTTCTATGTGAAAAAATTCAAGTTGTACCATCACAGCGACTTCTTTTCAAGTTTGTGTCTGCTTCAGAAACTCCTCTTAACTTCCAGAGCTTTAACCTGTGTTGTCTCTGCTACATAGTCGCATGGGAGCCAAAACAGACTCTCTATATTATCATGAGCACAAGTGAAATTGAACAAGAGCATTCTATATTTCTATTGGCTCTGCTGAAAGCAATATTAAACCTTGCAGCCATCCACATGACGCACACACTCACACAAACTAACTGCACTTTCTCAACTGTTTGCAAAGCATCTTCCCCCTGACAAAAATACCCTATTGGCATA
Organism: Sphenodon punctatus; assembly: GCA_003113815.1. NCBI lineage: Eukaryota > Metazoa > Chordata > Lepidosauria > Sphenodontia > Sphenodontidae > Sphenodon > Sphenodon punctatus. The sequence goes on along the minus strand of QEPC01009479.1, from coordinate 1,533,741 downwards.
TAATTTGAAGAAAAATCACCCCCGGGAGGAACGGACATTAGCCATGCTTCACTTCTCCCCTTTTTGTTGACATTTGAAGCACTTTTTTTCTTCTCATTTCTTTCCAATTCAAAGAGGTGAATCAGTGCACAGAGGAAAAAGAAAAGAGAGAGAGAGGGGGGTGGAGGGAGGGGAAAAAAGAAAACCACAGTCCTGCTTTTGCCAGAGTGGGTATGAAATATGAATGCCCAACAATTGTTTGAGCTCAGTGCATTGGAATAACATTGGTTAAATTATGGATAGTTTTGAATAGTGTCACTTTTTTTTCCCTCCCTCTGCAGATGGTTGTTCACACAAGGAGCCCGGCCTGCATAATTGTATCACTAATAAGCAGTAAGGCAATTAGTTGTGTAAGCGTGCTATAATCATTCTAACAGAAGAGATGACGAAGAGACAAAAAAGGAGGGGGGGGGAGAAAAATGTCTTTTCTTAATTCATCAACTGACAGCCATAATTAGATATATATATAATTGAAAATTCCACAGTAGGGGGGCCAGCTTATACAAATGAATTTTCTTTGCTTCCCTTATGCATCCCCCCCACCTTTTTTTGCTCGAAACATTTATCCCCCTAGAAAAATTTGTCATTCCAGGGGAGCGTATAACTGTATGAACCACAGGCTGCCCATTCAGAGCAGTGATGTCAGAATAACATCTCTTGATTTCAACATGAAACAAACCTGCTTTGAACTGGGCCTTTATTAGCTGTTCTCAACCAGTAGTAAAAAAAAAACCACCACAAACCCCTAAATGATCCATATCAATTTTAAGAACTTGAAATAAAAAAATAAAATAAAAAACCCTCCAGAAAGCGAGGTCACCTCCCCCCACCCCCAATCCCCATTGACATGAAGAGGGCTAGGGGGGGTTGGAAGGGTTGTTGGATTGTTGGATTGTTGGGGTGGGTGGGAGTTTTGAGTTATAATAGGGCATTACATCATCAAGTATTATGGGAAGAAAAGGGGGTTCTTTTGAGTGAAGCCTGATTATCAAAGGCTATAATTAAATTTGGGCTAAAAATGCACAAGTGCTTATGAGTTTGTGGAAACTATGCACAGAGCAGCTTTCCACTGAATTAATCAGCTTGCAAGTTTTCATTATTCTGGAGCTTCTCTTTTTCAACTGTAAAGCCCACAATCACAGCCTCTCTCTCTCTCTCTTTTTATTTTATTAAAAAAAACCAACAAAAAAAACTTCTCCTAAAATTTAATTGGACAAACCTTAACTGATTTCCCCCCCTTCTTCTTCCCCTTAAAGAGAGGGCATGTTAAGACTGGAGCTTGTTAATTAAGTTCTTTATATGCCCCCAGCTGTGCAATAAATTTTTCAAAGCAACACAACTGCATATTTATTTTTAACATTTGCTCCCTCCTTTTTCCAATTACCAGCTATTTTTGAAAACAAAACAAAAATAATAATAATCTCTGAGAGAATTCCCATGTAGTATTGTGAATCTGACTAATCAACTAGGAAGCTTGCAGAAGATTAAAATACAACTTTAACATCAGCAGATTTTTCCCAGTGGCCAAAATATTCAAATCCTTAGAGAGAAATTTGATGATTTTTTAAAAAAAAGAAGTGTTCTAGGAAAACATTTATCAAATAGATGGAGGGATTAAAAATGCCTTCTGCAGCTATTTTTCATGGATATTTTATACAAACAAACAAACAAACAAACAAAAAATCCTAACAAACCTAGCAGCATGTAAGAAAGGGTCTAGATAAAATGTATACTTAAAACTTATGCTGAAATGATGCTCTGAAGATACGCCTAAGTTGAGGAGTTGGATCCAAGACTTAAATAAAGTCAATGGGATTCCACCAAACTAAATACTTTAAGGGTTGCAGTCGTAAGTCAACTGGTGTAACTCAATATTGCTTAATTTGCTTAAATAGACCTATGCCAATTTATAGCAGAGGAAAATTTGGAAATAAAACATAAAGTACATCCAAAAACATGAGATGCAACTTATCACCATTTATCTTAATACCACTTTTAAAACCGGTTGTTTGCAAGCATGAATGTATGTTAGCATGGTTAAATATTGTGTTAGTTGGTATTTATGGGTGCCTCCATGCATGGCAGCAGGCTTGATTCCCGCTTGCCCCGTGGCAGGTAATCGCACTGCCACACTTGCAGGACAGATGGCAGCTGGGCAGGTGGGCCTCTGTCAGCCATGACACTGGCCACATAAGCAGCTGTCTGGCCCTGCGACCCCCTCTCCCCTGGCCCACCCATTATCCTGCCCCTGGCCATGACATGGACACACAGGACTGGAGCTCGCGCCTGCCACTCACAGCCCTGCAGCGGACTTTGCCATGTAGTGGGGCAGATGGGGACCAGGCACACAAGCAGCGGTATGCTACTGCATCTTAGGTAGCCTTGCCGCCTTTGGGCCTTTGGGAATAGTGTTAGAGGGAGTGTCTTGGCCTCTTGGTGATAGGCTAGGGTTCAGGCACTGGGGAAGAGGGTGGGAGGAATTGCCATGGCCCCCTGGTGGGAGGGGAGGTTGGGCACTGGAAAAGAGGGGGGGGGGATGTGTCATGATGAGAGAGGGGGTGGAATGGAGGGTGGGGGAAAGGCAGGATGTCTCCCTGCCTGCCTTTTTTGCCACGCCACCTCTGGGGATGCTGGGTTACCTGCCTACCAGGGTCCTTGTGGGCCATTTGGGGGGGACAGGGACTGAGAATTATATGCCAGAGGAAGAAGCTTATGTGGAGGAGGTTGGGAGGGGGGCAGCTATTGGGGTCATGTTGAGCATGGGGAAGTATGGTGGGGGAGGGGGGAGAATAGACCATCAGGACTTTCAGGAGATGATACACCTGGTGTCTGTCCCTGTGTCCTACCCTATCCCCCTCCTCCCTGTTTCAGGATATTTGGGGCTTAATGCTGGTAGGGCCTCTGATCTGATGCTGACGCTGCTTAATATGAGGTCAGTGGCTAATAAAACATCAACATTTAATGATCTTATTCAGGATGAGGCCACCGACCTCATCTGCATTACAGAGACCTGGCTGGGACAATTTTGTCCCAGATTGTGCCAGTCGGGTATTCTGTGCCGCATCGGTCTAGAATTGGAGACTGAGTTGGCGGAGTGACTGTGATCTGTAAAGACATCTTGACTATTTCAAGGTATCTGGTGCCTGAGTCATCCAATATGGAGTGCGTCCGCCTCAAGTTGGATTTAGCTGGGGATAAGTTAGGGATTCTGCTGGTGTACTGACCATCGCGCCGTACAGCTGACTCCTTGACTGCTCTAGACAAGCTGGTCTTGGTGGTGATGCTGAAATCTCCTAGACTTATTGTCTTGGGGGATTTCAACATCCAAACTGAGGCCAGTCTTTCAGGGGTGGAGCAGGAGTTCATGACAACCATGGGCCTATCCAAGATAATATCTGGCCCTACAGATGAGGCAGGGCACACATTGGATCTGATGTTTTTCACCAGCATGGAAACAGGGGTTCCAATTATTGGTGGTGTTGTTAAAACACCATTGTCATGGTCGGATCATTATATTCTGAAGACGCAGATCCCCATCCTTTTATGCCCTCATCGGGGTGATGGATTCATTAGGGATGGTCTGCCCTCAGAGATACATGGATCCAATTGGTTTCCAGAACTCTCTGAGGGGTTTAACAACTGACCTTTAATGGCTACTCTGTCTATGACCTGTTCGATTTATGGAATGGCATCTTGACCATGGCCATTGACACAGCTGCACACAGACATCCGCTCCCACTTCTGCGAAAGCACAGGTCCACCTAGTATACAGAGGACCTGAGCCAGCTGAAGCAGGAGGGTAGGTGGTTAGAGCACAGGTGGTGCTCGACTCATGTTGAAGTCGACCAGTTGCAGCATAGATCATTTTTAAAGGACTATGCCATGGCTATGATGATGGCGAAGGAATCTTTCATCTCTGCTATTATAGTGTCTGCAAAGTCTCATATGGTGTAGCTGTTCTGGGTGGTGGGGGCCTGGTTAATTTGTTCTGCCTCCATTCAGAAATGGAGTCATTTAATGGCCACTGTGACATTTTTATTAACTAATTTGCAGCCAAAATTAGGGATGGGTGAACGTGGTTCGGTAGTTCAGGGTTCGGCTCAAACTCGTCCTGTTCGGATGACCGAACTCGAACATGAACACGAACGCAAACATACCGAACAGCGAACGGCAAAATGGCCGAACAGTTCGGTCAGTTCAGATTGCGTTCGGATGAGTTCGGGTGGCAAAAAAAGTTTCACTGGAAGGTCAAACATGACAGGGAGGTGTCCTCAGTTCACTGAGGAGCAGACTTCCAGGCACCAGGGGTGGAGAGGCTTGCAAGAAATGAAACTAATTATCTGCCTCCCCCCTTCCCAACACCTTCTGAGCTAGTCACTGTTCCTGAACAGCAGGCATTGAGTAGGATTTTTAGATTGCTTTAAGTTTCATTTCA
>QEPC01009479.1:1518750-1529017 GCA_003113815.1 Sphenodon punctatus | reverse complement strand
GATAGATAGATAGATAGATAGATAGATAGATAGATAGATAGATAGATAGATAGATAGATAGATAGTAGAGAGTTGTAGGAATTAGCTTAGTGATAGAGATAGCGTTAGTTATTTAGTTTTAGTGTTTGTAGGAGTAGGTCTGTGTACTTATTAGATAATCCATTTAGTTCGTAGCATTTAGAATAGTTAATAGCAGTTAGATTTAGTGTAGCTAGATATATATAATATTAGATAAAAAAATAAATAAAAAAACCCATACAAAAGCAAAAAAAAGAAAAAAGAAAAAAAGAAAACCATATAAAACCCAATAAAAAACCAAAAAACCATATAAAAAACAAAAAAATCACCCATAACAACATTTCCCGAATGGCCGAACAGCCGAACCAAACAGCCGAACGGCCTAACCGAACAGCCTGTTCGGATGACCGAACCGAACTGCCGAACCCGAACCCGGCGAACTAGCCGAACGGCCGAACAGAACGGCCGAACAGAACGCAGCCGAACCGAACAGCCAAACCAAATGGACGAACCGAACGCAGCCAAACCGAACGACCTAACCCGAACCGCAATCTGTTCGCCCATCCCTAGTCAAAATCTTAACTACAAATTGGGTGCTGCCATTTTACCTGTGGAGTCAGAGTTTGAGGTTATGGAAGCTCAGCCTTGTCCTGTTCATTTGAATCAATTTCGGTAGATATCATTCACTGATGCAGGGGAGGTGCTTGGGGTGATGAGGACAAATAGTTGTGAACTAGACCCTTGCCAGTCCTGGCTGGTGAAAGTCAGCCAGGAGATGCTGGGGCCATTGCTGATTGAGGTTGTCAATGCCTCCCTTTGGGAGGGGAGGGTGTCAGATGGTCTTAAAACTGCAATTGTCCAATCCCTGCTTAAGAAGTCATTTTGGATGCTGACTCCCCGGCCCGCTCTCACCCTGTCTCTAACCTTCAGTTATTCAACAGGTGGTTGCTCAACAACTCCAGGTTCATATTGATGCTACTGGATTCCTGGACCCATTTCAGTTGGGTTTCCATCCTGGGTATGGTATGGTATGAAGACTGCACTTGTGGCCTTGGTCGATGACCTGCTCCTGAAGATAGACAAGATAGACAAGGGGAATTTTAGCCTCTTGATCCTGTTAGATCTTTCAGCGGCCTTTGATACAGTTGACCATGAGGTGCTGTTGACATTATTTATTTATTTATTTATTTATAAATATTTTTTAGCCGCCCCTCATGCCTACGGCATCTCGGGGTGGCTTACAGCAATGCAATAAAATTCATAAAAACAATATTTTAAAAACAACTGCATCAATAAATTAAAACAGTCCCCATATCCACACACACCCCACACACCCCATATCCACAACTACCCAACCTGCCCCTCCTCCCTTCCAAAGGCCTGAGCGAACAGCCAGGTCTTTCAGGCTTGACAAAACACCAGCAGACCTGGGGCATGACTGTGGGATGTGACAGAGAGACATGGAACTGCTCTTGAGTGGTACTGCTACTTCCTATCAGGGAGGTCCCAGAGAGTGGTGATGGGTAATTGCTCATTGTCCTCTCGGGACCGTCTCTGTGGGGTCCTGCAGGGTTCTATTCTGTCCCCCCTCTTATTCAATGGGTATATGAGGTCACTGGACGAGGTCATTCAGAGGTTTGGGGTGAAGTGCCATCAGTACGCTGATGACACTCAGTTCTACCTCTCTTTTTCATCCTTTGGGACTTGGAACTTCCTTGGTGCTTACCCGATGTCTGACTGCTGTTGGGGACTTGGCGAGGATGAGTCAATTGGAGCTGAATCAAGACAAGACTGAAGTGATGATGGTTGGCCAGTCTTGTGACTGAAGGGAACTGGGACTAATGTTATTGATGGAGTCAAGCCCCATCTGGTCTGTCAGGTTCACAGCCTCATGTTGCTTCTGGACCGCTTGTTGCACCTGGATTGTCAGGTTGCAGTGGTGGCCAGGAGTGCTTTTCACCAACTCCATCTGGTGAAGAGGTTGTAGCTTTTTCCCTCTGATTCAGAATTGGCCACTGTCATCCATGCTTTCATCACCTTGATGCTAGACTACTGCAATGCATTCAGTGTGGGGCTGCCCTTGATGTCCGTGTCTGTTTGGAAGGTGCAGCTGGTGAAGAATGCAGTGGCTCTCCTCTTTTTGCTGGGTGAGATGCTAGGAGGACATTACACCAGTGCTCCATAATCTGCACTGGCTCCCTATAGCCTTCTGGGCACAATTCAAGCTGCTGGTTTTGACCTTTAAAGTCCTAAACTGTCTGGGCCCCATATATCTGCGAGACCACATGTCCTTCCATGCCCCACTGTGATCGGCCAGGAGCATTTCCCTGTGGGTGCCATCTTTTAGTCTTGTGCATACGGTGAGAGCTTGCAGGGGGACATTCTCAGTGGCTGCCCCAATGCTACTAAACTCCCTTACCCCAGAGGTTCATCTGAGCCTCAGCCTGGGCAACTTCTGGATGAGGTGTAAGACCTTCCTTTTCGTTAAGGCATTTGGCAGGCAGGTATAGGAAATTGGGGTTAGGGTGGGTGTTTGGGTAGGGGTATGAGGAGGTGGTTGGAGAGGGTTTGTTGGGTACACAAGAAGAGGAAGGAGAAGAGATGGGTTCAGTGGGGAACAGGGTAAAGGGGACTCCATTGTGCGTTGTCTTCTCCGTTGTCTCTGTTGTCTGCTGAAGCTCTCTCTTCTGCCTGGCTTGGAATTCCACTGAGATGCTGGGGTGTCTCAGAGGGTGCCCCCACCCCCAGAAAGAGGTTACACCCTCCCGATGCCCCCTGCACCTCTTCCTGGGGGTGGGGCTCCTCTACCCACAAGACAGGTGTGGGGATGTGTATGGGAGCTGCTGGGGTGGAAAGGGCCCTGCTGGAGCTTTCCACTCCATTGTGTGTGTGTGTGTGTGTGTGTGTGTGTGTATGCCGGGCTGTGGGGCTGGGGTGACTTTTGTATGTGTGTGTTGGGGGGGCGGCCCCAAGACCCAGGAAGACGTTCCACCCTCCCAATGCCCACTGCACCTCTTCCTGGGGGTGGGATGGGGAAATTTTAAGTGTGTGAATGCACTGTGCATATGCAATGGGGTGTACCCCGTAGATGGGGTGGAAAGGGCCCGGCTGTGGCTTTCCACTCCAGTGTGTGGATGGGGGGCTGCTGGGGTGGAAAGGGCCCTGCTGGGGTGCTCCATTCCACTCAGTTGTGGGAAATGGAAAGGGTCCAGCTGTGGCTTTCTACTCCAGTGTGTGAATGGGGTGCTGATGGGGTGGAAAGGGCCCTGCTGGGGCTTTCCACTCCATCGTGTGTGTGTGTATGGGATGGGGGGCAGGGGTGTCTCATGGGGGGGGTGGCCCCCTTCCCCAGGAAGAGGTTCCACCCTCTCAATGCCCTCTGCACCTCCTCCTGGGGGCCCCCTACCCATGAGTCAGGTGTGGGAATGTGTATGGGAGGCTGCTGGGGCGCTCCACTCCAGTGTGTGTGTGTGTGTGTCTGTGTGTGCATGCGCACGCACTGTGCATGCTGCACGCCCCACTGGAATAGGATGGGGTTCCCACAGAGGAACCCCAGTGGGGCTCTGAAAAAGNCCGGCCCTGGGCAGTCTGTGTGCCCTCGGGGCTCCGTGTTCCTTTCCCTGTTGTGCTGGACCATGGCTGGCTGCCCATCCGCGGGGCTCCCGGTGCCCGGCCCCCAAGGGGCCCCCCATATCTGGGTCTTCCACGAGACCATGTGTCTGTGCGACCTGTGGCACACCCCTGCCGTGCAGCTGCTCCTGGCCAGCCCGGGGGTAGGGCTGTAGCGGAATATCGCAGCGGTAGCTATTTCCGGCGGAAACAGTGTTTCCGCAATTAGTGGAATGGCATGGCAGAGTCTTTCATTCCGTGGTTTCATTCCGCGGTTCCGCTTATTTAATTCTGCAACTTAGTGGAATCGTGGAAACATGTCATTTTTGCGATTTCCGCAATTCCGCCAGCACCAAAAAATAGCGGAATAGCGGTTTTCCACGATTTCCGCAATTTTTCCACGATTTTTCCGCAATTCCGCGATTTGCAGAATTCCGACGGAATTAGCGGAATATCCGCAGAAAAGTCACGGTGTGGCGCGGGCAGTTCCGAAATGGAGGAACAGAATCGCGGCGTGGTAAAAGCTGCTGCCGCATCAGCCCTAGCCACCACTGACTGAATTGCAGGCTGATGTAATTGCCTGAATCTTGTCAGGATGTACAGAGGTGCAGGGGAGTGAAGGTAGCAGGAGATATGATATACAGGGGCTGGGTAGTCATACATCATCAGGCTCCACGCCAAGGGTATCACCCTCCATGAACCCAAGAAGGGGAAGGTTAGTCTTAACAAAGACCAACTCTTCCACAGTCCTCGGGGCCATCTTGGCATGATGTGGGCTGATGATGTCTCCCACCACACTGAATACCTGCTCCGATGATACACTCATGGAAGGACACGAGATGTATCGCAATGCTACCTTTGCAAGCGGGGGCCATGAGTGCATTTTCTGTGACCAGTAGGCCAAGGGGTCGGTGTCAGGAGGGCAGGTGGGGTCGGCAAGATATTGAGAGACATATGTCTCTGCCATATCTTGTTGCTCCGGTTCACCACTGGCACCTCCCTCCTCCACCGCCAAGTCCACCATCCCAGAAAACAACCAGGTGGTTCGGCCCCCACTTGCAACCCCTGTAGAAGCAGTAGTTGCCCCTTGCAGCGGGGGTGCCTGCACCAGGCAATACTGTTGCACCTCATTGACGAGCTCGACCCTGTTGTTCCTGAAGGATTTAACGAATGCGACAATGCTCTTCTTGACTCATGGGTTGAGTAGCATGGCTAGAAAATGTGGCTGACTCACTTTCAACGTGTCAAAATGCCTATTCAGCTCATCTACCACTTTCTTTGCCAGCGCCCTCACAGGCCCAGGCAGGTCAGTTTGAGAGAGCATGGCTCACATCCATCAAAGCAGGATCATGAAGATCGTAATCCCCTGGTTCAGAGTGGAGTAACCTGGTAAAATGGCTCCAGAACCTGCGTCAGCTGCTCCACCACTGACCACTCCTCCCCGGTCAGTGGAGTTGCTTCAATGCTCCGCGTCAAGCAAAGGGCATGCAGCACCTCCTTCTGCTCCAGGAGATGTTGCAGCATCAAGAAGGTGGAGTTCCACCTTGTGGCCACATCCTGTACCAGCCAGTGAAGCGGAGAGCCGAATTCCTCCTGCTTCTCTCGCAGCTCCCGGCTGGCTGAAACTGACCGATGGAAGAAACCGGCAATCTTACGGGCAGTTTCAAGGAGTGCCTCCAAGTCCTCGGTTCCACCTAAGGCACCCTGAACCACAAGGTTCAGGAGGTGCGCACCACAGTGAACATGAGTGTAGCCACCATGAGTAATGACTGCAATCATGTTTGGGGCATTATCAGTTACAAAGTAACCGACCTTGATGTTTGAACCTTGGCATCGGACCCACCCATCCAGCATGCTGTTCACCGCTTCGAGGATTTTATCAGCTGTGTGCTGACTGTAAAACACCTTGGCATGTAACAATGCCCAATGATGCTTTCCAGTCAACACTGCTCCCCCAGTGCTACTGCTGCTGCCTGCAGCTGCACTGGTGACAGCATGTGGTGACATCTGCCACCAGTGTGCAGTCAACAACAAATAGGTGTGGACCACACTCTGGCTAGTCCACAGGTCAGTGGTAAAATGTACCACTGCCCCGTCTGCACGGGAGAACTCCGCAAGGAGCCGGGACCTCACCCTTCCGTACATTGATGGGATAACCTTCGAGTGGAAGGTTTTGCGACAAGGGACTCTGTAACATGAATCAAGCATATGAAGCAGCCTTTTGAATCCTACACCCTCAACAAGGTTGAATGGCCTCTCATCCAGGGCAATCACATTCCCAATTGCCTTGGTGATGGCCGCAGCCCAGGGGTGGCTGGATGTGAACGGCATCTTCCTTTCCCAGAGCACATTTACAGTGGCCTGGGACAAGGACCAGGAAGGGGTCAGCCGAGTGGAGCGGCTAGCGCTCCTCCTCTGCGGGGGCTTGGTGGTGGTTGTGGAACCGTCACTAGACAGCCCAGTGGTGGCAGTTGCAGCAGGAGCAGAAGAGGGTTCCTCCTCCTCAGAACTATCATCTGCACCCTCTGCAACTGTCACCTCCCCATGCTGTCGCTTGGAATGGCACTCTGTAGGATCACATATGTTCCCATGGTGCCATCTCAAGTGAGTGCTAAGGCCAGAGGTGCCATATCTCTTGGGATCTGTGTCACCACGACTGACCTTGGCACTGCAGTGCATGCACACTACCTTTGAGGCATTGTCCTCCCAGATGTAAAAATGAGATCACACCCAGGATGTGATCTTCATTCTGGTTCCTGAGAGGGCAGGAGCAGCACGACTGGCAGTCGACCTCTCAAAGGTAGTGCTCTGCATAACACTTGTGGAAGGGGGTGGTGGTAGCTGGTGCAGGATGTGTGGATGTGGTGGGTGGGGCCTGAGCTGGCACGGGCACGCTAGGATGCATGTTGGCAAGGGGAGAGGGTGGGGAAGCAGGCATGTTAGAATGTGTGCGGGCAGAGGGAGAGGGCAGGGAAGCAGGCGTCTGCATGAGACAAAGTGCTTGTGCAAAGGAGAGTTGCATGCTAGGAGCAGCAGCAGCAGCAGTGGAGGTCTCCGGCGGTTGGACCACTGCACTAGCAGACGAAGAAGGAGCCCTATTCTTACTGCTAGTCAGTGCCAGGGAGGAGGATTCAACCTCCTCCCATCGCAGCCTCTTTGGGTGCTTCAAGAGATGTCCAGAGCCCGTAAGCTTGGGCACACTTGAAGCTTGTGTGCAGGAGGAAGAGGCCATAGGTGGCCCTACCTCAGGTGTCTCCTCTGTGCCAGACTGAGTCAGCTGCCTAGGAAGAGGCTGGCCTCTCCCAGCACTCCCACTCATGGTCTGTTTCTTCATTCCATGACCGCTCATAATTAAGTTGTGGAAATGTAGAAAGGACCACTGGCAACAGAGGATGTGGTGTGATGTGTGTGTGTCTGTATGTGGTGGTACTAGACTAGTACCTAGTGGTGGCACTGGGAACTGGCTAAGAGATGGGAAAAGTACTAAACTAGGGGTGGTGGGAACTAGCTAAGGGATGGGGAAACTAACTAGGTGTGGACTAGCTAAGGGGTGGAGAAACTAACTAGGGGTGGTGGGAACTAGCTAAGGGGTGGGGGAAACTAACTAGGGGTGGACTATCTAAGGGGTGAGGAAACTAACTGGGGGGTGGGAACTAGCTAAGGAGTGGGGAAACTANCATTTTCTGTGACCAGTAGGCCAAGGGGTCGGTGTCAGGAGGGCAGGTGGGGTCGGCAAGATATTGAGAGACATATGTCTCTGCCATATCTTGTTGCTCCGGTTCACCACTGGCACCTCCCTCCTCCACCGCCAAGTCCACCATCCCAGAAAACAACCAGGTGGTTCGGCCCCCACTTGCAACCCCTGTAGAAGCAGTAGTTGCCCCTTGCAGCGGGGGTGCCTGCACCAGGCAATACTGTTGCACCTCATTGACGAGCTCGACCCTGTTGTTCCTGAAGGATTTAACGAATGCGACAATGCTCTTCTTGACTCATGGGTTGAGTAGCATGGCTAGAAAATGTGGCTGACTCACTTTCAACGTGTCAAAATGCCTATTCAGCTCATCTACCACTTTCTTTGCCAGCGCCCTCACAGGCCCAGGCAGGTCAGTTTGAGAGAGCATGGCTCACATCCATCAAAGCAGGATCATGAAGATCGTAATCCCCTGGTTCAGAGTGGAGTAACCTGGTAAAATGGCTCCAGAACCTGCGTCAGCTGCTCCACCACTGACCACTCCTCCCCGGTCAGTGGAGTTGCTTCAATGCTCCGCGTCAAGCAAAGGGCATGCAGCACCTCCTTCTGCTCCAGGAGATGTTGCAGCATCAAGAAGGTGGAGTTCCACCTTGTGGCCACATCCTGTACCAGCCAGTGAAGCGGAGAGCCGAATTCCTCCTGCTTCTCTCGCAGCTCCCGGCTGGCTGAAACTGACCGATGGAAGAAACCGGCAATCTTACGGGCAGTTTCAAGGAGTGCCTCCAAGTCCTCGGTTCCACCTAAGGCACCCTGAACCACAAGGTTCAGGAGGTGCGCACCACAGTGAACATGATTGTAGCCACCATGAGTAATGACTGCAATCATGTTTGGGGCATTATCAGTTACAAAGTAACCGACCTTGATGTTTGAACCTTGGCATCGGACCCACCCATCCAGCATGCTGTTCACCGCTTCGAGGATTTTATCAGCTGTGTGCTGACTGTAAAACACCTTGGCATGTAACAATGCCCAATGATGCTTTCCAGTCAACACTGCTCCCCCAGTGCTACTGCTGCTGCCTGCAGCTGCACTGGTGACAGCATGTGGTGACATCTGCCACCAGTGTGCAGTCAACAACAAATAGGTGTGGACCACACTCTGGCTAGTCCACAGGTCAGTGGTAAAATGTACCACTGCCCCGTCTGCACGGGAGAACTCCGCAAGGAGCCGGGACCTCACCCTTCCGTACATTGATGGGATAACCTTCGAGTGGAAGGTTTTGCGACAAGGGACTCTGTAACATGAATCAAGCATATGAAGCAGCCTTTTGAATCCTACACCCTCAACAAGGTTGAATGGCCTCTCATCCAGGGCAATCACATTCCCAATTGCCTTGGTGATGGCCGCAGCCCAGGGGTGGCTGGATGTGAACGGCATCTTCCTTTCCCAGAGCACATTTACAGTGGCCTGGGACAAGGACCAGGAAGGGGTCAGCCGGGTGGAGCGGCTAGCGCTCCTCCTCTGCGGGGGCTTGGTGGTGGTTGTGGAACCGTCACTAGACAGCCCAGTGGTGGCAGTTGCAGCAGGAGCAGAAGAGGGTTCCTCCTCCTCAGAACTATCATCTGCACCCTCTGCAACTGTCACCTCCCCATGCTGTCGCTTGGAATGGCACTCTGTAGGATCACATATGTTCCCATGGTGCCATCTCAAGTGAGTGCTAAGGCCAGAGGTGCCATATCTCTTGGGATCTGTGTCACCACGACTGACCTTGGCACTGCAGTGCATGCACACTACCTTTGAGGCATTGTCCTCCCAGATGTAAAAATGAGATCACACCCAGGATGTGATCTTCATTCTGGTTCCTGAGAGGGCAGGAGCAGCACGACTGGCAGTCGACCTCTCAAAGGTAGTGCTCTGCATAACACTTGTGGAAGGGGGTGGTGGTAGCTGGTGCAGGATGTGTGGATGTGGTGGGTGGGGCCTGAGCTGGCACGGGCACGCTAGGATGCATGTTGGCAAGGGGAGAGGGTGGGGAAGCAGGCATGTTAGAATGTGTGCGGGCAGAGGGAGAGGGCAGGGAAGCAGGCGTCTGCATGAGACAAAGTGCTTGTGCAAAGGAGAGTTGCATGCTAGGAGCAGCAGCAGCAGCAGTGGAGGTCTCCGGCGGTTGGACCACTGCACTAGCAGACGAAGAAGGAGCCCTATTCTTACTGCTAGTCAGTGCCAGGGAGGAGGATTCAACCTCCTCCCATCGCAGCCTCTTTGGGTGCTTCAAGAGATGTCCAGAGCCCGTAAGCTTGGGCACACTTGAAGCTTGTGTGCAGGAGGAAGAGGCCATAGGTGGCCCTACCTCAGGTGTCTCCTCTGTGCCAGACTGAGTCAGCTGCCTAGGAAGAGGCTGGCCTCTCCCAGCACTCCCACTCATGGTCTGTTTCTTCATTCCATGACCGCTCATAATTAAGTTGTGGAAATGTAGAAAGGACCACTGGCAACAGAGGATGTGGTGTGATGTGTGTGTGTCTGTATGTGGTGGTACTAGACTAGTACCTAGTGGTGGCACTGGGAACTGGCTAAGAGATGGGAAAAGTACTAAACTAGGGGTGGTGGGAACTAGCTAAGGGATGGGGAAACTAACTAGGAGTGGACTAGCTAAGGGGTGGAGAAACTAACTAGGGGTGGTGGGAACTAGCTAAGGGGTGGGGGAAACTAACTAGGGGTGGACTATCTAAGGGGTGAGGAAACTAACTGGGGGGTGGGAACTAGCTAAGGAGTGGGGAAACTAGTAACTAGGGGTGGTGTGGAGGGCTAGTGGAGTGTGGGGGTAGAAGTGTGTAGGGTTGGAGAAGTGTGGTCTGGTGTGGGGTGAAGGGTGTGGGGGTAGTGGAGTGTGGGGTAGTGGAGTGTGGGGGTAGAGGTGTGTGGGGCTGGAGGAGTGTGGTGTGGTGTGAA
>QEPC01009479.1:1475105-1498388 GCA_003113815.1 Sphenodon punctatus | reverse complement strand
CCCACCCTCTCCAAAGGCCTGGACGAACAGCCAGGTTTTACAAACTCACTGGAATGTTAAAAGGTTTGGGGCCAGCCGAGCTTCCTCCGGGAGGGGGTTGCAGAGGCGCGGCGCAGCCACCGAGAATGCCCTCTCCATTGTGGCTCCCCGCTTAACACGGGGGACCTCCAGGAAGGCACCCCTGGCAGACCGAAGGTGCCGCTCTGGGATGCGGAGGGCGAGGTGCTCCCTGAGGTATGAGTGGCCCAGACCGTGAAGGGCCTTATAGATTAACACCAATACCTTGAACCTGGTTCGGCACGCTATTGGCAGTCATTGCAGAGTCCGCAGCACAGGTGTTATATGCTCCCGATGGCCCATCCCTGACAGAAGATGGGCCGTCGCATTCTGCTCTAGCTGCAGTCTCCAAACCAGGAACAAGAGAAGCCCCACGAAGAGCACGTTGCAGTAGTCCAGCCTTGAGTTGACGAAGGCATGGACGAGGGAGGCCAGGTCCTGGCCGGAGATGTACGGATGCAGCCTCCGCACCAGATGCAACTGGTGGAAGGCGGCCTTCGCCACTACCTCCTCCTGTCACTCCAGACAGAGATCCGCATCCAGAATCACCCACAAACTCCGAACCTGCTGAGCTATAGGAGCACGGACCCCCTCCTCTGCCTGACTGATGCCCACCACCCATGCACCCACCTGCACACCAGTGAGCTCTCTCTAACGAATAGCGCCTTTCTTGTCCTCAAAGTAAAAAAAAAGTTTACAAACCTGGCAGCACCTCCTGTTCCCGCCACTTGCTCCTCATCCAAGGAGCCGGCCTCCTCCACTGACGGTCTAGGGGCTTGTCCAGTGACTGCTTCCTCCTCCTCCTCTTAATATCCAAGAATACAAAATATACAATTTGTTTCAGCTCTAGTTAGTATGCCATTCCCAGCCCTTTTAGTTAATCTCTTACTTCTCTAGGGAAGGAGAATGTGTTAGAGCAGGACAATAAGAGAAACAGTCCTCCATTTATTTTGTTTGTATTTTGTTCATACTTTGCCTTCACCTGACAAGCAAGATCAGTCACAAAGTGTTTTATTTATGATGATGATGATGATGATTAATAATCATAATAATAACAACAACAATAATAATAATAATAATAATAATAATAATAATTAATAATAAATTAGATTTGTAGCCCATCCTTTCTCCCAAAGGACTCAGAGCAACTTACAGAAACAAAGACAATATAAAATACCCAGACTCCACATACACATTCATTTACATTTAAAATTTCAATAAAAATAAACAGACAATTAAAACTTCAATCTTGCACCCCCAAACCCATACCTTCCACTCACAGGAGGGTCATGGTATAAACTCCACCCTTCCTGCCCCCGGGGAATCATGGCACTCCCATCCTACCATCTCTCAAATACTCAACATCCTTTTCCCCATCCTCCCCCAACTTTACAATCAAAACAAACATAGAATTCTTAACAAAAATAAAAGGAAGATTTCAAGGAAGGTTTTCAATATGGTTGCAGTCAAACCACGGAATGTTTGGTCCCATATTTTGAATGCCTTTATCTAGTCTCATCCTCATGACATTTTATTATCAACGGTATGGAAGTAAAGGGTTGTCTTGAGTCTGTCACCATTCAGATGGGAACAGATCAATAATCTCTCCATGTGAGATCACATTAGCTTATTATTATAGCCACTTGCAATTCAAATAAAATGTTTTTATCTCATACAATTATAATTGCAGCCTGACAAGATGATTTTTGCACAAGTGATCATCAAGAGCCAAAGAACCCATTTCTCTGAAGAAGGTCACTTGGGCTGAAACCATGGACTGGATGATAATCAAATAAGACTGAACCCTTTGTAACAAAAGATCTGAAGAACATGTTCCTTTTTTATTATTTGGGGGGAATTATTGATAAATGGACTGGCTTTTTTAAATAGAGGACGTTGCAAAATTGATGCAATGGATGTTCACAATTTACTATTGACTGTTCACTCTTTATTATTCATTGGTCACCTGAGTCACATGATTTTGTTTTTATTCCATATCTCATACTCTTGTGATCTTAAATTAAAATATTGTTGTGCCTAGGAAACAGTGAGCTTTTGAAAGCTAGCCTTTCTGGATACAACTTGAATGTGGCTAGCACGGCCATCAATATGTTTGTTAACCATGGTTACAGATTCTACACTGGCTCACCTGGACCAGAGACACACCCAGACATCTGTTTCTGGGCTGCGAGATGTGGGCTCGTTTCTGCCCTGGCCTGGGTATGCAGCTGACCCTGAGCTGTTTTCAGGAGGGGGTGGGATAAAAATCAATAAAAATAAATAAATACAATAAATAAGTGGTCAGCAAGCTGATCCTGGGCTTACGACGTGGGTCAGTGTAGTCCAGCACATCTATTTTTGGCCCCATTCCCACCAGGAACTGGGGGCTGCAATGTTTGTTTTGTTTCTAGACCAGCATTTCTGTTTATAATCTCAGGTACTTGGTGAGGGAAGACACAACTGCAGGACCTGGTAGGAGTCTTCAGGACAGCTCTTGAGTAGTTGCACTCATTCCTGTCAGGGTAACTGTTTCTCATCCTCCTGCACCCTCTCCTTTGGGGTTCTGCTGGGTTCCACATTGTCTCCCCTCCTGTTCAATGTGTATCTAAGAAATCGTTTATAGATTTGGGATACCCTTCCATCAATATGTGGACAACAGCCAAATCTATTTATCTTTTTCATCTCACCTAGGTCCCACACTTTCAGTTCTTCCTCACTGTCTGATTGCGATTTGGGGCTGGATGCAGGTGAGCCAAGTTCCAGCTGAAGCTGAATCCAGTCAGGACTGAAGTGATGATGCCTGGCTGACTCGAGGGGATTGGGACTCCCATCATTGATGGGGTCCATTCTCCCCTGGTTACTCAGGTTCTCAGGCTTGGGATGTTACTGGATAACGAACTGTGTCTTGAAAATCAGGCTGTGGCCATGGTCAGCAGTGCCTTTCACCAATTCCATCTGGTGAGAAAGCTGCATCTCTTTCTCTCAGATATGGCCTGATTTCCAGTGTCGGGGTTGAATACCAAATATCATTCATGCCTTCATGAGTGCTTGAAGACTTTGATGATATACCAAATATCACCCATGCCTCCTAGGCAGTGCTTCAGAGTCTGCATTGACTGCCAATAGCTTTCTTGTTTTCTTAGCCCTTCCATTTTTTAGAGAATGTTGTAAAATCAATGCAAGGGTATTGAAAAGCAAGGTGATATGGTTTGATATTCTTAAAGATGCACTTCAAGTGTGAAGTTTTAATCTGACAAGGAGTAAATATAACATTTGCTTTTCTTCATTTCAGGGTTGGTTGGTCATGGAGCACCGAGGATCCTAAAATTTATTGCTCTGAAATCACTGTCAATCTGCTAACAGAAAACACAGCTTTTGGGTGGAATCTGGCAGTTTGATTTAGTGCTCAACTGATTAGTAGTTGGTGGAGGAGGAGACGGCATCCTGGGCAAGTCAGCCAACCATCAGAATTGGAAATGGGCATCAAGTAGAAAGTACGAAGGAACTTTATGGTAGGTGTTTTAAAAGGCAAAAGAAAAAAACATACTTTAATACTTCACCTTCTACAGCTTTAATTGCTGTGAAATATGGGCCTGTTTGAAAAGATTGAACTTGGATGATTTCTGTTCTCAACCTTTTACATGGGTACACAAATGACTTAATTTAATTTTCTCACAGTAGATGGGTTAGGAAATGCCACCTCTGGCATGTGGGCAGAGGGACTTTGATAAGGGCATGTCCTGGCAGGAAGCCTTTCCCCCACATTAGGTTAATTTTTACTAGGGACTAGAAGTGTGCACCAGCGACCCATGTCATTTTTTGGTTGAATTTTTCATTTTCATTATTAAAATAATTCATTTTCGTTTTCATAAATATCAAAATTTTGTTTTCATTTCTGCTTTCATTTTTTATTTCCATTGGTTTCAATGAAAAATACATTTCTGGCTGTAACTTTTTTGTTTTTCATTATATTTGGATGAAACTTGGAATTCATTAATTTATCAAATATAAGAAATATTGAACAAAGGAATCTGATTTTATAAGCAGTAGTATTGTGTTATTTTACAAAAGTATGCATATATATTTGTACATATAATTTACTTGTCTCCCATCTAATGTGGATGAAACTTGGCAAGTTTATACACCTCTCTAAGTTTATTAAATATGCCAACTTTTAGAAGGATTGGATAAACATGCCTGGTGGTATAAGCAATTAACTATATGCCTGACTGTGGGAAATTTCAGACGTAATGGGCCGCCAGGCCCACTACACTGAATTGCACTCTGGAATCTGTTTCGGATCCCGGTCAGGAATCAGTCCAGCTGTCCTTTAGACGTGTTGGCCTGATTATGTCTGGGGATCAGAGAGGGGGTGGGGCTGCATGGCGCAATGTGCAGCCGCACAGCCCCGCCCCCTGGCGCTCCCCTGGTCAGCCGCCCTCCGGGAGACGGGCAGATGCAGCAGCCAATCCAGCCACTGCACCCGATCCTGGACCATGTCCAGGGCCATGATCCATCCAGGCTGCAGGTAACAGATGTTACCTGTAGCCTGTCCCAGACCGTGACCAATCCCACCATGCTTGGGGCCCGATCCCACCATGCTTTTGGACCTCCAGGTGGCCGGAGGTCCGAAAGTGTGGTCAATGAGATTCCCGTCAGGTATTCACTGGGGTGAACATCTGTCGGAAATCCCTTTAGGCGTTACGGTATGAACGGCCACCACAGGGGATTCACTGTGGTTGACCGTGGTATCGTAATGTCTGAAATTACCCTGTAACAAATTTATAGTCTAACCAGAGTACATGAAATGTGTCAGGGTTGTATAGCGCACCTTCAGGATCATCTCTGCCAAATATCAGAAAGATGTGATAAAGGGTCCCAATTTTATAAGCCTTCACAGCATATGCAGAGAAGGAGCCTATGCCAGGGATTCTCTTACATGTCACTGTGATATAAGAGCTGTTTTTGATGCCAATTTCCTAGCAGAAATGTCCACCAAATATCCTCATTCTGTTCTGTGACCACCCAAAATTCTCTCCCCCACATGTTACTGGGAAGTCGGAAGCATCTGTTTAGGAAAGAGCCAATAGAGATTCTCTTATGTCCTCTGTCACAGTGCTGCAGGAAGTGATTGTGATGATAATTGGTCAGCCTGGATGTGTAAACCATGTCTCCTGATTCTTGGGATACTGTCCCCAAAGTCCCAGTAATGTCCCTTCTATGCCCGCCTGAGGGCCGGCCCTATGCCCGCCTCGAAGCCACCACCGATTGGTCCCTTAAAACTGGAAGCATGCAGTAATTGGCCAGTGAACGTGTATGTTGGTCTGTTGGATTGCTCCCCATCCTCACTCCTACAGCGTTTCTCCCGCTGCCATGCCAGGTGCCTGCCTCTGACTGGCACTGCATGTGCTGCTATTTATCTGAATAAAGTTTTTCAAGAGGACAGCTTCAATTGATTATAAAATTGGGGCCCTTTATCAAATTGACCTGGAGTTTGGCAAACATGAAAGGTCATGTGTGTGATATATTACTGCCAAATGTCTTGTAAACAGGATGGAATATAAAAATGTTACAGTCAGAAATTCATTTTTAAGATAATGGTTTATAACACCAGGACCCTTTATCCAATCTTTCTGAAATTTGTTATGATTGGTAATCCTGTAAAAGAACAGTATGGTTTAATGCAAATTGGATGGAAGATAAAGAAGTTGTAGCCAGAAATGTGTATGGAGTTTTTCTGAAAATCACAATATTCAATTGCTTCTAAATTCGGTTTTCTTTATCAAAATATTTTGAAATACAGTACCTATAGTGCCCTCCATTTGGAATACAATATCCTTAGGTTTCATTGAAATTGAATAAGAAAAAAAAAAGGTATAGCCAGAAATATATTTTTCTATATTTTCCCATTATTTCAAAAACAAACATTTGTTTTCATTTTTGTTTTTATTTATTATTATTATTATTATTATTATTATTATTATTATTATTCATTTTTGTTGTTACAATAAAAAAAGAAAATCAAAAATTTCATTTTCGTTATCATAATAACAAAAACAAATTACACATCCCTAATAGAGACTCTTTCTGAAAGCACTGTACTGCATCAAAGGCCTGGATGGTTTTAGAACAAATAATTTATGTGCTGTGGAAGTGTAACCTACCTTCCTTTGTTCTCTGAAATACACAATCATTTTGTGTCTTGTGGTAGCAAAAGTAATTTAGAGGATTCTGCCAGAAATAACATCTATATCATTAAATCTGTCCATTAATATATTTGGAGTATTGTAAACATAGGGATGGATGACAGAAGCTAAAACCAACTCATTTGTGTGTATCAGTATTAAAATGAGATACATGTCTATCCACTCATATTCAAGTAAACTGAAAGGAGCTTTCCGGGCTTCTTAGAAACATATCTTAAAGAAAACCCAGGCCCTTCTATGCCCACCTGAGGTTTAGAAATCTCAGCTCAAATTTTAATTAGATAACCATTAAGTGGTCCATGGATGGGATAGCTTGCAAATCCAGACTGCTTATCATTGGATTTAAAAATAAATCCCATGTATCTCTAGAAAAAGAAAAAGTTAAATGGTACCAATATAGGTACCATTGACTGAGGGTATTTTCAGATGTGACGGGGCCTGTATTGACCCCGTCACGGAATCACCCATTGATCCCCTGCTGGGAGCAAACCAGCACGACCAACAGACGTGCCAGCTGATCCCGGTGGGGAATCGGGGAGGGGGCGGGGCTGTGCAGCACAATGTGCCGCCACACGGCCCCGACCCCTGATGCTCCCTAGGCCACCCGCCCTCTTGGGAGATGGGCAGGCACCGCTGCCAATGTGGCCTCAGCGCCCGCCCGCATTGACCATGGCCTGGAATCCCGCTGCTGATTCTGGGCCGTGGTAGGGGAACAGACAATACGGTCCCCTTGATCACGTGGGGGGGGGAGGGATCACATTCAACATGCAAATGGAGATGGTCCGGCCAGGACCTCAGTTTGCATGTTGAATGTGATTACCCCCTGTGATTCACGGGGGTGAACATCTGGGGGGAGCTTCCATTCCCCCCAACAGACATTACGGGATCATGATCACTATGTGGGGATTCACCGTGGTTGAGCGTGATCTTGTAACATCTGAAAATACCCTTAGAGTTTAAGCTGGACTTTCAAGTCTGCTGGGTTTAAATGACTTAGAAATTAGTTATGGCAGCTACAGAAGTTAGACTGGCTATGGTGGATCTTCAGGCTAGGGTTGACATCCATCTGGTTTTAATAATAATAATAATAATAATAATAATAATTATTATTATTATTATTATTATTATTATTAAATAGCACCCCCTTGCCATAGCACTTGGAACACTTTACACATAACAATTTAACATGACTTTTAATCCTCACAACAACCATGTGAGGTAGGTCAGGCTGGGAGAACTGTGACTGGCCCTAGGTCACCCAGTGAGTTTCTGGCTAAGGCGAGACTAGAACCGTGGTCTCCCCCTACCAAAAAATAAATAAATAAAAAACAGTCCAAGGAGGTGTACTGGGATTTCTATGGCTGGGCCTTTATTTCTCGCTAATCCCAGTGTGCTGAAGGTCTGACTCCCCTCATTTCCATCTATAATATGGTAGAACAGGGTGATAGCATCATCAGCAGCCTGCAAATGTCTCTCATCTGAGCTTAGGTGGCCCTGGGCATTAAAGTTAGGTAATGGGCTATTTTAAAAATGCATATGTTTACATTAGAAAGAAAATTAACAAATTAACAATGTTAATTATGTAGAGAGAGGGAGAAAGAATGACCAACAGATTTTATACCAGGAGCTTTTTAGTTTCCTTTTAGGCACACACAGAAAATTCAGTCAGAAGATTAGCTAAAAATCTGGCTCATTGCATTCAGGTGTCATGAACCCTTGTCTCCCTTCTCTTGTTCATTTTAGGCCATTTTTAAATGGACACAGCTGAGGGGCAGGTCCATGGGTGGAGTAACCATGTACTGATCACCCACCCTGGGATTCAAATGAATGCTGGACAGGGAGATCATGGAAGGTCACAGGAGAGTCATGGGAGGTTGTGTCACCCACACACCCAACCCTCCACCCTTCGAACATGGTCACCGTTTACATGGACAGCCACTCCACTGGTTTGAGGAAGGACATGCCCCCCTACATGATGTTGCAACATGGCGAACTATGGGCAAGTGAAGCCACAGCCACCATCACCAGTGATTCCCAAGCAGACTCCATGTGGGTGGGGGAGAAGAGACAGGGGAATATGCAGGAGAGAGACACATGCAACCCAGGGCCACGGCAGACAAACCACGGGCAGCTCAAGGAACAAAAGGTGGCATATATTGAAGCACGAAAACCAAAGTGGCAGCAGCAGGGAAGGTCACATTCCAATGCACAGACACCCCCTCTCTGCCATGCCGACGCTACTGTTCCAAACACATGCCCCATACAGCACAGAGACCAGGGAAAACACCGGAGGATCAGGCAGCCCTGTACAAGGAGGAGCTCAGCCGCCAGGGTTGAGGACATGCACCCTGTGTTGCAAACAGGGGTACTTGCACGGGCAGCTCACAGCGTGATGTCAGGGGGAGCACCAGCAGAGGAGCTGGGGTAGATTGGAACAAGGTAAAGGTCAAGCAGCCAGATCTCGAGTCACAGGAACAGAGGGGCCATTAGTCACCAAGCAGTGCTCCAAGCCTGGGTCACGGCTGCTGCAGAGGTCAAGTGGAGAACCCAACATCACATGTGTACCCCGCTCATGAAACACCCTTTTTTTGTACCCTCTTGCTCGTATATGCCAATCCACAATGAGGTTCAGGACAACGGTATGCCCTCTGGCCAGAGCATGCTGCACATCCGCCTGGCTCCAAATCTCAAACAGGTGCATCTGTGCTGCGTTAGGCACCACAGTCAGATAGGGACCCTCAGCCAAGGGCACGAGCAACCCTTGCACGATCCATGCTCCTTGCACTCTCCATGCTCCGGGGCACCCAGCAGGGCACTTGCAAAGGTGATGGGCAGGAATGGGCCACAATCCATAAAGCACAGACGATATTCCAGAAGGGCACAGATGTCATGCAAAGCAACACTCTCACTCGCCTCCCATGGTAACAGCATCCTGTGGGACATTGCAACCACCCCAAATTGCCTGAGGCAAGAGGGAGCAGGATAAGAAATACTTATATAAATTTAAAAAAAAATTAATCCCCGCTGGAGGCCCCAGCACAGCAGGCACCAGAACACAGAACCCCAACTCACTAGCCCTCAGCTGGCAGTCATGGCTGCGCACAAGCTTTCCCACAAGCCATAGGGTACACAACACATCATAACCCTTACAGGTAAAAAAGAGATCCGCAAGCAGTTTCTGAATGTCAGGACAGAGCCACAGCTCATCCAGTAAAAGCGTCCCACTGACATCCCAAAACATGGTACCACAAGTTGTAGGAATTTGGGCCATGCTACCAGCTGCCGTTCCACAGCAACAGGAACAGAGACCACCCAGTTCAGAGATCACGGAAATATGAGCACAACAGACACATGCAACCAGAAATATAACAATGTGTCCCAAGGACACAGGGTCAGCACATTTCAGCGCAAAGAAATGCCATCAGGCAACTCCCCAGACTCTTTATCGCATACAGCAACCTTGTCCCCTCATTGACATTGAACAGCTGCACAAGACGTAAGGATGGAATAGAGGCAGACCATGGTAACTCCCCATCTAGAGTTAGACCCTTCCAGTGATTGCAGAGTCATACGGATATCAATAATGATAAGACAGACAGTGCACATCAAAGAATCACTAGAGAAACAGTCATTACAACAGTGGTCAGAAACATCAGGGATGCCTCCCACAAACCCTGCTCCAGTGAGCACTCAGGGGCTGAGAGAGGACGCAGTTGTGCCACCTGGTTCCTAGGAGATCCTCCCTGATCTCTTGACACGCAAGGTTCCGCTCCCATATGAGCGCTACGACAGTGAGAGCAAGAGATTATGGGAGATTAACATTAAGCATGCTCCCCCTACAGCACATATCCCCCAAAGAGCACCATGGTACAGGGTTGAGGGGGGCAGAAGGCATGTGGCAGACTTAGTCACAGGACTCCCAGTAAATCCGGTTCCCATGGCTGCCCCTCCTGTCCTTGTTCCCTGAGCCCAACTTCCAAGCAGGTGCACCTGTTACACTGTGGGTGGCAATGCACTGACACAACCCCATGGGTGTACTGGAAAGGTGTATATGGAGACAAAAGAGGTTCAATACACAAATAAGATTTATTACAGCACAAAATAGGGGAATAACAGTACCCCCTTACTCTGTGTGTGTGTGTCAATCAGATGTCTCCTTCCCTTTCCCCCTTCCACCACCACCACCACCTCACGCTGGCCTCTCTGGGGCCATTCTCTGGGGCTGTTTTCAGCTGGGCCCTGCCAGCTGCTCATCCTCTAGGGCTGGGTGATCCTAAGGTCCCTGTGGAGGCATGTGGGACATGCCATTACTCATGACGTTGTCCAGAGGCTACCTTTTATGCTCACCATCTGTTGTTCCTGACAGGGACAATTCCAGCAGCTCTTTTGTAAGATATGATTTGTTGAGGCGCTGGTATGCCCCTGAAGCCACCCCTGTGCAGGAAGCCACGGCCCCTCCCCCAATAGCTTGTCAGCAGAGGGAATTGAACCCCTGTCTCTTGTTATGTATCCCAATCACTCAATCATCCTGCCACTGTACAGTTCTATAGGAAACAGTAGTTCATGTTATTCCATCCTGCAGAGGGAGAAGAACAGAAAAGTCATGACTGAAGGACAAATAAACCATCCTGGGTTTACTCTCCACACTGAAATGGCCAATATTGTCCTTTCCCTGGTCTGTCACATATCACGTAGCACACTTGTATATGTAATATATCCCATGTCTCTGCAGCCCATTAAGTTGACTGAAAGGGCTGAGCCCTGCAAAGCCCACTCCCCAATTAGACCCAGATCACATGGTTGATGACACTATTGCCTATGTAAGGAGGTCTCCTGTAGTGCTCCCCCATCCCTCCCCATTCTCATTGGTACCATGAAGCATGTCACCCCTACCTACCTCCAGAGGCTGGATTGGCTACTGGGGCGGTTCATCTGGCTGCTGTGGAGGCTGTGGAGGATCACAGGGATGCTGCAGAAGAAGCATAGGGAGTAGGAGTGGATGAATGGCAGGCCCCAATTTCATGGTGTTGGGCCACACAGGGGAGGAGTCCTAGATAGTCTTGGAGGGGGTGGGGTGCTCCTGAGGCAACCAGGGCTGGTGGTTAAGTGAGGTGGGGGCCACCTGCACCTGCGGGAGGCCAAGTAATAAGTATTGGTTGTTGATGGCTCTGAGCCACCACTGTGTTGCTTATTGCTGCAATGTGATGGAGAAAGGAGCGCTCCATCTCCTATGATTGCTCCATCATCTGGAGCAGGTGGGCTCTCACAGTCTCTATCACACCACAGGAAATTTGCTGCTTGCGGTGGTGCTGGGCCACATGGCGCCTCTCCGACAGGTGCTCATTCTTGACTTTGATGGCAATGGCCTGTTGCATTTTGAGGTCCGCCTTGTGGGTCATTGCTATCTCCTTCCATGACCCCCTGATTTCTTCCCTCATCTCATCTGCCATGTGCCTGGTGTCTTGCAACAGTTTCTGCCCAAGGTCCTCCCTCTGTGCCAGTTCCATGCCCTTAGCTCCCTGTTACTTCTTGCACTCCGCGTGAATTCTCAAGGGGTGTCTTTATACATAACGCTGTTCAGTGTTCTGTAACATAGTGTCCTACTGTTACAGTGTTTAGACATACCGTCAACACAGTGTTCACCACACACACTGGAAGTGAACAACTGCCAGGTCTTGACAGTTTAATCAGTGTTTGGGGGTGAATACTGTGTTGACGGTATGTCTAAACACAGTAATGGTAGGACACTGTGTTACAGAACACAGAACAGTGTTATGTCTAAAGACACCCAGAGGGGTTCAGGCTGCCTGGGCTGTTGATCAGCATCTGCGGAAAGGGACAGGAGACATTTGTTAATCTCAACTGTTCTGCTTCCTTGTAAATGCTCTGTGTGTGTGTGTGTGTGTGTGTACCCATAGCAGTATGGGCACACCTGTCCAACCCAACCACTGTGACTAGCATGGGAAGGATGTAGCTGACCACCTTGCACCGTGGTGGTTTGCACGTTGTTGTGTCATTCATTGGTCCATGCATGTGGTGTCTGTTGCAATGCTATCCTTGGCAATGTCTGCATAGGTGTCCCATAGGTGTCCCATCCCACGATGTCCAAATCCCCCCACTTCAGGATTGCCTGGTGTCCCTTGTCCCTGCAACCCTGTGCTGCTACAAATTCTGCAGTGTCTTGTTTGTCCTTCCTGCCACTCCTTTGTACGGGACTTTTCCTGTCCCATGGTAATGGTTTGCTTCCATCTGGACATGTGACCCATTTCCTCTCCTCCCTTGTCATGTGTGTGTCCTACCACACCGTTTCTTGCCCATTGTCCCAGTTCCGTATGCACCTACTGTCCCCCTCCGGGTCAAAGGACTCATGGGTGACCTCCACCTCTTCTTTCTCCACCACCTCCCCCTCAACCTCCTCCTCCATTCCAGGTTGAGCTGTGAACAGGAATTGGGGGTTCTTTAGTTTTATTATCATTGTTTTGAGGGGAGGGGTATTCCTGCCGCCTCCCCCCTCCTGTGTTTCCCCCTCGCCTCTTTCTGGAGTGCTGTGTCCTACCTGGATCCATTGGTTCCTCCTCTTGGGAGTTGTTCCTGACATTGCCCCCTCCTCATGCACCCCTGTTCCTGGGTTGGGCTCTGCCTGGGGTGTACTTAGAGGGCCACGGTGTTATTCTGTGGGTTCAGAAATGCCGCCTCCACCTGCAGGATGGGGGCATTGTTCCCCCACCACCACGAAGGCTCCCTCACCAGGGGGAGCACCCTCTCCCCCACTGGGGTTCTGGAGTAGTGGGGTCTCCTCCACTCCCTTCCTCCCCCTGGAGAAGGTGCTGCCCCAGGTGCACGAGGCCATTATCTCCCCATCCATATAGAGGAACCGATCCAGCTCTTCCATTTAAGAGAATGTGCACCAGTCCTGGCTGGACAGGGAGTTGTGATCGCACATATTTTTATATCCAGTTCACAAATCCTTTGCCTGCTGTAGGAATTGGACATGTGTCTATTGTGCCCCAGCTGCCACATCTCTCATTAAATGCATTCATAAATTCACTTGTTTGAGTAGCAATTTATAACGTCATGGCCCAATGGAGAGTTGCTCCAGGATTGGCCCAGATAAAGAGTGCTTGGATGTTTGAATCTTATCTGGATAAGATAATTAATCCCAAATTGAGAAGAAGTTATATTTTGCTAAGGTTTGAAATGATTCAGACAGCTGTGGTAGAGGGCAGGTACCAGCACATTGCATATGACCCAATGCCGTTGTCCATGTAGTCTGGATGAAATAGAAACAGCAGAGCACCTAGTATTAAGGTGCCCATACTACAAGTTGCTGAGGGAGACTTGGCTTGCTTCCCTTTTGGGAGTTGGTCCCAGTTGTGAGTCGGGGGGATTGCTATCAAAATCTACTTAGGCTATCCTCGGTCCAGGAGATGCATGCCCTTTCCATCTTTGTTCTTTTGGTATCTAAAAGATGAGGGTACCATAGGGGTAAAATGAGGATGGTAAATGGAAACGTTGGATAAGGAAGATCCTGGTAGGGTACTCATTTGTGTTGATGGTTGGATGACGCTAATACGTTAGGCATAAGGTATCTGCTGCATTCAGGTATGTAATGGTACTTGTTTCTGTATTTTGTATTTTTGTATTTTGCATTCTGTGTGTTGTTATTTTAATTAGGCTACAGTGCTAGCTATATGCCTTAATAAACTAAACTAAACTAAACTAAACTAAACTAAACTAAACTAAACTACTGCATGTTCTTATCCCTTCACAGACAGATGAAGGTCCTGGTCTCTGTGGGCCAAAGCACGCCCTCTGGGGCGGGGTCTGGTTGTGGCAGTTTTGGCAGCTGGGGCCCTCCCGGAGGATGTGGATGGCGTAGGCCACAGTGCTGGTGCTCACCTGTGAAGGGAAGGCATAGATGTCTGCTGTCATCTGGCTCTCCTTCTGCAGCTTCTCTCTAGGGCACCATCATCATCCCTTCCGGGGTCCCACTACAGGCTTACCTGGCTGGTGGAGGGGACTATGTCAGTTTCCCACCTGGAACTTCTTGTGGTGGTGGTGGTGGTGGTGCTCACCTGTCAGGATACATGGCACCCATCAGCTGTCATGTTGCTCCCCCTCTGCAGATCCTTGGGGAAGCAGTCCCTGCACCTTCCCAGGGTGCCATGTGCTTACCTGGCTCTCAGTGGATGCATCCATAGTGCTGTCTCTCTTCACTTTTTTGGGTGCCATGGTCTTGTGGGAAACTGTGTGTCTATCACTTTGCGAGCATGTCCTTTAAAGGCTCCTGGCCAGCCTGGGAACCGAGCCGGGGGTGGGTGGGCATTGGTTGTTAGCCGGGCCTTGGGCCTGTCTATCCCTAGAACGTCCTTTTCTCCATGGTTTTGGTGGACCTGTCCTATGGGTGGGTGGGTTTCCTTGTGTACACAAGCCAGTGAGGGATGAACACCCATCTCCACGCATGTCCTTGCAAATGTATGGAGCAACCTGGCTTTTTTCCAGTTGCTCCATGCGGATGCCTGGATCATGGGAGTGTGTGCCCACCTACAACCTTTTTTATATAGACATTTGCACACATTGGGGATGAGTGGACCTGCATGGTAGTGTCTCATTTAAAAACGGCCTTAGATTATAAGTCCCCAGGGCAGGGCCCTGTCTCTAATGATTGTTCAGTACCATGCCCAAGCCCGCAGCTTGGGCTTCATCTTTGACTCGCACCTTACCTTCAAACACTACATTGACTCCGTGGCCAAATCCTGCCTCTTCTCCCTCCACAACATTGTCAAGTTCCGCCCTTTTCTGTTTGTCTCCTGTGCCAAAACTCTCATCCATGCCCTAGTCATTTCACGCCTCAATTATTGTTACCTCCCCCTCGCTGGCCTTCTCCGCTCCCACCTTTCTTCCCTTATCTCTGTTCAAAACTCTGCTGCCAGGATCATCCACCTAGCCCGTTGCTTTGACCATGTGCAGCCTTTCCTCTCCTCTCTCCACTGGTTCCCTCTTCCTGAGCGTATTCTGCACAAGCTCCTCATCTTCACCTACAAAGCCCTTCACAACCTCGCTCCCCCCTACCTCTCTGCCCTGAGCTCCCTCTGAACCCCTGTTCGAGCCCTTCGTCCTCTTCCATTCGCTCCCTCACCCTCCCATACCTCCCCTGTTCCTCCAATCGTCTTCATCCCTTCTCCCCCCACTGCCCCGCATGCCTGGAACTCCCTCCCTGCCCTCATCTGCCTGGCCCCCACACTCCACACCTTCAAGTCCCTCCTCAAAACCCACCTCTTCTGCTCCACCCTTCCTAATCATCCCCACCCAACTAATCATCCTGCTAATAATCCCCACCCAGGATTATCCCCCACCTGTTATCTGCAAACTCCCAATTCTCTGTAACCAAGCCAAGATCATGTACCTGAGTTCTCGCATCCTCATGAATGTTGCGCCCCTTGTCTCTCCCTCTGTTCCCCCTTCCCTGTCTCCCTTCCCCCCTCTTTAGATTGTAAGCTCTCAGGCAGGGACTGTGTCTATCTTACTCTTTGTAAAGTGCCAGGTACATTGTTGGTGCTATATAAATGCTAATGCTAATGCTAATGCTAATGCTAATGCTAAGGCTAATGCTAAGAATAAGAATAAGAATAAGAATAAGAATAAATAATGCACATTGCTGGTGTAATAAAATAATACTAATACTAATACTAATTAATACTAGTACTAATAAATAAATCCCCCCAATCTATATTTTCTCTCCTGTAGATCATCCTGGCATTATCAGGGTATAGATCTGTTTAGCCATCAGAGAAAATGTCAGCACATGATAACCCCAAGGCTATCCCATAGTACTGCTACAGGGGAAGGGAGAGTTGTTGGGAATGTAATGCACCCATAATTTTATTACACCTATTGGTCATGGTGTCATAAATGGCCTTTTTCAGATGGGCTGTATTGTGGGGGGGATGGGTGTGCACACCCATCTCCACCCACCTCCACTGAACTCCATGCATGGAGCCATTGCCGTTTTGGTCAATGACTCCATACATGGGCAATGGGTGGAGATGGGTGGTGTGTGGGAGCATTCACACATGCGCCCCCACCCACCCACCACGGTGGTCACATGGGCTCCCCCCCACCCATACACACACGTGGGCATGGGGGGATGGGTGTCTCATGTGAAATGGGCCAATGCCATCAGTATGCTGTTTATTGGTAACTTTAATATTTTGGAATTTTTTCAGAAGGGTGAGTGTAGTCCAATTCCTTTGTTCAACAAAACAAGTTAAGAAATAACTGAGAAACCAGGCATTCCAAACTGCCCATTTCCTATAATAATCCAGTTGATTTACTTACTATGTATGGAAGTGTCATATAATTTCACAACGGTTATACATCTATATAAGCCAGAACATGGCAGAAGCATCTCTGTGTTTCTGCCTGCTCCAGGGAATTTTTTCCCCAAAGTCATTTATGTCTGGAGAAATATGATGGTCATAAATAAATAGCTAGTGGGAATCCCTGGAGACTGAAATCTGTGCAAACATTTTCTTTCCACAGATTTCCATTTGTGTGCCCGAATGGTCTAAAAGCAGAAAACAAACCTAGTGGAGTTGCTGAGGATGTATGCAGGTAACACTGCATAGCTTGGCTAAGAAGGAAAGGCTTTATATGCCACTGATGGCACAATTGTCAACCAGTTGAGGATCATGGCGACCATGGGCCAAACTGCTGTCTGAGTATGCAAATTGATCATGCAAATACATTTACCACCTTTTTTGATCTATAGTCAAGGGCGGGGAAGTCCAAGCTGCTTTTTGGATAAGCCTAAGAAAAATAAAGTGGAGTTATTCTATTGCATTTAAAAATAGATGGAGTTATCTGAAGGATTCTGATGACTACATGGATATTAAAAATGATCCACTTTAGGAATGAACCATTTCTAATAGTTTATTTGAATATTCTGGTTCTTCGGTTGTGTGATGTTCTTCATAAGATGCATATGGAGAACCATATATAATACATAACCATATATAACAAAGGGTGTTTACAAATATGATACTGCCCCAGTAGGGTTTGTTTTGACCCAGCTGGGCCAGTGTCATGGTGGTATATTTGTTCTGCGCCCCACCAGATGTGGGCCCAGTACAAACTCCAGTGGGGGTAGTGGCTGCACCAGAAATTTGGCCCCGGAATGAAGCAGGTGCACAATTTGGTAGCAGCAGTTGCCCAGCTGGGCCAGACTGGGTGGAACCAGGTGGGAATGTCTGTTCCCGGTCCCGTCCTGGCTCAGTCTTGGGGGCCATCATGGCAGCCAGTCATGGCTGCCTATTATTGGCAGCCATGACTGCCCATCATGACAGGGGGCGCGGCACCAGGTACAGCACATGGGTCAAGCTGGCTGACCACATAGTGCTTCCTGCCTCCCCAGCCTGGAGATGTCTGTTCCCGCCACCAGAGCTGCCCCGGCTAGACCTCCCCACCCCCAGGAGGGATAATGGCAGGGCTCTCACGTATGTAAGTACTCAGAGTGTTGCTGTATTATTTGGGTTTCAATTTTTAAAAGTACTGAGCTGTCAATGAGCTTGAAGATGATAGCCAGATTTTCACCATTACTCAATACGCAGGAGCTCCTGTCCTGTCAGCAGATTCTCTGAAGTGTTCTTATCCAATGCAAAACCTGTTTAAAAATCTGGCCAACAGGCAGCAATTAATTTATTATTATTAATACTACTACTACTACTACTACTACTACTACTACTAATAATAATAATAATAATAATAATAATAATAATAATAATAATAATAAATAAACAACTTATGCTGGTCAACCTGTGTTATCAAATTACACCCCATACTACTGCATATATATACCCTCGTTTTTGGAAAGCATCCAATGATCATAGATCCATTGAAAAAAAATTGGGCTTTCAGAAGATCCTCAGAGCTGAGGACCTCTGCCTCCCATCCCCCATCATAAATTTGGAAATCAATTTCTGCAGAGAATACTGGAGATTTATTTACACATTACTTGCAATTATTCTTTTATTCATACTTCAATTATATTAAGAGGGCAGATTTTGTAGTGGGGGTGGGGGGGCTGCCTGGTACAATTGTGCCTCCAATGCTCCCCTCTCATCAGGTCTGGAGTATGCTGGCCACTATCTGAAACAGGATACTGGTCTAGATGGAACATTGGTCTGACTCAGCATGACACTTTCTAGAATCTGAAACTTCCTCTTCTTTTGACAAACCTCCAATTAAGCGTTATGTTGTCTTGGATAGAGTCAAAATTTAATTCATCTGCTGAAAGGTGTCAACAGTCTAGACACACAATATGTGCTCCTTTTCCAGGAGATCTCTCTCCCCACAAATTGCGAGGAGCTGCTATTTTAAAAGTTCAGTTAAGCTCCTTCTGCTCATCTCAAGCTCATTATAATTCAAGTCTATATATTGAAACTGACAGTGGTCCCGTTTCCTCGTTTCTTTAATTAGTACTGTCATTTTTAATACACTGAGAAGAAAAGAGTGGGATTGTTTTTTTTGATAACAGGCATCTTATGCTGAAACTTTTAATGTGTCTAATTTACAAAGGAAAAAAAACAACAGTGAAATTCTATCAACATAAGACAGAATATGTGTATATTTAATTTAGTGGCATTTTTGGACTCTTGGCCCAGAATGTTTTTAAACAGAGATGTCAGGTTGTTAAATGTCTTAGCTATAGAATATCCTGGAAATTCAATCCTTTGGATTTGGTTGGGTGTCTTAAAGTGTTTTGAATGCAAACATTGAAAGGAAACTGCAGCACTGGCCATTCCTCTCCTTAAATCTTCTTATGGATTTCATTTGCTGTGTGGCCTGAGACAGGTCAAAAGGTTTTGGCGCAGAAGTAGAATTCTAGAAATAATCACCTTATAGACCCACTAAATCAATCATAATTAATGCACTTGCCTAGTTCTGTCAGAGGATTGCTGCTAGAGGGCAAAATAAAGAGGCCCTTTCTAATACAATTTGAAAAGAGATCAAATCTGTCATTTCATCTAATAATTGAGCCAAATGAGAAAAGAGGAGGGTCAGAGGTCACCTGGTGACCTTATGTAAACCCAATAATACATAATTCATTTTCATTTTATGGAATTTATAAGATGCTGTAAACTGTCAGAATACAGACCCATCTGCTTTTCCTCTCACCAAACCGCCCCTGTTTATCATGCAACTCACAGTGAGCTGCCAAAACTTTTAACTGGTATATCCTGGCAGAATCATCCAAAAGCCTTCAGCAGGGACTGGTATTTAATTCATTCTTCCAAGCGTGTGAAGTTAATAACTGAATAAATCACTGGCAGCTCTTTCGGAATGATATAAAACCTGTAATTTATTTATTGAGTGTTACAAATACAGTTAAAACATGTTTTCATGCAAAATGGTTTCCTTTGAAAAAAAGAAAAAAGAACCATTGCCAAAGAGGTAATCTGGGATTTTAGATTTTGAAAATATGAGGTGGGAGTACATAGAACCTCTAAGAGCAAGAAAGTCTCCTTGAGGAGCATTTTCTTAGTCAGCAAGCAACAAGAGAATATGTACAACCACTGGCCTCCTCAGTTAAATGTTTCCAGCAATGATTCCCAAGTTCTTTGCCTGTGTGACCCCGCCTCGAGACTTACATATAATTCTGAGGCCTCAGAGAGCAAAAAGGACATGCAAAGTATAGTGGCCACATCTGCAGATGGCAGGACCCCATTAGGATTCCCAAACCATGGTTTAGGAACTTCCTGGTTAACAGTGGGTGGAAGGACATTTTTTATTTATTTATTTATTTATTTTATTTTATTTTAAAAACACACATTTCTCTGAAAACACACACAATTTAGGGAGTTACCCTTAGGCAAAGAAAATACTGAATTTCACTTGAACTAAATACCAGTGCATGTTTAAGGCATTACATTATTAGCCTCTTGATGAACCAAAGTCTTCTTTCAGCTATGCGCTTACCATCAAAGATTAAGAATGAAGTTTTCCACTCATGTAAAATTAGAGAACTTTTATATCTTGCTATTATATGACTGATGTAACAGGTTGAGCAGGGGAGACCATAGTTAATTTGCAGAGCTTGTTAAGTCCAATAGTGTAATTGGGTTTTAAAAAATAATTGGATACGTTCTTAGTGGATAGATCCATAAATGGCTATTAGTCAGGGTGGTTGTGGACTGTAACCTCTGACCATCAGGGCCTGGGAGTAAATAATAGGGAAAGGATCACTCCCATTGTGACCTGTCATGTTTATCACTGAAGAGCAACCAAAGGTAGCCACTGTTGGAGATGGAATGCTGTGCTAGATGGACCATTGGTCTGACCCAGTATGGTACTACTTCTCTTCTTATAGGTTTAAACCTTGTAATATTCTAAAAAGTTTGTCACATGTAGCCTATGGGAAATCATTACACTACAATAGATAGTGGTGGGATCCATGTGCTTGGTTACATTGTAATGCTACATGCTGAAACTGGTTTTACCCTCTGTCTGTCTTGGCCATTTATAGGGCTATATGTTACTGGCACAGATTATGCCAGATGGACCTATCTCGACTTCTCACTATGCGATGGGCTGAACAGATAAGGCACAATGGAAGTAAAAAATACTCATGGTTGACTGAAGTCTCCAACACTTTATGTA
Source organism: Sphenodon punctatus (assembly GCA_003113815.1). Taxonomy (NCBI): domain Eukaryota; kingdom Metazoa; phylum Chordata; class Lepidosauria; order Sphenodontia; family Sphenodontidae; genus Sphenodon; species Sphenodon punctatus. The sequence goes on along the minus strand of QEPC01009479.1, from coordinate 1,477,467 downwards.
GAATAGGCTTTTCACCAGAGGGCTGTGCAATGCTTAACCAGAACCAGCTTCTAATTAATATTAGACAGAGACTTTTGGATATATCCACTCAAGAGGATTTAGGTAAACTAGAATTGCACCCTGGTATCTTAAACTCAAAACACAGTTTATGTGGGATCTTATTTAGATCAACTTTTATCTTTTGAGCTGCGTAGATCAATGACTCTCGCACGGTTTCAGCTTTTTGAGTCTACAGTCACTAGAGACTAAGCAGCTGGGGTTGTCTATGCAGATAGACTCTGCTCTTGTGTTCTGGATGAGGTCAACTCACTGGAACACATAACGTTTATCTGCCCCCACTTAGAAGAATTGAGACACAGGGTACTTTCAGACGTTACGGGGCCCTTTGGCCCCGTACCGTAACGAACGTCTTCGTTCCCCGCCGGGGTCACCCCTGCACGGCCCAACAGACGTGCCGGGGGGATCCCGGCGGGGAAAGTGGGAGGGGCCGGGGCCGCGCGGCGCAACGTGCGGCCGCACGGCCCCGCCCCCTCCACGCACCCCGCCGCCCGCCCTCCGAGGAGACGGGCGGGCGGCGGGGCCAATGCGGCCGCCGCGTCTGGCCGATCGTGCCACGGCCCGGGATCCCGCCGGGGATCCCGGCCCGTGGCACGCGGCCAGACGTTACTTTTTGTTGGCCACGGCCCGCGGTCCATTTGACCACGCTTCCCGGGACCTTCCCCCGGCTAGCCCGGGAAGCGTGGTTCAAATTGACCCCATCTGCAGATTCAGCGTGGCCAACATCTGGCGCACGCTGTGCAGACGTGCAGGGGCCTTTCGCCCCGCCGCGGGGTTCACCGTGGTTCAGTGTGGTTCAGCGTGATCTCGTCACGTCTGAAATCACCCTCAGTTGGTTGACTCCTCTCTATGGAGATAAAACCTTTCCTTCACAAGAGCATTAGTTCATTTCTTTGTTGACTCCAAAAGCTTTTGGGAACAGAAAAGCGGTGGCTCTCTATTGTATTCTTGCTTTTCCTTTGAGGAAAGCTTTTTTACAATAGTTTATTTTTATTTGTTTTAACGCTGTAACTTATGTGTACAGATAATAGCTCTGTTGTTTAAACTTGGATTTGATATGGACCCTTTATTCTGTTTTTTTTGTATAATTTGATGATTTGATTTGTACAATGTTTGTTTTATGTTTTATATTTTAAGTGGTGAATAACCTTAATAAATATTATCGCATCATATGTGCTTGGTTAGTCATAGAACATATATCCTATTTATTTATTAAAATTTATATACTACCCTTCCCCAAAAGCTCTGGGCACTTTAAAAAAGCAGAAACACAAAAATAGTAAAAATATAAAATATAATGTAATTAAAAACCCTAAAAAGTCCTACCCTCACCCCCAAAATACCCCCCACCCAGCCTCTATCCCCACCTTCTAAAAGCTCTGTCAAACAAAAAAGCTTTACACCATCTCGAGAATATGTTCAAAATTGAGCTCTGGTGGACCTTTGGGGGAAGAGAGTTCCAAAGCATGGGGGCAGCAACTGAGAACACCTTTCTGGGCCTTTTTAAGCAAGTGGGGGTTTCTCCCGCAGTTTAAACCTGCGGCTCTTGGACCTCCATGGGGGGCAGGGGGGCTTTAGACACTCCTCCATGAACCGGAAGTCGCCCGGGTGCCATTAGAAACAGCGGAGCCAGGTGACTCCTGGGTGTTTTGAGATGCAGCATACCCCGGTCATACTATTTTGTGCAGACAAAATTGGCCAGCGGTACCCACAAGAGGGCGGTTCCAGCTGACCACACGGGCTGCAATAGAGCATGGAGAGAAAGATGGTCTTTCAGATATGTGGGGCCCAAGTCATTTAAGGCTTTAAAGGTCAAAACCAGCATCTTGAATTGTTCCAAGAAAGCTATAGGAAACCAGTGCATATTACAGAGCATGCAGTTATTCAGGTTCCCACCAAACAGGGGCAGATGGTGGGTGTTGAGATTGGAGGGGCAGTAAGGCCGGCCGGTGGGTGTAGCCAGGGCAACAGTGGGCAGAGCCAGGGCAATGGTAGGAGGAGCCAGGGTAACGGTAGGCAGAGCCAGGGCAATGGTAGGTGGCATAAGGAGTTCCAAGGGTTAATGTTGGATGGACATTACATTACTTAATCAAGCAATTTCAGTTAGGTTAGGCAGGTTTAAAAGCAGGCAGACAACCTTAAACCTCACTTACAAGTAGCTTTAGCAGACACACACACGCAGCAGAGGTTAAGAATGCTGCTTCAGAAAGAAGGGACTTGCTGCATGTATGTTGGAGGGACCCCAATCTCTGCTTCAGAAGTCCCTTCTGAAGGAGTTTTTGCCCTCTGCTGTGTGTGTGTGTGT
>QEPC01009479.1:1436428-1462318 GCA_003113815.1 Sphenodon punctatus | reverse complement strand
GATAGATAGATAGATAGATAGATAGATAGATAGATAGATAGATAGATAGATAGATAGATAGATAGATAGTGTGTTTGTAGGACAACGCCTTTGTAGTTAATTATTAGGATATTCCATTTAGTTCAATAGGTTTTAAAACAGTTGATAGCAGTTAGACTGAGTGTAGAGATAGATATATTTTAAAAAGGAACAGCCACTCTAGCCCCAGGACCCACCATCAGGGTTCTGGGGCCTACGTTACTGCCAGGGAGGGCTGTGGCCAATATGTATCTAGAAGTTGCCACTCTTGACCCAGGATCCACCATCATGGGTCTGGGGCCATCATTCCTTGCACAGAGGCGATGTCATTCCACCGCACCAAGAAACAGCCACTCCAGCCCCGGGACCAACCATCAGGGTTCTGCGGCCAAGTTACAGGCAGGGAGGGCTGTGGCCAATATCCAGAAGCTGCCACTCTAGCCCCAGGACCCACCATCATGGGTCTGAATTCATCATTTCTTGCACAGAGAGCCTTTTTTCTAACACCTGAACTGAAGCAAACACGACCAAACCGAATGGCCAAACCCGAACACGGCGACCGGACCGAACGGGCGAACCGAACCGGACCGGACCGAACAGTCGAACCCGAACCGCAATCTGTTCGCCTATCCCTAAGCCAGAGAGCTGTCTTTAAAGGAAAGAAACTAAGGATTCCCTCTGACACAGTAGATTCTTTGGGTGGAGTAAAACAAGTGGAAGTGGCTTGTTCACCAACTGTTCTCCATCCTTTGTCTCCTTAAATTTCCTCTCCAGATATTCCACTCAGTATCAAGACTGACTGCGCTTGGTAAATTAATTCTAATTTGCTGCAATTTTGTCACAATAATTTCTAGAGAATTTCACAGAAGTGCAGAAAAAAACCCAAAAGGTCACAGAAAAGTCAACAAAATAATGTGCTTCAACAAAATAATGTGCCTTTTCACTAGCTTTTCACTAGCTTTTAAGTAGTAAAAGTGTCTGTTTTTAACACCATAATCAATACTAACCTGGATTAAGATCAATAATATGAAGACTACTGTTTTTGAGTCCTGATACTCTTAACTGTTATTTTGAAGCACTCACATGACTCTGTGACAGAATAATTAAGTCTTTGCAGGACTAGTCCGGGTGGTGGTGGTGGTGGTGGAATAAGTGTCGGTACGGAACAACCTGCCTTCGGAATCAGCCTATCCTTGGGCAGCCATCTGCTCCTTTAAGGGGGTTAAATAGCTAATGGGTCTGAATAATCTTAGCCGGGAAGACAGGAAATGCCAGCCAATTAAAAGTACCTGCTATAAAAGGTAGAGTCAAAATGCTCAGTCACCAGCATGAAGCAGAATCTAGAGCTTGAGGGCCTGTCTTATGGTTTAGGAGCTCACCTCCAGGTAGCGCTACTTGCAGGGGCCAGGAGCCTGGTAGGGGATCTGACCTGTTCAAGCACTGGACTACTGGATACCTCTTGTATCTGTTATTTTGATAATTAAGGGGTTGCTGCCTAGTTTCCCCAACAATCTTATGTTCTGCCTTTTCTGTTTCATTGGTGGGAGTGTGATTTCAATGGTTTCTGGTTAAACATACAATATGTGATGATGTTGCACTACTTTATCCATCTAGACTGGCTTCTAGAAGACCAGTAAGTAACAAATGAATCTTCACAACATCACTTGAGGAAGAGGCGCTCGATTTCACCATTTTATAGATACAAATGATTTGCCCAACATCATGTCAAAATCCTGTGTTACAGCTGACACAATCTTAAATAGGATTTAGGAGTTTGTGAGTAGTTTGAGAATTGTAATCCAGGTCTCTAGAGTCCCAGACTTTGGCTTTTGTCCCAATATCACAATCCCTCTAGTAGCATCAACCACACATCAAGATACAGAAAATACTATTACGATGTATACCTTGAGAAGAGCCTTTTTGACCTTGTATGTAAACTAGGAGAAATAAAAATTCAGCATGTGTTTCAGTCTTTCAGGGTCCATGGTACCCTTTATCTATTTACCCTACTTGAGTCTGAAATGACAACAATCCTTGAATTCATCATATTGTTTAAGTTTGAACCCTGACCTCTAGGGTCATAGCACCCCTGGGGTCATCTGCCCATCTGATTAACACATTCCATAATTTTGGAGATGGCCAGTCTTGTAGTTGATCCCATTAATCACATCAGTGGCACCAGAGACAATATGAAGAAAACACTGAAGGATATCAAATCCCCGCAGGAGATTAGGAAGTTAGATAAGGATGAAAAGTTTAACAAACAGAAAAATAGAAACCAAAGAGTATGGGAGGCTTGTAATCCAAGACAGACAAAGCAGTAAGAGGAAAAACAAACAAAGCAGGATGACTCTTCCTTCCCCTCATCTCCATCTCACTAGGATTTCATAAAGCCCTGATATTTCTTCTGGAAAATGATCTACCTGTTTGGTCTAGAGAAGGCCATAGTAAATTATTCCCCTTTCTTGCCCTACAGTAGCAGGATTCTGTATAATTGAGTTAGGTTAGAGCTGAAATGAATGTCCATGGCAATTATTGTATCTGACAATTTTGCCTGATCAAACCTATTCGCCACACAAAATGGATAATAATCACTACTCGGGTCCATGTCCATTAGAGTCGGATATCCATGTTAGTGAATTCAGTTTTTCGATTATTTGGTTGTTTGGATATTCGGTGACTTCATTTTGGCTACAGTGAAATGTTTTATAATGAAGCACCCAAATAACCAAACAACTGAACTGCCGGAAACAAAAATAAGGAAGTGCATATATTGCATTAATAAATCTGCTTTGGCAGATATTAAGATATAATTCAGAAGTCTATCTGAAAATGTGAATAGTGGGTTCCATCCTATGCCCCGTAGCTCATGTACGTGCGCATGTGTGCAGTCGCGCACAAATTGTGTGGAAACTGCACTGATCCACATTGAGTGCAAATTTTGCCCTGTGGAAACCATGTGCATGTGCGCACATGCACACACACACACACACAATCCGTGGGACATAGGATAGATTCCACTAACTGTAAATATGAAATCCACTATTCATTTCAGCACTAAGTTAGACACCAAGCTAGCAAAAGGATTTACCGATACATACGTTTACCTACAAAATGACATCAAAGTACATTTATAAGCTTATGCTGTCAAGGACAATTAGTGCTAGTTCCACAGGCTGGATTGGAGCTGGGATGAAGGAGGGTTAAGGGGTGCAGAGAGATTGAAAGAAAGAAGACAAGTGTTCAGATCATGAATCTATGCCATGGATCCACTACCTGTCCAGGCCCTCATCTCTGGTCACTTCTTCTAAGCTCATGCTTTCAGTGCCTGGAGACTGGATTCATGGGTTGGATCCAGGAATTTGAATGGGTCCAAATAATGGGATTTGGCATGGACTGCTGGGTCCCCATGGTATAGTGGTATAGTGTACCATGTTGATGGAGACCTTTAGGAACTAATACAAATAACATAATTACACAGTGAGAACATGTAGACAGAAGGAAGGAAGGAGAATGGATTGAACTTGTAGGTATAAAAAGCAAACCCTCACAAGTAATTGCATATTTTAGATATTGACAAACCACACACATTGCAAAGCATACTCCAGCTCTGCATTTTACTTCTCCATTGATTTTTCTTAAAAGGGTACTTACTCTCCAGTGAGCTAGGCCACTTTTAGATGAACAGCTGGCCTCGTGCAGGAAAATCATGCAGACACTATGCGCCCTATTGCCTCTCATGCATTCCTTTAAGGCTGCAAATTAAATACTTGATATCGAGGTATTTATTTTTTGGCCTTACAGGAATGCACGAGCAGCAATAAGGCACGTATTGTTTCATCTAAAACCACCACCACCCCGGCACTTTTACCATGGGCGTGATTTTCCTGCGCAAGTCATGCCACTTGTCTAAAAGTGGCCCTAGACACAAAAATTGGGTTTGAGCACTGTCTCATATTGCTTGTCTTTCTCACACTGAGATCCGGGAGACAGAGACATCACCTGATCTTTTGTGGATCATTCATAAGAGGATAATTCTCTAAAACCAACAGCACAATGTATTACAGAGGTAAAAACAAGAGCAAACAATACTAAGAAATATTAGGAAGAGGATAGAAAATAAAATGTAAAATGTCATGATACTACTATATAAACCACAGCATGCTAATAGTGTGAATACCACCTGTTGTTCTGGTCACTCTGTCACAAGAAGGAAACCATAAGAATAGAAGGGGTACAAAGAAGGGTATCAAATATGTTCATGTGTATGGCATCATGGCTTCTACAGGTGGAGAAGCTTAATAGAATAGAACTATTCATCTTAGAGAGGAGATGACCGATGAAGGGATAATGACAGGGGTTCCATAAAATCATGAATGGTGTGGAGAAAGTACCACAGGGTGTTAACAAACGTGATGGTGGCCCCCTTAGGCCCACTGTGGCCTGCCTTAGCCAGCAGCACACCATCATGTTAGTTTTTGGGCCACCAGATGTTGACCCAGGATTGCTCTCGGGTGTGTTAGTGGTGAGCCCAAGTTGTGATCCTGGAGACCTCAATCACAGTACAGGCCATGATCTGCATTATTGGGCCAGACAGGGCTATAGCGGGCCATACAATTTGTTATGACCTGCTGTGGCCTGGGCCGGACTGGGTCTGCCATGACTGGCTGCCATGGCGGTCATCATTGGTTGCTACGACTGCCCATCATGGTGGGGTGCATGATGCTGAGCACATCACAGGGGCAGGGCCGGCTGCAGGTTCATGCAACTTCCTTTCCGCCCTGGTGGCCCAGCCGCATAAACGGACCCGATGATGTCCACCATGGCTTTCCCTCCCGATCCAGGCTGGGTTGCCGCTGTGGTGCTGTCACTTCTGTTATCACTGATTTGGAATTTGCTACAACTGACCAGAAAGAAATTATCTGATAATTCTGCATGTGTAATTATTCATTTGCACTCAAATTGTTTTGTGTTACTTTCCCTTTCTCATAATACAAGAAATAAGGGATACCTGATAAAATTCTCAGGATGGAGTATGAAAACAAACAAAAGGAAGTACTTTTTGACACAACACACTATCTGTGGAGCTCAATGTCATGGAATGTTATTGGCAAGGTTTTTCGCAATAAAATCTCCTGCTCAGGTTGTCCCAAAACCTCCAATTACCAGAAACTAAAGGTGAAAGAGTGGACAGACTACTACTTACATGCTCCATTCTGATATTCTTCCTCTAAAACATTTGATGCTGGGTGGTTTTAGATGCGATGGCACATGGCGCCACCACTTTTTGGTCCTGTCCAGGGTGAGGGCCCTCACTGCAGGAAGGATCTGGCCTGGCCACTGAACAATGTTCCAGCAGCCAGGGGAGGGGTGGAGAAAGGGATGTGTGATGTGCACGCACGGCTCTGCTTCTGTGCTGCTGAGCACGACCTGCCTACCTCCTTGACGGGCAGGCGCATCAGCCTAGAGGCCTCTAAGCCCACCCTGAAATGCTCTGGCCCTGGACTGAAGTCATCTACATTACACCATCACATGTGATGGCCCGCTCTACCCCAGTCTGGGGATGGCTTCCCAGGGCTGTGGCAGCATTTATCCAGCACCGTGCATTGGCAAGGAGGAACAGCGCAGGCTAAAACCTGCCACAGTCCGGGGACAGCTCTGACCCTTCCCAGGGTAACATCTGGCAGGTGGGATCAGGGTACCATGGGTGGCCACATGGGTTAAAGCTGGTAAGTTTCCTCATTAAGCAAATTGAAGCAATTACCTGGTTTCAACAGAAACAGGCAGCATTCACCACAATTTGTCATTTCAGGTCTACTTTGGAACTCCCTATCTCTAGAGGCTTGCCATAGTTCAAGAAAATTCTAGAGGTAGTGTAAGACCTATTTATTTGTGTGTATATATGCATTGTTACCCACCCTATGACTTCGGGAAAGAACAGCTACAAACCAAAACAAATAAAATAAACTTCTAACTTGACAGGGAAGTCAAAACAAAGACAGGCAATGTGACTCAGGCAACACACTGGTGAGCTGTTACGATCGGAATTTGAAACTCCTGATTGCCATCCTATGTCTAATCCACTAGACTACAGTTCTCACAGTTTACGGAGGATAAATAACGATGAACATCTGCAGACAAGTGAAACAGCCTTTTGCTTGTTGATAATAAAACAAAAAAAATCAATATGGTTGTTTTCTGTTTGTAGCTTTCAAGGGCACAAGTTGTTTAGACTTCAGTCTAAAGAAATTCATGGAATGGTTAACAAAATGTCAGCAATGACTGAGTGGCTCAAACATAATTGACAGCTTTCTGCTGTAAGTCAACCTTAAGTGTACCTGGAATCAGATGTGATAGTAAGAACCACGATGGTTCGAAGATGGCAGCATCTTCACCTTTAGGGAACTTGCTAATGCAATAAAACAGGCCAAAGAACACAGACAAATAATTACAAATCTATTTTGTAACTGTTTTGCAAATGAATTTTACAACAGACTCTTGCTGTATTTCAAAACTTTGCAGCTGTGAATGCTGATTTGGAATTTGCTACAACTGACCAGAAAGAAATTATCTGACAATTCTGCATGTGTAATTATTCATTTGCACTCAAATTGTTTTGTGTGAGCAGCATTTGCACTCCCACATCAAACCGATGTCCAAATGCAGACCATTGTTCATGCAAATGCATGTGAAGATACAAATTGAGTGGCTAGCTGTGGTAGTAGGGGTTTAAAAACTGTTGTTTGCACAGATATGTATGATTTCAGTAACATTCCAATTATGGACAAGCAGGTCCTCCTATGGATCCATATGGTGGGAATTGATTCCCTGGCACCAATGAACCCTAAAGGACAGGTAGAAACCTTGAATTCAGGGCATCTTGTAATTATACTGCCCCATGAGTACCTCAAAGGAAGGTTCATACCTCAGAATTGGGGTTGCCACCTATGTATATTTTTTCCAGGCCACTTATAAAACATACATGTTGCAGGGCCTGCATTGGCACCTAGGGCACCAATGCAGACCTGCAACATGTATGTTTCATAAGTGGTCTGGAAAAATATACATAGGTGGCAATCAGAGATACATTGTTATTAATAATTTCTATCACACTTTCAGTGTTCATCGCTATAGCCCTGTGAGGTAGGTTGTTATGACTTCCATTTTACAGATAGGGAACTGAGGCTGAAAGAAAATGATTTGCTCAAGGCCACCCATTGTGTTCACGGCTAAGAAAATGGAAATCCTAGATCCTCAGGTACACATCAATCATCCGATCATTACACTGACTCTCAAGTTCAACCCTTCTTGCTTAAGAAAGTAATATTTCTAAGCTTGCAAAGAGAAAGACCGGCAAGTATACGAGAAATCTCAAGCTTCAGCCACTCTCTTTGCACTCCTGGTTGACGTATCTGAAGATTCAAAAACTCAAGCAGGAAAGTCAAGGGAGTATGAGTCATCCTATCTCCAAAGGTGGATGCCAGTGTAGCCTAGTGGATAAGATATTGGACTTTGATATGGGAGGGAGTCGAAACAAGCAGTAATTTTGAAAATGTTTGTTAGTTCAAGTAGTGCCAAGATATCAGTCCCAGTACAAATTCTCAATTACCTAGTAAGCTATTTAATAAAATTAATAATAATAATAATAATAATAATACAGTTTTTAAACTCATTGTGAGCTCGGGGGGAGGGTGGGGGAGAGGGTGGCCTGGCGTCAAACATTTACGGCAGTGGGTGAGCCTCCACTTCTTCGGGGGGGGGAGGGGGCAGCCCAAAGATCAGCAGACCAGTTTTGAGTCCTGGAACTCAGCACTGGCCAGCTTGTTAATTTCACCTCCCATCAGTCAGAACGCCACCCTGGGAGCTCAGGGGGCCTGACGTCAACTCAAGCTCAACATGGCCAAGACCGAACTCCACATTTTTCATCTCTCCTCTTCCTCTCCCTCTAATCTGCCCATCTGCATCAATGGAGTCACCATCCATCCTGTTCTCCAAGCCCGTAGCTTGGGCTTCATTTTTACACACACCTCTCTTTTAAACCTTACATTGACTCTGTTGCCAAATCCTGCCAATTCGCCCTCCATAACATTGCTCGGATCCGACACTTTCTCTCTACCTACTCAGCCAAAACCCTTGTTCATGACATGGTTATCTCTCACCTCGATTACTGCAACCTCCTCCTTGCTGGCCTCCCTCGCTCTCACCTGTCCCCCCTTATCACAATCCAAAACTCTGCTGCCAAGGTAATTCATTCTACCCGACACTTTGACCATGTGCAACCTCTCCTCTTCTCTCTTCACTGGCTCCCCCTTCCTGAACGTATCCTGTTTAAACTCCTGGTATTCACGTTCAAAACACTCCACAAACAAGCTCCCCCTTACCTCTTGAACCTAATCTCTCCACGCACTCCTGCACTGTCCCCTCTCCCTGTCTCCCCCTCCTTGTCTTTTAGATTGTAATCCACAGGCAGGGACCGCATCTATTTCTATGTTCTGTACAGCTCCAGGCACATAGCTAGTGCTATATAAATGTTTATAATAATAATGATAATAAGGGGCCCCTAGACCCAAAGATCAGCTGGTTAGCCAGTGCATCATGCTGGGATCTCAGGGGGCCCAAGGGGCCGGTCCTGACCCTGGTAGCACACTCCCCACCTGAGTTAGGGCTGGGACGACTACTTGGCTCCCCCTCCATAGTTCCCGGTTCGGTGCACTGACCAGTCAGCTGATCTTTGGGGCTGAGTGCCCGCACCCCTGAGCAGAAGAGGCTCCCACACTGCCTGGGCTGTGTCAGCCCCTCAGGCTGCCTCAAGCTGCCAGTGTGGTGCTGTCTGGTGGGAGGTGAAATCAACAAGCCAGATGTGTAGAGCAGGATATAATTAACAAGACAGCTGTGCAGAGTGTGCAGCTGTTCCAGAACTCAGCACTGACCAGCTAATCTTTGGTCTGGGTGTCCCACCCCTTGAAGAAATGGAGGCTCCCCAGCCTCTTGAACTGAAGCCAGGAACACACAGTGAGTTTAAGCTATATTTAAGCCAGATCTTTGTCTGGCATTGAACCACGGTCGTCAGACCTTACTGGTCCTGCTAGACCTTTTGACTGCATTTGACACAGTCGATCACGAGGTGTTGGTGACTTGCCTGCGGGACCGTGCCAGAATTGGTGGAACGGTCTTGGACTGGTTTCGTTCGTTCCTGGCCAGGAGAGCTCACCGGGTGTTCTTGGGGGAGTGTACGTCTTCCCCCCGAGACCTCACGTGTGGAGTTCTGCAGGGTGCCATTCTGTCCCCAGTCTTGTTTAACATCTATATGCAGCCATTAGGGAAGATCATGAGGGGGTTTCAGGTCATGCAGTGTCATCAGTATGCTGATGACACTCAGCTCTACCTCTCTTTTTCCATCGACCCAGGCCATGCAGTCTCCTTATTTTCCCAGTGCCTGTCAGCTGTGGGGGCTTGGATGAGGTCAAGCCATCTGCAATTGAATCCTGACAAGACGAAGTTGATGTTGGTGGGCAAGGGCTTGGGGGACCTGGGGGGTGGTTGAATCTCCCCTTGTTGGGGGGGTTTGGCCCCCCCATGGTCTCTCAAGTGGGGAGTCTGGGTGTGGTCCTTGATTCACGACTCAGCTTGGAATCTCAGGTTGTAGCCGTGGTGGGCAGTGCGTTTTGGCAGTTAAATCTTATCCAGCGGCTTCGGCCGTATCTCTCAGACTCTGACCTCGCCACTGTCATCCATGCCTTCATCACCTCGAGGTTGGATTACTGCAACGCGCTCTATGTGGGGCTACCCAAGAAGCTGGCCTGGAGGCTGCAGCTGGTGCAGAACGCGTCTCCTGATGGGGGCGGGTCACAGGGAGCACATGACACCAGTGCTCCAGGCTCTGCACTGACTGCCTATAAAGCACCGGGCCAGGTTCAAGGTGCTGGTTTTAACCTTTAAAGCCCTTCACGGCCTGGGCCCTGCTTATCTGCGGGACCGCCTCACTCCCCATATGCCCGTGCAACCCTTGAGATCATTCGTGGGAGCCTTTTTGGAGGTCCCCCATGTGAGGCGAGTGGCCACCAATGTTAGATCTTTTTCAGTGGCCACCCCTGTGCTGTGGAATTCGGTCCTGGAGGAGGCTCGGCTGGCTCCCACTCTCCTGCTGTTTCAGCGTATATGTAATACCTGACTGTTCTGTCAGTTTTTTATGAGGGGTAGGGTTGGGGTGGGGTAGAGGTGGGGGTAGGGGTGGGGTTTCTCCCCACAAATCATATTTTTTAATTGTTTTAAAATTTTATACTGTTTTAATTAATGTTGTTTGCCGCCCCGGGCTGCCCTGTTGGCAGGAGGGGCGGGATATAAATTTTAAATAAATAATTTTTAAAAAAAATTATTTTCATTTGTTTTAAAAATTAAAAAATACTTTGGTGTTTCTCATCAAGAATCACAGTGATATGCTATCGGTTCTTGGCTTGTTCTCAGTTCCTGAGACAAACTGAGAATTGGTATTCTCGATGGGAACAAACCCAATGGAATGAACTTTCATCCTTAACCTGTGAGACCAAGATTCAAACCTGTCTTAGCTCTGAGCTCCAGGGTTGGTCTTGGGCAAGTCACTATCTCACAGTTCCCTATCTGTAAAATGGGAGTAACAACTTACCTCAGAAGGTGAAGCTGTGCTAGATAAGGATTGTAAAACACTTTAAACACTGAAAGTGCAATATAAATAGTAAATAACTAGCCAGGTAAATGAGACCATTAGCTAGCCCCAAATTATTAGGTTCTTATAACAGCACAATTGCAGGGACTCATGGTATCAAAACCATATAAATCCACACAGAAGGAAATGTAAGGTACTATTAATTAAGTCACCGTATTCTTCTATGAGTTTGGTGCTGCTTTGGAAAACACCACAGGTGATTATGAAGGTTATCCAGAGAACTAAGGTAAACTACAGATGGTTTCTTAACCTTAGGTACACACACTTGCTAATGTTAAGGTTGACTGCATGAAAAATAATAATTATGATTTATTTAAGCACTGGTCACATTTCAAGATATAAAATCAATTAGAGCAAATAATTTATAGTTCTGTATATGCTTCAGAGAAGGACATTGTTATGACTGCCATAAATAAAATATGGAGTTAAGTATAACTTTAACCATTTCCACTCCTTTATTTGTACACACAGAATTCCCTGGTCTTGGAATGGAGATTTTGGTTGAATGTGTGTGCACCAAAGCAGGTCACTTAAATGAAGAAAAGATGAACCTGTACTGATAACCAGATTTGGAAAGACATCAACAAAATCTATTAGTTGCATAAACCTGAAATATTACAATTCTTAAAATTATTCCTTCTTTTTTATATATAAATCAAGCCAATTCAACTTGTGGAACTCATTTGTCAGGGGATGTTGTGGAGGACAGTAACATAACTGGGTTTTAAAAAAGACTGGACAGGTAATTGTTTTATTTATTTATTTAATTTATTTTACTTATTTACTTATTGAAACTCCTTTCCCCGCCCTTCCTGCCAAAGGAGGCCCGGGGCAGCTTACAATATTAAAAGACAGAATATAAAAACAAAACTCATAAAAACAAAACTTAAAACATCCCATAGCCCGATGCCATCCCACTGTAACCCCCACTGCCAAATGCCCTTATGAACATAATTGTTTTACACTGCCTCTCAAAGGTGCTTAAGTCAAGCCCAGACATAAACGAACCTCCCAGGGGAGGGAGTTCCACAGCTGTGGAATGGTGGCCAAAAATGCCCTCCTCACCGTGGAGACCAAGTTACAAGCTTGCATCTCCAGATGGGAATTCCCACATTACCGCAGAGGCCACGATGGGACATTGTAGGCCAGGCGATCTGCCAGATAAGTGGATCCCAAGTCATTTAGGGCTTTAAATGCGAATTGCCACCAGTGCAGATTCCGGAACACTGGTGTTATGTGTTCCCAGCTACTCATCCCCATAAGAAGACGGGACACCACATTCTGCACCACCTGCAACTGCCAAACAGTCTTCAAGGTCAGCCCCACATAGAGCTCATTGCAGTAGTCTAGCCTCAAGGTAACAATGGCATGGATGATGGTCACCAGATCCAAACCAGAAAGAAAACGCGGCAGCCTTCTCAACAGACAGAGTTGGTGATAAGCACTCTTAGCCACCACCGCAACCTGAAAATCCAGGCACAGCGACAGATCTAGGAGCACTCCATGGCTGAGAACCTGAATGACCATGGGGGGGGGGGGGCGGGCTGGAGCCCATCAATAACTGGGGTCCCAATCCCCCCACAAGTTACAAGGCTGGCAACCATCATCATCTCAGTCTTGTCAGGATTCAACTTCAGTCAGCTTACCCTCATCCAGTCTCCCACAGCAGCCAGGCAACGAGTAAGTACTGAGACTGCAGGATCTGGGTCAGATGAAAAATAGAGGCAGAGCTGGGTGTCATCAGCATAATGATGACACCACACTCCAAACCGCTGAATGATCTTGCCCAGCAGTGTTTGCCCACAGTCTGTCCAATTAGAGGATAGCTCCACATTTAGGCCCTTTTCACACAGACACTCTAACATTGATAAAATGGGTGTTACATTTTATTATACAAGTTGCAGGGCTGGAGATGTGCTCTACGGGTGTCCTGCAACCTGTATAATAAAATGTAACACCCATTTTATCCGTGTTAGAGTGTCTGTGTGAAAAAGGCCTTCGCTGTAGTAAAGTTGGACAGGGAACCAAGCTCGTGACTATATATATATATAGTGCCAGCGGAGTGGCATCAACAGCAGCCCGAGCCCATCACCATGCCCCAAACTGCACAGGCCTGATTTTGGCAGTCAGGTTTCAGAAGCTTCCAGCAGTGGCACTAGGGGTGTAGTTCAGCGGAGCCTCCTGCCAGCATCCTCCACTTCCACGCAGGGCACTGGAAGACCTGCACACCAGGAGGCTGCGGCTGTCTCTGCTTTGGCTGCAGGAGCAGGTGCAGGTGCTTTGGGGTCGGATGTTCCAAAACTGTATTTCCATTTCCTGGAGCTTGGTCATGTGTCACAGCTCTGATCTCGATTTTACGGTTCTCAATTGTAACATTACATACATGTGGAACCTTTTGCTTTACATATCTACCAGGCCTGCAGTCTACATGTGGGCCCATGTTACATGTGTGTGACCCTATGTTCCTCCATGAAAATGTTCCTCCAGAGCCACCAATGTCCCCAAACCCCAATTACTGAGGTGATCCCCAGCAGTCCAGGGCTGGTGGATCCCACCCTAGCTGTTAAAGGCAGGGCCTGATCCCCAGGCAATGGCAGAAGGGAGAGGAGCAGCAGTAGCAGCAGCAGCAACTATAGGGGACACAGGGAGAGTGGCAGCAGCATGGTGGGCAGTTGTTCAGCCTCAGGGTCCCAGTACTCCCCTTCGTGGGACATCACTCTGATTGGGGACAGCGAGGCAGACACTAGTCCCATGGAGGAGATGTCTGGTGCTGAGGCAATTGTTGTCCCTCTGAGAGCTGTGTTGACACCATGTTCTGTCCCTCCCAGAAGCTCTGTCAGTGGTGTGTCACCCGATGCCAGCCAGAAGGCAAGAGGGGGCAAAAAATCCTCCATCTGTGCACATTTTCAGTTGGTGCGGGCAGATGATCCCAGGGAGGTGCAGTGCACTTTGTGTCAGAAGGTAGTGAAGTGTGGGCAGGTATCACCAACCTTGGCACAACTGCCATGGCGAGGCACCTGAAGGGATGCCACAGCGTTGTGCTCCTAAGCAGGCAGGCAGGGGCAGTGGATGCCAGTGGGTTCCCGACTGCAGCGGCCAGTCATCCACCTCCATCAGCGGGCAAGCGTCCTGCTCTAACAGCTGACTCTAGCAGCAGGAGCGGTTTCACTGCTAGGGGGGAGCAGAAGCAGCAGCAGTAGTGCACCATGGAGAATCTGGGGTGGGGACAGCTGGCAAGTCCATTGGCAGCTGCAAGACGTGGAGGGCAGCGTGGCTTTCAACTGAAAGCCACACGCATGTTGGGGGAAATGATCGCACTGGATGGGCAGCCCTTCTCAGTGGTCAGGGACATGGTGTTTAGGCGCCTGATAGACTTCCTGGCACCCCAGTTTAAGCTGCCCTCGCACACCACCCTGAGTTGGCAGGTGGTGCCAGCCCTGTACTGGGCTTTAAAGGAGCGGGTGAAGGAGCAGCTGGAAAGGGCTGGGGGTGCCACCATCCATTTCACTGTAGACCTGTGGTCAAGTAGGAATGCGCAGCATGCCTACCAGGCAGTGACAGTGCACTGGAGGCAGGACCCAGAGGCAAAGTTTGGCAGTGGCAGGAGGGGTCCCAAAATAGGGTAGAGGTGGGCCCTGCTTCAGGCTGAAGTCATGGACAATGCCACACCACTCAGAACATCAAGGAAGCCCTGACCACCATGGTGAGGGAGTGGGTCACACCAGGCACTCCTTCACAAAGGGGTGCATGGTGATGGACAACACGGCCAACATATTGAGGGCAGTCCATGAGGGGGGCTTCACCAGCATCCCTTGTGCCACACATACCCTTCACCTGATGGTCAGGGATGCTCTGGGCTTGGGGAGAAGGGGATTGGGGAAGGCACCCTTAGCTCCCTGATCAAGTGGGGGAGGAAGCTGGCTGGTTTCTTTAACCAGAACGTGAAGGGCAGCGACATCCTCTGGGTGAAGCAGCCAGAGCAAGGCTCTCCAATGCACCAGCTGGTGCAGGATGTGTCCACCTGGTAGAATTCAACCTTCCTGATACTCGAGATGCATCTCGAGCAGAAAACCACCTTACATCAAGTTCAACTGGTGATGGACAGCGTGGCACTTTCAGGGTACAATGGGGCAGATTGGGAAATCCTGGCTCACATGGTCTTTGTGCTGAGACCGTTCCTGACCATGACGGAGACCATCAGCTCCTCCACAGCCACCATCAATCAGTAAGGTGACCCCTCTGGTCCAGAGTCTCCTGAGGAGGCTGGATGAAATTCTCCAGGGGCAGGATTGTGGTCCTCAGGGTAGGAAGCTGGTGGATGAGGCGGCTGACCTGGTGCAGTAACAGAAGGCAGAACTGAAGGTGTGGTTCGATGAGCTCCTGCAGTGGGAGCAATACATTTTGGCAACCATGCTGAACCCCAGGGTCAAGGGAAGCATGGCACGCCAGACAGCGCTCTATGGGCACTGGAAGGGTGACCTGGTGGAGAGGGTCTGGCAGGGAGAGTGGGCTCTTGAGAGTGTGCAGCAGCAGCAGCAGCAGGATGCCCCTGAGGATGGTGGGAGTGAGAGCAGCCACCCCTTTCAGCTGGTGGGGTCTATCCCTGTCCCCAGCCCTAGCAGTAGCAGCACTAGCAGCAGGCTGAGCAGCAGCAGCACCCCTATTGCCAGCAGCTGCTCGTATGTGCAGGGCACTCTGGCGAGCATGGGCTCGTGCACAGCAGGGCAGGTAGCGTGACTGAGGGTAGTGGTGGAAGTGGTGCCCAAGCAGAGTTACTTGAGGGAGTACGACAGCACCTCAGCAGCAATGGAGACCTACCTGGAGGAGGAATCATGCCATGCATAGAACCCAGCAGCGATCCCTTGGCCTACTGGGCCGGCAAGACCAATGTGTCGCTGGCCCGGTCCAAAGTGGCCAAGGGTCTGTTGTCCTGCCCACCAAAGAGTGTCTCCAGTGAGCTGGTGTTCTCCATGGCGGGGGACATTTGCTCATCGCACTGCGTGAGACTGGGGGCCAAGTTGGTGGAGCTGTTTCTTTTTATAAAGGTGAACCTTCCGCTGCTGGGATTCCCCGAGCTGCCCCTGGACATGGATTGATGGTGCAGTGGCACACGTCATCCCATACCAGGGGCAATTTTGGTACGGGGCTCCTCCTCAATCTGGGCTGCTGCTGCTGAGCTGCTGTCCCTCCCTCTCAATGCCCAGCACCCAACCTGCCTCTTTCTCTCTCTGATAAATGGTCTTGGTTGGCCTAACTGACTGACCTCGTGATGCAGGGTGGCATTGGGAAGCCATAAGTCTGCCAGCCGGCCTCTGGCTAGACGATCTCGGCTCGCTTATCTGACTGGCTCTCTCTCGCACATGCTGCACAGTCTTCACCAGCCTATCTGAGTGCCCTTCCAAGGTCTCAGCCTGTCTTCCCTACTGCCTCACATGCCACGCTGCCTGTCTGCTCACCCACACAGGTTGCCAAGATCAATCCTGCCTCAGTCTGCCTTCTGCTCATGCCTTACTGCCTGTCTTCCCATGCACCCAGGTGACCAAAATCAAACCCTGCCTAAGTCTGGCTTCTGCTCATGCCATGCTTCCTGTCTGCCCACCCGCCTCAAACCCAGCCTCAGTCTGCCTTCTGCTTATGCCACACTGACCGTCTGCCCACCCGATAAGGTTGCCAAGATCAAACCTTGCCTCAGTCTGCCTTCTGCTCATGCGATGCTGCCTGTCTGTCCACCCGCCCAGGTGGCCAAGATCAAACCTGGCCTCAGTCTGCCTTCTGCTCATGTCACACTGCCTGTCTGCCTGCCCTCCCAGGTGGCCAAGATCAAACCCTGCCTCAGTCTGCCTTCTGCTCATGCCACACTGCCTGTCTGCCCTCCCGCTCAGGTTGCCAAGATCAAACCCTGCCTCAGTCTGCCTTCTCCTCATGCCACCCGCGCTGATGGCTAAGACCAAACCCTGCCTCAGTTTGCCTTCCCATTCTCATGCCAAAGTGCCTGTCTGCCCACCCTGTGGGAAAAGCTGAAGCCCTGCCCCAGTCTGCCTGTCTCTCATGCCAAGGTGCCTGTCTGCCTGCCATGGCTACCCTGGGTGATGTGTCCCACTGGCCTGGTAATCCAGCTGCTGCTGACTGCTGGTTCATGGGTGCTCTTCCAAATCTGCTCATCCAAATGTGCCCATGCAATCCTGTTGCTGCCGTCTGTTGCTGTATGGGAGCTATTCCCTGGCAAATCCTACCATCCTGGCTCAATGGCTGCTTCACACAGACAAATTCTACTGCTGCTGTATCTGCTGTTCCACGGGTTCTGTGCCTGGTCAATCCAATGTCTTCTGCTGCTGCCAATGCTGCCTCTGTTGTCTATTCCACGGGTTCTGTGCCCCAGAAATCCAATGTCTACTGCTTCTGCCTCTTCTTCCTCTGCTGCCTGTGCCATGGGTTCTTTGCCCTGGCATTCCAATGTCTGCTGCTGCTGCCAATGCTGTGCCACAGGTTCTGTGCCCTGGCAATCCAATGTCCACTTCTGCTGCCTCTGCTGTGCCATGGGTACTGTGCCACAGCAATCCAATGTCTGCTAATGGGTGGCCCCATGATTCACCACTGGGAAAGGCTTGACAAATTGGAAGAATATCTGTTGAAATCTGGAGAGTAGGATGCAAGCCTGCAACACCCAGACGAGTAGGGGTGCCAGCCACCAAGCCTTGCCCGGGCATCTGCCACTGCTCCACTGATGCCAGCCAGCCTGCAATGCCCGGCCAAACAGGAGTGCCAGCCACCAAGCCCTGGCTGGGCCTCTGCCACTGCTCCACTGATGCCTGACAGCCTGCAACATCTGGCCGAGTAGAGGTGCCAGCCACTCCAGCCCCAGGACCCACCATCAGGGTTCTGGGGCCTATGTTCCAGGCAGGGAGGGCTGTAGTTCCACTTATCTGCAAATGTCCCACCAATGCCAGCCAGCCTGCAATACCCGGTCGAGCAGAGATGCCAGTCACTGAGCCTTGGCTGGGCCTCTGCTGCTGCTCCATGGATTCCAGCCAGCCTGTAATGCCCGGCTGAGCAGGTGTGCCAACCACCAAGCCCTGGCCGGTCCTCTGCCACAGCTCCACTGATGACAGACAGCCTGCAATACCCAGCCAAGCAAGGGTGCCAGCCACCAAGCCCAGGCCAGGCCTCTGCCATTGCTCCACCCATGCCTAACAGCCTGCAATCCCAGGCCAAGTAGGGGTGCCAGCCACTCCAGCCCCAGGATGCACCATCAGGGTTCTGGGGCCTATATTCCAGGCAGGTAGGGCTTTTGTTTCACTTCATTGTCTACAAATGCCTTACCACGGCCAGTCATTCTGCAATGCCTGGCCAAGTAGGGGTGCCAGCCACCGAGCCCTTGTTGGGCCTCTGCTGCTGCTCCACTGATGCTAGCCAACCTGCAACACCCATCCAAGCAGGGATGCCAGCCACAATTACTGTGCCCTGGCAATCCAATGTATATTGCTGCTGCTCATACTGCACATAAGCCATTTGCTCCTCCCTCTTGTAGACAGACATATCTTGGATGAATGTGCCAGCTGGCAGTGGCTGGGTGTCAGTGAGATTCACAACTGGGCAAGGCTTGCCCGATTTGCAATAGAGCTTCTTGAGCTCAGTTGAGTACGATGCCAGCCTGCAATACCTGGCCAAGTAGGGGTGCTAACCACTGAGCCCTGGTCAGGCCTCTGCCTCTGCTCCACCAATGCCAGTCAGGCTGCAATGTCCAGCCAAGTGGGGGTGCCTTCCACCAAGCCAATGCCAGGCCCCTGCCATTGCTCCACTGATGCCTGCCAGCCTGCAACAACTGGCCAATCAGGGGTGCCAGCCACCAAGTCCAGGATGGGCCTCTGCCATTGCTCCATGGATGCCTGACAGCCTGCAATGCCAGTAGGTGTGCCAGCCAGTCCAGCCCCAGGACCCACTGTCAGGGTTCTTGGGCCATCATTATTCTCATGGGGAGCCATTGTTCCACTTCATCAGGAAGCTACCACTCTACTCCCAGGATCCACCGTGTGGGTTCTTGGGCTGTTATTCAGCTCATGGGGAGCCGTTATTCCACTTCATTGAGAAGCTGCCACTCTAGTCCCGGGACTCACTGTCACGGTGCTGGAGCCATCATTCTACTCAAGGGGAACCATCATTCCACTTCATCAAGAAGCTGCCACTTTAGTCCAAGGACCCACTGTCAGGGTTCTGGGGCAGTTGTTCCACTCACGCAGAGCCATCATTCCACCACATTGAGAAGCATCCACTCTAGCCCCAGGACCCACCATCAGGGTTCTTGGACCATCATTCCACTCATGGGGAGCTGCTGTTCCACCACATCAAGAAGCAGCCACTCCAGTCCCAGGACCAACCATGAGGGTTCTGGGGCCATCATTCCACTCAGAGGGAGCCGTCATTCCACCGCATCAAGAAACAGGCAGCCACTTCAGCTCCAGGACCCACCATCAGGGTTCTGGGGCCTACATTACAGAAAGGGAGGACTGTCCATCCACATCATCCAGAAGCTGCCACTCTGGTCCCAGGCATCAAGGTTCTGGGGCCATCACTCTGCTCATTGGGAAGCTGTTATTCCACTGCATCAAGAAGCAGCCACTCAAGCCCCAGGGCTCACCATCAGGGTTCTGGAGCCTACATTACAGGCATGGGGGAATGTCCATCCATGCCATCTAGAAGCTGCCACTCTAGTCCCAGGACCCACCATATGGATTATGGGGCCATCATTCCACTCACAGGGAGCCATCATTCTACTGCATCAAGAAACAGCCAGCGTCTTCAGCTCTAGGACCCACTGTCAGGGTTCTGGGGCCTACATTACAGGCAGGGAGGGATATCCATCCATGTCATCCAGAAGCTACCATTCTAATCCCAGGATCCACCATCAGGGTTCTGGGGCCATCATTCCGCTCACAGGGAGCTGTTATTCCACCGCATCAAGAAGCAGTCACTACAGCCCCAGGACTCACCATCAGGGTTCTGGGGCCTCCATTACAGGCATGGGGGGATGCTCATCTATGTCATCTAGAAGCTGCCACTCTAGTCCCAGTACCCACCATGAAGTTTCGGGGGCTGTCATTCTGCTCACAGGGAGCTGTCATTCCACCGCATCAAGAAAATCGAGCTCCAGGACCCACCATCAGGTGATGTGGGGTTTAGGCACCTGATTGGCTTCCTGGCCCCCCAGTTTAAGCTGCCCTCGCACACCACCCTGAGTCAGGCTGCCACCAATGCCTGGCACCCTGCAATGCTCGGCCAAGTAGGGGTGCCAGCCACCAAGCCCTGACTGGACATCTACCACTGCTCCACTGATGCCTGACAGCCTGCAATGCCCATCTGAGTAGGGGTGCCAGTCACCAAGCCCTAGCTGAGCCTCTTCCACTGCTCTGCTGATGCCTGGCAGCCTGCAAGCACCAAGCCTTCCCAGTCTCTGCTGCTGCTGCTGCTGGGTCTCAGATGGCCTGCCATGCCACCATGGGCACTCCTGGGGGTCCCTGGAGTGCACCAAGCCTCCTGGCACTGCCGGACTTTCCAAACGTTCAGGGAGGTCTGAACTCTGCTGGACCGAACCCATAAACCCGAACTAAGTTTTTAGTCCAAACGGCCAACTATCCAAAATCTGTCCTGTTTGCACATTCCTACTAAGTACAAATATTTTCAATATGAAGGTCTTCAATGAAGATGGAAGTCGAATTTTACTTCAAGCATAGAGGAAAACACAGATTTTGGGAGATTTGTTTTGGTTGCAAATTCAGGATTTTTATATTCACTCACTGAGCTAGCAAATCTCCAGTTTATGTTTCACACCACATAGCTGAGTCCCTAGTTCTGTAAAGCACAGAATTGTGCTCTTCCTAACTTTGCCAAAAGAGTAATGCCTGCACCTGTTGGATTGTTGTCTTCTAAGTTGAAAGAGGATTTAGATGCACTGTGTTAGAAGAAGCTTGGACACAGAGAACAAAAACTGTGTATAATGCATTACAGATTCAGAAGCTGAGTGCCTAACCTACTAACTTGTTTGCACATCCACATTTCTGATTTCTAAGTAAAAGGGAGCACATCAGTTCTCAAGCTGAACCTTAAGCCTTAAAAAATTTGCCCCATCTTTGTTGTCACATCAGGTGTTTGATTTTGCCATCAAGTCTAGTACATTTGAACTGCTTTTTTTCTGGTTTGGAATGAATTTACCAAAGGACCCAGCAGTTTTCAGATGAAAAGTATTGTATTGGTAGGAGTGTGGACAGAAGTTAATTCCCAATGAAGGAGAACTGTAATGGTCCTGAGTATTTCCAGATGTTACTCTTCCTTTGACCTTTGTAAACAAATGTCAAATACCCCCCCAAACCCATGGAACATAGGGGTGGGGTGGGGGAAAGAGGACTCTCTAAACATAGAAGACAAGGCACTTAAGATGGCACCTTTTAATGGAGCAACTTCTGTTGGTGAATGCATGTAAGCTTTTCCGATTGATGGAACTCTTCTTCAAGCAGGAATGAAACAAAAGTTAATAAATATCATCTTTAGTACTTGGAAGGGTAGCCATACTTTCCCTTTAAAAGAAGATGCTTAAGAAAAATACATGATGCAGAGTTGCACTGGAACCAATGCAGCTCTGCAACATGTATTTTTCATAAGTGTTCTCTTTTAAAGGAGAGGTATGGCCATCATAGTACTTGGTCTCTAGTAACCCCATTGACCAAGTACTAAAGATGATATCTATTTATTTGTTTTTGTTTCATTCCTGTTTGAAGAAGAGTTCCATCAATCAGAAATTATTACAAATGTGAAAAGCTTGGACAAATATGAAAACCACACATGAAGCAATCTCTAAACATGGGCAATGGAAGGGCAAAGGTTCCCTATCCCTGGTCTAACAGCTGGTTGACTAAAGCCATTTTTACATGGGACGACATCCCTCCCGCCCAGCACGCGTGTGCACTGTTCGGGTGGGGGCATCCTTGTATATGGCCAGTGGTGGGTAGGGGGATTGGTGGGGGTGCATGCACACTCCAGTGCAACACCCACCTCCTCCCATCGCACACCCATCTCCACCCACCTCCATCCATGGAGCCCTCTGGAAAACCGGAGGTGGCTCCGTGGGTGGAACCCTAAGGCCATTTTTACACAGATGGAGATGAGTGGGGGATGGGTGTGCCGCCGTGGTGGGTGGAGGTGGGTGAGTGTCCTTTTAGGCCCTTTTCACACAGACATTCTAACACGGATAAAATGGGTATTAAATTTTATTATACATATTGCAGGGCACCCATAGAGCACACCTGCAGCCCTGCAACATGTATAATAAAATGTAACAACCATTTTATCAGTGTTAGAGTGTCCGGGTAAAAAGGGCCTTACATCAACACACACCCATTTCCACCCGCCTTCACCTGTCTCCATGCACGGAGCCTCCTCCATTTTTCTAGATTGCTCCATGCGTGGTGATGGATGGGTGATGCGTGGAGATGGGGGGGTGTTGGGAGCATGCACACACGCACACCCACTGCCTGTGGTGTTTACATGGGCAGTGGGTGATGCGTGGAGATGGGGGGTGTTGGGAGCATGCACACACGCACACCCACTGCCTGTGGTGTTTACATGGGCAGACACCCAGAGCACCCCCATCCCCCCACCTACCGCCTGCCCATTTACATGGACCACCACCACACACCTGCCCGAACACCCAGTGGTGGGTGGGGGTGTCCGTGTAAAAGGGGCCTAAACCTATAAGGAGAAATGGTGAAATTAAATTTTTTTAAAAAATCCGTTTGGGTCAACTAAAAACTGTGTAACTTGTTCTTAC
Organism: Sphenodon punctatus; assembly: GCA_003113815.1. NCBI lineage: Eukaryota > Metazoa > Chordata > Lepidosauria > Sphenodontia > Sphenodontidae > Sphenodon > Sphenodon punctatus. The sequence continues at coordinate 1,439,780 of QEPC01009479.1, read as the reverse complement.
AGTCAAACATTACATATAGCTTCCCCCAATCCCCACTCCCCAGTGTTTCTTCCTCCCCTCCACCGCCCCTCATCCGATCCCTGCACACCCAGACACTCCACATCTCATTGTGGCTGGTGTGAGGCCGGTGCAAGACCCATTCCTTGCAAGCCCTTCCCCTCCTGCTCCCCCTATCCAAGCCCTGCAAACCCAGCCGCTCCGCATCCCCTGACCCACTTCTTCCTCATCGCCTTTCGCAATGCCTGCTAGTCGTTCCCCAAATACTTCTGTCTGCCCTCCTCTGCAGACTGCTGCAACTAACCTGATTGTAACCAAGCTAAGCACACGCACCTGAGACTTCGCAGTCACCTGAATATTTGTTTGTTTTCTCCCTTGTCTCTCCTACTGTCCCCTCTCCCTGTCTCCCCCTCCTTGTCTTTTAGATTGTAAACCATAGGCAGGGACCGCGTCTATTTCTATGTTCTGTAAAGCGCCAGGCACACGACTGGTGCTATATAAATGTTTATAATAATAATAATTAATAATTAATAATAGGATCAGGAAGAGTCTCCTCCTGAGAGTGATAGAAATCCTTCTCTTAGTTTGGCCAAACTGTGCTACCTCCACATGTATTTATGAGATTGAAGAACAGACATAAGGCCTGAATACAAATCCCTCTTCTTGTACTTGTCTTAGTTGGCTATGCTGACTGCTTCCTTACTGGAGTTTTATTCTTCTTGCTTTCACAATATTTCTGATTGCCTTCCTCCATCAATCAATATTAAATGCTGATGATACATTATGAGAGCCATCCCTCTGTATTAATTATCATTTATAGTAACCTTACCTAAATCACAGTTCCCATTACAATTTCTTCTCTATACTGTACCAGCTGTCGACCCTACAGAAGGTGATTTTGATAGACTTATTGTCTCTTTTTAGTATGTTGTATATTCTTTGCCTGATGTTAATTAAAGAGAGAGAACTTTCAATACTCAATCAAGGAACAGGCGATTTCAAACAGAATTTATGTCAACAGTTGTCAGTAAGATGACTAAGAAACTTTAAAAAGGATAGACCCTTGATCTAGCTATTTGTAGTATTTTGTTGACACTTAAAGCAAATGCAGAATTATTATTTTATTATATAAGCTATTGGCACAAATAAAACAAAATGAACTTAATTTATGGAACAGCATTGGCTTGCTGTGTTTTTTTTTCCTCAGTTGCTAATCATGAATTTAATTTTTAATGGAAAAGCATTGCTAGCACAATTAACACTCAATTTACATGTGCATCCATAGACCCAATTAATTAAATTTTATTGATGCCTTGTTGCTCTTTAAAATGCTTCCCAAATGCCTACAAATTGATTTTAAATTGTTGATAGTGGAAGTCAGTTTGTACTTTTTCTTGTTACATTTAATACCAGTCCTCATAGTTTTAAGATGAACCTTGCATATTTGTAGGCATTACATAATTTGCACAGCTATTTTTGCATGAAAGAGGACAATGCAGTATAATGTAGTTAGAAGCCATCGACTTAAAAGCAAAACGGTTATATGCAAAAATAACTAACAACTAAAGCCCTTATTAATAAATGATTGCATTTTGTGTACATATTATTCAAAAACAGATAATAGTTAATGTTGGCTGAAAACAAACAAGAAAGCAGGCCATGAGTCACCTGCTTCTCAGTTCAGTGGCTTTCAGATGTTACCCAACGTGCACCTTGGTGGCTGCTACAGGATGCGTTGCTGGCAATGGTCAGCAACGCAGCTCGGACTAAGACTCACCCAGCTAGCCTAATCCAGGCTAATGGGTGGAGTTTTCCCTCCCATCCATCCATCCCAGGCCCAGCCTGACCACGAGGTGAGGTCCGAGGATCAGGCCTGGAGGAATGTCTGCACTCCAAACACCAAACTGGTAATCATGGGGCCTGGAGGAGCATGCTCACCTCAGCTGCCAAACAAATGGTGATCAGGGAGACCTGGAAGACACGCTCGTGAGGTATGGGAGTTTCTCCAGGCCCCCGATCAGCTGTTTAGTATGTGAACCCGAACCGGGTGTAAGAGCTCCTCCAGCATTCCTCAAACCCCGATCAGTTGTTTGGTAGCAGCTCCTCCTAGGGGCCCAAACCTGCTCCCCAGGGGTCTGGGAGTCCTGTCCCATGTGGACAGCTCCTCGGCTCACTTGTTGCATGGAGGGATTTGTGATGGCAGCCCCCCATACCAGATTCCCCAGGTGGGGCTACTCATTTGAACTGACATCCCCACAGGCCTGAAGAGTGGCAGGTGCAGTGGCCCTCCTTGGGGCAGACAAGAGATTCGTCTCACCTCCATCTCATTTGTTTTCACCCATTGTGATTAATGATAGTTGAGCTGGTGCAGATAAAGAAAAAATAAATGATCCTAGGAATTAAGTTATAAAACCAGCAGATTATCATTCACTTTGGGCAGGGACCTGAGTTGACTGTACCAAAAAATCTTAAATTCTGCAACCAGTGAAGCCAAATTCTGCAAATTCACTGCGAGCATTCATATTTGCACAATTAACTTGATTTGCATAACTATGCATGCTGGGAAGCAAATTTGCAATAGGTTTGACATAGACTCACAACTTTGCTAATCAAACACAACTCAAATCCTCTGGAATTTCAGCACATCCCTCATGCAAACATAGGGCCTTCAGACCCCACCCACCCATAATTCATCTTCCAGGGGCCTATTTACCCTTGGGTCATGGTCAGGATTGGCTGATTTTGTGAGGATTCTGCAAGGATCGACTGATTCTGCGAGGATTGGCTGATTCTGCGAAAATCACTGCAAATTGCAGCAACGCAGTCAACTCAGGTTTACTGAGGGACTGCGGTGTATGAAGCGCGTAGGCAGGAGGCTAGAGCGACGCTGGCGTCGGACTCGATCTGACTCTGACCGTCTTCTCCATAGGGACCAATTGCGGTCCTATGTTGAGGCTGTGAGGACGGCGAGGAAGGAGTTCCTTGCCGTCCTCATAGCATCCGCGAAGTCAAGCCCGGCGGAGCTGTTTTGGGTGGTGCGGGGGCTGGTTAGTCCGGCCTCCCTCCACCTTGAGGGGGACGTGTTCCAGGCCCGTTGTGAGGAGTTTGTCAACTACTTTGCAGACAAGATCGCTCGGATTCAGACTGACTTTGACGCTGGATTGATGACAGTAGGGGAAGAGCGTGGGGGGGAGCGTGGTCCAGCTTCGTGGGGAGAGTTTCAGGAAGTGATGCCGGCTGATGCGGTGGATGTCCTGGGGTCTGTGAGGGCCACATGTTGTGAACTTGATCCGTGCCCGTCCTGGTTGGTAAAAGCTTCCAGGGAGACGTTGGGGACGGTGCTGGCAAGGGTAGT
>QEPC01009479.1:1394421-1425795 GCA_003113815.1 Sphenodon punctatus | reverse complement strand
AGAGCCTTGAGGAACACCAACTGAGAGGGGGAAGGAGGAGGAGGCGGAGTTGGAGAGAGACACATTAAAGGAGCGGTCAGAGAGGTAGGAGGAGAACCAGTTATGGACAGAGCCACAAAAGCCAAGGGAGTGAAGGGAATCCAATCATTAGAGGTAGGGATGTGCGAACGCGATTCGGACATTCGGTGTTGGGCCCGAACTCGGCCCATTCAGAAGGCTGAACCGAATGGCCAAACCAAATGGCCAAACTGAATGCAGAAGTGGCCGAACAGTTCGGCCATGTTCAGATGAGTTTGAGCAGGAAAAACAGTGCTGTCTCTGCTGTCTGTGCCAAGGGTTCTGTGCCCCGGCAATCCAACGTCCGCTGCTGCTCCCAATTCTGCCTCTGCTGTCTGTGCCATGGGTTCTGTTCCCCGGCAATCCAATGTCTGCTTCTGCTGCCTCTGCTATGCCATGGGTTCTGTGCCCGGGCAATCCAATGTCCGCTGCTGCTGCCAATACTGCCTCTGCTGTCTGTGCCACTAGATGGGGCAATCCAATGTCTGCTTCTGCTGCCTCTGCTGTGCCATGGATTCTGTGCCCGGGCAATCCAATGAGCTCTTTTTCTTCCAATGCTGCCTCTGCTGTCTGTGCCATGGGTCCTGTGCCCTGGCAATCCAATGTCCACTGCCGCTGCCTCTGCTATGCCATGGGTACTGTGCCCTGGCAATCCAATGTCTGCTACTGGGTGGCCACGTAATTCACCACCGGGCAAGGCTTGACCAATTGGTAGAATAGTTTGTTCAGATCAGGAGACTAGGATGCAAGCCTGCAACACCCGGCCAAGCAGGGGTGCCAGCCACTGAGCTCTGGCTGGGCCTCTGCCACTGCTCCACTGATGCCAGACAGCCTGCAATGCCCAAACAAGCAGGGGTGCCAGCCACTCCAGCCCCAGGACCCACCATCAGGGTTCTGGGGTCCACGTTCCAGGCAGAGAGCGCTGTTGTTCCACTTGTTTGCAAGTGTCCCATATCAAGGTCAGCCAACCTGAAATGCCCAGCCAAGCGGGGGGCCAGCCACCAAGCCCTGGATGGGCCTCTGTCACTGCTCCACCGATGTCAGCCAGTCTGCAATGCCCAGCCAAGCAGGGGTGCCAGCCACTCCAGCCCCAGGACCCACCATTAGGGTTCTGGGGCCATCATTCCGCTCACAGGGAGCCATTATTCCACTTCATCTAGAAGTTGCCATTCTAGTCCCAAGAGCCACTGTCAGGGTTCTGGAGCCATCATTCCACTCACGGGGAGCTGTCATTCCACTGCATCAACAAACAGCCAGTCACTCTAGTCCCAAGACCCACTGTCAGGGTTCTGCACCCATCATTCCGCTCATGGACAGCCATCATTCCACTTCATCTAGAAGCTGCCACTCCAGCCCCAGGACCCACTGTCAGGATTCTGGGACTGTCATTCCACTCATGGGGAGCAGTCATTCAACTTTATCTAGAAGCTTCCACTCTAGTCCCAAGACCCACAATCAGGGTTTATTTCTTTATTTCTTTCTTTATTTAATAGATTTCTACCCCACCCCTCCTGCAAAAAGCTCGGGGTGGCTTCCAGCAATAAATATATAATACATAAAAACAATTTAAAACAATCCATAATAACAATCATATATTAAAACAGGGCCCCAGGATCTCAATTAAAATAATAAATAAATGAGGTAGGGGAGCAAAAATCCTACCGCACCCTCCCCCCATACCCAAAGGGTTCTGGGGCTGTCATTCCACTCACAGGGAGCTGTCATTCTACTTCATTTAGAAGCTGCCACTCTAGTCCCAAGACCCACCGTCAGGGTTCTGGGGCCATCATTCCGCTCATGGGAAGCCATCATTCCACTTCATCTAGAAGCTGCCACTCTAGTCCTAAGAGCCACTGTCAGGGTTCTGGAGCCATCATTCCACTCACGTGGAGCTGTCATTCCACCGCATGAAGAAACATCCAGCCACTCCAGCCGCAGGACCCACCATCAGGGTTCTGGGGCCTACATTTCAGGCAGGGAGGGCTGTCATTCCACTTCATCCAGAAGCTGCCACTCCATCCCCATCAGGGTTCTGGGGCTGTCCTTCTGCTCATGGGGAACCATCATTCCACTTCATCTAGAAGCTGACACTCTAGTCCCAGGACCCACCATGAGGGTTCTGGGGCCATCATTCCACTCATGGGGAGCCATCATTCCACTGCATCAACAAACAGCCAGTCACTCCAGCACCAGGACCCACCATCAGGATTCTGGGGCCTAAATTACAAGCAGGGAGGGCTGTCCATCCACGTCATCCTGAAGTTGCCACTCCTGTCCCAGGACCCACCATCAGGGTTCTGGGGTCTATGTTACAGTCAAGGGGAGCCATCATTCCACTGCATCAAGAAACAGCCACTCCAGCCCAAGGACCCACCATCAGGGTTCTGGGGCGTACATTCCAGGCAGGGAGGGTTGTCATTCCACTGCATCCAGAAGCTGCCACTTCAGTCCCAGGTCCCACCATCAGGGTTCTCGGGCCATCATTCCACTCATAGGGAGCCATTATTCCACTGCATCTAGAAGCTGCCACTATAGTCCCAAGACCCACCATCAGGGTTCTGGAGCCGTCATTCCGCTCATGGAGAGCCATCATTCCACTTCATCTAGAAGCCTCTAGCCACTCCAGCCCCAGGACCCACCATCAGGGTTCAGGGGCGTACGTTACAGTCAAGGGGAGCCATCATTCCACGGCATGCCATGGGTTCTGTGCCCCAGCAATCCAGTGTCTGCTTCTGCTGCCTCTGCTGTGCCATGGGTTCTGCTACCAGGCAATCCAATGTCTGACGATGCTCCGCCGATGCCTGGCAGCCTGCAATGCCAGGCTAAGTAGGGGTGCCAGGCCAGCCACCAAACCCCAAGCCCTCCTGGCCTCTACTTCTGCTGCTGCTGGGTCTCAGAAGGCCAACCATGCCACCATGAGCACCCCCAGGGTCAGGCACTGAGCCTGCCTGCATGGGTACGCTGCGGTGCCAAGCCCCAAGCCTTCCCGGTCTCTGCAGCTGCTGCTGCTGTGTCACCAATGGCCTACCATGCCCCCACAGGCCCCTTTGGAGCACCCCAAGCCTCTGCTGTGGCCGAATTTTCCAAACATTTTGGGGTCCGAACTCCATGGGACCGAGCACACAAACCCAAACTAAGTTTTTGGACCGAATGGCTGAATAGCCAAACATTCGAACTTCATTCTGTTCAGAGATCCATAATTAGAGGTATCACTCAGACTCAGAGTTTGGAGTCTGACTCTCCTGATGACTGTTCCTCCAAGGTAAATATTAGGGGTGGGACATGGGGGCAAATACCAGCTACCGGATTTACTGGTTACCTGATTTTAAAAAAACCAGATTGCCGGATCTGTGTACCGGTTTCCCAGTACTGGATTTGTTCCATTGATTTCAATGGGAAACTGTCCCCATTGAAATCAATGGAAAAAAACACAAAAAACCTCCCACCTCCCCCTCCCAGACTGTGCGGGTGGAAGGGGGGCACCCCCACCCACCCTGCCCAGCCTGGCTTTAAAAAAAAAAATTCCCCCAAAGTCCCTGCTAGTGCGGGTTCTGGGCAGCCGGAGACCCGGAGCCCGCACCAGCAGGTACTAGGGTGATCCCTGGGGTGGTGGGTGGTTTAACACACACCCCACCCCAGGGATCACCCTACCTCCCCACCCAGGGATCACCTACCTTGTGCTCTGGGCGGCGGCGGTGATGGTCTGACTCCGGCAGCTACAGCGCTGGCTGTGGCTGCCAGCTTCAGTGCTACTAGGCCTTCCGGTGAACTTCCAGGTTTCCCCGGAAGGCCTAGTAGCACTGAAACAGGCAGCCACAGCCAGCTCTGAAGCCGCCGGAGTCGGACCACCGCCACCCGGAGCGCAAGGTAGGCGATCCCTGGGTGGGGAGGTAGGACTAGGTGGGTGATCTGATCCATGGGGTGGGGAGGTGTTAAACCATGCCCCACCCCAGGGATCGTACCTGCTGGTGCGGGCTCCGGGTTTCCGCTGGCAGCCCGGAGCTCACATTAGCAGGGACTTCGGGGGGAATTTTTTTTTTTAAGCCAGGCTGGACAGGGTGGGTGTGGGGTGTCCCCCCACCTGGACTGGGGAGGGAAAGTAAAGTGGGGGGGTTGGTGTTTTTTTTTACATTGCGGCCATTCATTTGAATGGCCGCAATGTAAAAAATCCAGTATGGGGTAATCCAGTAAACGGGCTGGATTACCGGGTTTAATCCAATACTACCAGTACACCAAATACCGGCAGTATCAGATACCGGATGATCCGGTAGTCCCACCCCTAGTAAATATAACAACATATTTATCTCTGCAAGACTTGACTGAACTGGCAAACAAGCAGGCTCTTAAAGGGATATCATTCTTAATAGCAACGTTGTCCAGCTTCTTACCTCATATCTTACACCAGGAAAACTGGTTACTTTAAACATTGTTATTTGGTCTGAACAAGAATTGCAAGGATCCTGCTTCTGGTCAGATCAGGAACACAGAATTTTTCACCGCAGGACCTAGTCCAGATTTACAAATGTAGAAGGAATAAGTCTGTAGTCAGACTGACGCAGCAGGGGCAGAGGAGAGGGAGCAAATACCTATGTGGATCACATTATAATAATATGCCCTTGGAATAGTGAGGTCTGATGCAGTGGTGCCCACCCCACCTTCGACATACTGGATGGGGGCATGAAGAACCATCTAGACTTTTGTTAAGTAGATGGATAGAGCAAAGTGGAGGTGTGGCTGAAGCAGAAGAATCAGTTAGGTGGGAGTTTGGGCAGAAGCGAGTTTCAGTCTAGCAGGAGATGTAAGCTGAGAAGTCATGGCGGAAAGCTAGGGAGTGTCTTCTGGGGAACCCCTGTAATTCTGGACATCTGGGAAGATAGCTACAGAGAGAGAAGCAGCTTTGGAGGAACTGTACTAATGGACTTTGAGGGTAGAGGTGTGAAGAAGACTGCCTCCCATACACTTTATTTTTGTTTTTGTTTCCAAAAAAACCTCTTCTTTTGGGGGGGGGGTAGTAAACAATTCATTATTTTTCATTTATTTTTTTCATTTTATTTTATTAACATTTTTTTAAAAACTCACTGTGCAGCGTTGGTACAACTGGGGATACGGGGCTGGAGGAGACAGAGGGTTCAGGGCCGTGAGTAAACAACGGATCCAAACAACATAGCTCTGACTCACAGTGGCCTGGCTTCTGATGAATCTCATCGAAACGTGGTGAAACGTGTTGTGGTCAAATCAGTGGACAGAGATTGCAAACCCTCATTAGAGGACTGAGTGTATGAGCGGAGTGAGTAGTGCCTATCCAGGCACTGTTGCGTTGATTGAGGTTGCTCAACTGATGCAGCCTCCACCTGATGGGCTGTTCTCTTGGCAGCTCGTCTTCCACCCATTGTCTTATACTGTCCAAAAATACCGTATCCCCAGTGGTTGGGTTATTCTCTAGCAAAATTGAGAAACATTGTTTTGCATTGGGGGAGCAAGTTGATGTATTGTTGAATAAAGTCAGCAATTTGGCTACCCTAGTGCAGCAACAGCAAAGTCTGCTGATGACGGTACTACAAAGCTTGGCTAATGTGGAAGGGAAAGAGTCTGGGAATCTTCTCGAGGGAGGTGGCATCACGATCTCTAACCGCCCTCCAATGGTATCCCCAGCTGAGTCTCCTTTGCGAGACAGCCCTAAGCAGAGAGGTAGTGAACCATATCCCTGTCAGCTGCAGCTGGTCCCTGCCTCAGGGGCTGTGGCCTTTAGAATTTACTCTCTGCCTAATGGCCACCTTCCTTCCTGGAACACCAAATATGCCGTTGCTTATCATCTGGAAACCCTGTTGGGCTGGGTCCCATTTGGGGTCATTGATTCAGTCCAGGCATTACCCTCATATGGGTATATGCACAGACTGATTGTTTACTTTAGTTGTTCCTCTTTCATCTTTAGGGTGTTGGAGCAGGCCCGATTACTGGCTACATGGGGGGTTTATGTAGGGGAGGTATTTAGAGATTTGGAGAACAGTCCCCCAGCCCCCCGTCCAAGAAGCCCTTTGGGGAGTATCCAACATTTGGATGCCAGTGGTTCCAAAGGCATGGCTGTAGGGAGAGTAGGGAGGAAGGCTGTGCGGGAATCCAAAGGTAGGCGGGGATCTATGAATATGCAGTTACCTCTCCCTGAGGAAGCAGGGCCCCAAGACGGGGTGACTGAGGATCTGCAGCCGGCAGATTTTTCAAGGAAGTCAACAAATTTCCCACCTAGGGCATTGCCTGGGGGTGGGGTTACTATAGAGCCACCCCGGAGGGGCAGGATCAACCCGTTTTATTAGCTTCTGGTCAGTTGCCCCATTCCAGCCAAGCTCCTAGGGTGGGTGTGACTATAGGCTCTCTGGAACTGAGTAAGCTGCCAACAGGGGATCTTTTGCTAGCTGGACATGGGAACATTCAGGGGTTGACCCGGGTGGGTGATGGTGATGACAGGAATTCCCAAGATAATACATGACAAACTCCCTTTGTCCCTCTAGGGATTCTAAAATTGTGCTCATGGAATGTAGCGGGTTGGACACGTCATGTGCCAGATATGCATTTTTCTCAATATCTTAAACAACATCAGGTGGTTCTGAATCAAGAATCATGGGTAAGGGATCCCCGGAGCTGGAGGGGTATGGGACATATCACTTACCTGCAGTCAATTACAGTGCCAGAGGAAGGACTTGTGGAGGGTTGGCGTGTCTCATTGCTCATGAGATGGAATTTAAAGACTTTGCAGCAATTTCTTCCCCGCAGTTGGCCTTAGGGTTTGTCACCAGAGTAGGAGACAGTATCTTGATCTGCCTTACAGTTTACATTCCACCGAGGAATGCTAGAACTTATAGGGATGATGTATGGGATAAGTTGAAGGAGCTTTTGAATACCCTCAGCGCCAGTTACTCGGGGGGGGGGTTATTCATTATCACAGGGGATTTCAATGCCAGATTGGGCGCTGATGACATGGCGCTATTACCATACTGTGATCTGTCCCAGGATAGTCTCCTGGAGGCATTGGACTCTAGGAGATCCAAGGATAAGCACATAAATGCCCACGGACTCAAGTTGGCTAATTTAATAACTAGCTTCAATTTATGTATCCTTAATGGGTGACCCCCTGAGTGACCCCCTGGGAGAGTTTACCTTTGCGGGCACGGGAGGATCCAGTGTTATTGACTACATCCTGGTCTCTCCTGCTATCCCCCCCTTGATTGCAGACTTTTCTGTTGGGGCTGAATTGGTAGGGGACCATCTGCCTCTAACTCTGGAGCTTGCCCAGTCTGGCCCGGTGCAAAGAGTGGACAGACTGTTGGAAGTTGAGGTCCAGTTTTTGGACAGAGTGAGGGCACCAAAATGGGATGCTGTTTTGGCAGAGTCACTTGCCGACCTGTTAGTATGCCCTTCCATTAGCCAACTGAAAGGCCAAATCCTGTCCTCCACTGATGACGAGGAGACAGTGGCATCCTTTGTTCTGCCATCCTCTGCCTTGAGTCAGTATATACAGACTTTAGATAGGGTCTCTGCAGCTTTAGGGACCAAAAGTAATAAAAGGTGGTTTGATAAGGAATGCCAGCAGGAGCGGGCAAGACTTAAGTCTCTTTATGCAGTGTACAGAAAGGAGGGGTAGAACAGGCTTCCTTTGGAATACTTTGACCTTAGAGCCCAATATAAAAAATTGATCAAAGGGAAAAAAGCTAAATATACTCAGGACAGATGGATTGACCTTCTACGGGCAGCAGAGCGGAAGGATTCACGCCAATTTTGGAGACTCATGAATGGGTCAATAAACAGGGGGGTTTGGTAGATGTTGTTTCTGATCCCGCCCCACACTTGGACTGAATACGTCCAGGATATATTTGGCAGTGTAAACAAGGACCATTTTAGTGAACAGGCACATTTGAATCTTGAGGATGTTTCCTCCTGGAAACCAGTAACCGCTGTGGAGGTGGGGTTTCTGGTCGACTCCTTTAAAAACCATAAGGCCCCTGGCCCAGACTTGATTCATATTGAGTTCATTAAATCATTTAGAGATTGGTGGTTTCCCTTGCTCATAGCCCTGTTTACGGCTATAAATGATATCGGTGTTATACATGAGTGTTGGAGGATAGCAGTGGTGATTCCTATTTTTAAAAAGGGTCTTAAATCAGACCCCAGCAATTACCGGCCCATTAGCCTTCTATCCGTTATCGGGAAGATCTATACTAAGTATCTCCAGAACAGGCTTCTGGATTGGATAACTGATACCAAAATCTTAGCTGTAGAGCAGGCTGGATTCCAGAAAGGCCGCTCTACTATTGAGCATTGCCAGATATTGTTCCATCTAATGGACAAATACAGGGCAAGGAATGGGGTATTTTATGTGGCCTTCCTTGATTTGAAGGCCACTTTCAACACCGTGGATAGGGATTTGTTATGGCTGAAGCTCCGGGGCTATGCGATGGGTGAGAGGTTAGTTAGTCTAATCTCCTCTCTATACTGTCACACTTCATTGGTGGTAAGGGTCGACATGGAGGGCCATGTCACTGCCCCAATAGCCACAGGGGCTGGAGTTAGGCAAGGGTGAGTATTGGCCCCACTTTTATTTAACCTTTTTATTAATGAGGTATTTAGCCAGATGACGGAGGTGAGATTTTTTCCTCCTAGATTAGGGACCAGAGCGGTAGGATGTTTGGGGTATGCAGATGATGTGGCCTTATTGTCACAGACTCGTAATGGATTAATGCGGCAACTACATGCTTTTGTGGCATTTTGTTCTACTAAAAAGCTAATTTTGAACTACCAGAAATATAAAATTATGGTTTTCGCAGCCAGGAAGAAAATTCACTCCTGGAACATCGAGGGGCAGGTGATACAACAGGTATCCTCGTTCTGTTATCTCGGACTCCTCTTCCATAGATCTGGCACTTGGAAGGATCATATAGAAAGGGCCTTAGATATGTCCCAAGGGACTGCCCAGGCTATCTGCAGGCTTTTCACGAGTCAGGGCAATGTATCCATCTGTTTGCCAGTGCAGGTATTGAACGCGAAAGTCAGGGCTCAGCTCCTATATGGCGCTGAACTCTGGGCTCCATTCTTGGCCCACAGGATTGATAGAGTGCAAAATAGATTCTTGATGGGCATCTTGGGGAACTCTAAAAGCACCCCACATATAGCAGCTAGAGTGGAACTAGGATTAATTAGTTGGCAGCAGGTCACGATGGACTTAGCTTTAAAATGTTGGTTTAAGTTATTTTCAGGATCCTGCTCAGAGCTATTAAAGGCCGTGTAATCTGACTCCTTTGCTGATCCCTGGATGATTAGGGTTGAGGCATTTCTTACGAGGTCAGGGATGACCAAGGGATATTTATCCCATAAGCCAATGGGTACCGTCAAGAAAGAAATCCTGATGAAGATTGGTAACATTGAAAGGCAGGCCGAGATAGGGCGTATAAACTCTTCAGGGCATATGCAAGCATATCTCGACTGGATGCCGGGCTTTGGGGCAAATGGCCCATTATTTAGTATCCCCTATTTCTCTGAGAGCTAAACGGATATTCTTTCAGGCTCGTGTCAATTCCTTCCCTTCTAGTGTCCTACAGGGATGGTTTCGGGGTAGTCCTTTCCTTGAAAGGCTTTGCCCCTTCAACTTTGTGACAGTAGAGACGGTGGAGCATATCGTCCTTTTTTGCCAACTGTATGACACCCCTAGAGACTGGTGGATTGCCCCCCATACACAAAGATTCCCTGGTAGATCTTGGGACTACTGATAAACAGCCTGGATCCTCAAGTTATCCATGATGTTGCTGCTTTCCTACTCCAGGTGGGCCAGATTTTTTGAATTTAAACCTATCAATGATACTCTTTAGAGGATGGGGCAAGTTTAATAAGAGTCAATAAATGGGAGCTGGCCTTAGTAGCCCCAAATTTAATTTAATTTAGATTAGTGCCACAACTAGATCAGTGCCTTAGTTAAGGTTATGTGCATGTATATGTTTTATTTTTTAGATTAAATTGTAAAGTATATGCATTTTTGTTTGATGAAACTGATTGTTTTTATGGGTGCCTTCAAAAGCAATGGCCTACAGCTACGCTTATAATAAACTGAACTGAACTGAACATTGGTACCATTTTGGAAAAAGGCAGTTGGTCTGGAAAAGGGCGCACATGTGCAATACAGCCCCAGCAGCCACTTAGCGTATGTGCAGTGATTTAAATAGATAAAAAAATAAAATTAAATGAATAAATAAAAACAAAAACAAATGAAATCAAACAAATGTTGTTTGCTTCTTCATTAGTTTTTGTTACCTTAGTTACAAAAATGAATGGGGCTCAATTCATGTTCATAACTAATTAAAATGATATGAATTGCACATCCCTATTTGGGGGTTGGAGCAGTGTGTGTTTGAAGGAGCACTCGGTTGCTTCCCAACCACTCTTCCTCAACTGGTAAATCTGTAAATAAATAGACTGCTATATACACCATCAGCCTCCAGTCTCTCTCAGAAAGAAGCCAACTGAAGTAAGTGCTATTCTGGAAACTTACCATCACCACCTATTGGGGAAGAGTCAACATCAATAATAATGAAACAGGTATTTAATATTAACACCTATCCAGGTATAAACAGGGTCTCTGGGCTTTAATGCTCCATTTCTGGGCTTTGGGTGGAGCCTGATTTCTCAGAGTTATCAAGGGTGTTTGGATACCCTAGACAAATTGGTGCTTGAGGTGTGGTGGTGTTGGATTGTGCAACAGTCAAAAGTAAAAGCCCATTGCAAGCCCTGCAATCTTAATATGGGGCTTGTCTAGTAGGGGGAAGGTCAGGGGATGAAACCATTTTTTTCCCTCCTGGTCTCGTCTCTTCTCCTCTCTCTGTCCTCCATCTTGTCCTATGCAGTCTGTACAGTATGGAAAGATGTCTTCTGAGCTCTTAGTAAAGTTCTGTTTTGTAGAAACTTCTGCTGTGTGTTATTGAACAGAAAGCTAACTCTACAATAGGTGGAGGGTGGGGCTACATCAGAAAGTGGTGGGATAAGGAGGGGCTCCTGCACTGTTTCTGACTCCCCCCCCCCCCCGAGTGTTGTAACATCCTCTTCATTGAGGATTCTTTCATAACACAGCATTAGTGAGATGATATCCAAAGTAGGGCTGAAATGAGTTTTTGCGTCCCTCAAGAATCTTGCGGAAGTCGGCATTGTCACCTCCATTCTCATAAGATTCTTAAATGCTATCCCCCCAAATGGTCTCCGCATGTGCAAAATAGCAGCCGAGGACCGTGCATGTACAGAATGGCCACCACAGTCATTTTATCCATGCACACAGAATTTGGGGGTTTCTGAGAATCGTGTGAGATTTTTGAGAAACCTCAAAAAATGTTTGGCACATGTGCAAATCGCCACCAGGGCCGCACATGCGCAGGATGTTTTTTGAACCTGTTGAGAACATGCAAGATCTCATCAGGGGGTTGCGAGAATCTTGCCTGTTCTCATGAGAACAGGCAAAATTCTTGTTTCAGCCCTAACCAAAGCCCTTTGGACTCAGTGGACAGAGTCCCATTGACTTCAATGGGCTTTGACTCAGGGGCTATTTTAAGAACATAACAATTTTGTGATGGGATATTTCTAGAGCTGAAACAAATATCTGTGGTGAAAACTATATCCAATGAATTTGCTCGCTTTGATTCAGATTGAACAAAGCGAATATTCTGTCCTGTTTCGTCAGATATCCACTTCAGATATTTCAGTTCAAGTATTTCAGTATTTTAAACAAACAGAAGGTAATACGTTTTCATTAATCAATTAACTTATGGAACCTGTTGCCAGAGGATTTTGTGAAGGCTGGTTTTAAATAAGAATTGGATAAGTTCTTGGAGGATAGGTCTATAAATGGCTATTTGTCAAGTTGGTTGGGGGGAAATAACTTCTAACTGTCAGGAGCTGGGAGTGAATAGCAGAGAATGGATCATTCCGTTGTGACCTGTTGCGAACAGCTCTGAAAGGGGTCACTGTCAGATAAAAGAATGCTGGGCTTAATGGGCTGAACCAATATGACACTTCTTATGTTCATATTTCAGTAAACTCATTTGGTGTTGTTGTGCATAGCTGTCTGTCTCTATCTGCTGCTGTTGCTGCTGCTAGGCCTTGGAGATTCCCCCAACATGGACTGAGAGTCACATCATGACCTTCCTGGATATTTTCTTCAGAAAGGGTGGCACCAAATTCAGGCACCACGTAGACACACCAGCCTGACGGAGAAAGAACCCCACCAGCCCATAGTCTCCTATAAAGCAGTGTACTTGCTTGGGGATGAGCTGTGTCTCCATCTGCTACTAGGGTTGCACCTTTTGTGGCTTGACCCTGAAATTTCCATTTTGGCCTATGGGAGTAGATGGCAACCCTATCTTCTGCTGTTGCTGAGCCTTCATGCCCCACCCCCCCTCATATGGACTGTGGGCAACATCAAGTCATCTTGGGCATTTGTTTCAGGTGGACATCCACTGTATGGCACTAACTTGGGAAGCTGCCAAAGGGCACCATTTAGTGTTGCACTTCAGGGTTGCCAGAAGTGGGATTTGTTGGGCTGGTTGGACTAGCCCAAGAGAGAAGGGGACTCTGCTATTAATGTTTTAAATAGTCTGGGGATTTGGGGAGAGAATGGTTTAGTGGGTGGGGTACAACCATGACCCCTTTGTAGTGTGGGGGAAGGTACAGGTTTGTGGGGTGGATGCTGTCCTGGGTGAGAAACAGGGGGATACTCGGGGACTGGGGACTCCCTTGTGTGAGAGGCAATGGAGTGGGAGTGGGTGGGATACGAAGAGGAGTCGTTTTGTGGTGCTTGGGGTGAGTTTAATATCAGGGGTAGGCATGGGCAGGGTTAGGATTTAGTTTATATTATTTTATGCACACACAAAAAATATTACTGTAAGCTGCCCTGAGTGATTTCAAGATAGGGTGGGATATAAATTAAAAATAAATCATTAATTATAATGATAATAAGCAAAACAAAGTAAACAAAATGCTGAAATGACAAAATAACTGAACCAAAATAATGAAATGAATGAAATGTCCAAAGCTGAACAAAATAAGCAGAGATGTGCATATCCATTTCAGTTCTGCTAGCATTCAGACAATTGAAGTGCCATCCAATAACGTACATAATGCCCACTAATTCAAAGCCTGCTATTTGTTTCAGCTCTAGTGCTGAAATGAGAATAAAATTAATTCTCGGGAGAATCTTGCAGTCCCGGCGAGATCTCATGAGAAACTCAAGATTCTTGCGAGAAACTTGAGATTCTTGAAAATGCCACCAAAACGATCTCTTCATGCCATAAATGGCAGTGCATGCAAAGAACAGACCTGGTGGCCATTTTGCGTATGCACAGACCATATTTTTGTTCTTTTAAGGTTCTCAAGAATCTTGCGAGGATCTCGAGTTTCTTGCAAGAAACTCGAGAAGCTCGCAAAACTCTTGCAAGAATCTTGAGACAAGAAAATCTTGTTGTGAAGCCTATTCTCGATGAGATTTTCAAGAAGGGCAAAATCTCGTTTTAGCCCTACGCTAGATAATCCAAAATAGGCCAAGCTGAATTAAGTATGCATCTCCCACTGAAAATTAATTGGATGTTTAAGTCTTTCATTCCCTATCCCTCTTGACATACCCCACTTCTAGGCTAGCAGTTCCCAAATTGTGTGTCAGGACCTCAATTGTAGTCACAGAATCTTCACATGGGCTCTCAGTTTTGGTTGATATTTCACATGCTTTGCATGCTGTCATGGAATTATATTTAAATCTCAAAATGGGGTCACATTGGGAGAGAAAGTCTGGGAGGTATGCACTAATCCTAGGCTCTCTCCTCTATCCCTAAAGCAGACAGGATTCCCATGGAATTGAAGGGTAATTTGCTTGCTTAGAGACCACTGCATTGGGCCAGTGTGTGGAATTGCCTGGCTTTTGTCAGCTTGAATCAACCCTTTAATGTTATTTAAACATGGTTTTCCATCACTTAATTCCATCCTAACCCCCAAATCATAAGAGCTCATAAGATGAATTTGTGAAGTGTTTTAACATTTAGTGCCACATTGTAAATAACATTCTACACAGCATGTTCTATATGAATTAAAATGTTACAGCGCCTGCATTTTATTGTTCACAAATTTGCCTTTAAATGGAGATTTATTGGACATTTCAGCTGCATGCTGACAGAGCGATATTAATGTTCTCACAAGGGTGTGTGAGTTAAAGCAATCTCTCACCAGACTGAGAAAATATCTGTAACTGTCACTGAGGACAAGTTTCTTTATTCCTTCTCTCCTCCCTCCATTTTAAATATATTTCCCCCTTTAAAGTGATCTTCCTTTTGACATATCTTTCATCTCACAATCATGAAAGAGATATAATGCATGGCTGGTGATATCTCCCTACCCTGAATGCTGTGATCAGTTTTGATCTGTCGTAATGGACTAGAAAGACCAGTATCTCATCCTTAGTGCATAGGATCTTGGACCTCCTGAAACAGAAAATGTAGGTTCTTGCTTCATCATCTTCCAAGGAAGGAAAATGGACTAGTTACTGTGACTTTCTATTGGTGCCAAAACAACTCTCTTGGAAAGAGGGTTTCATGGAATCAAAGAATCATATGGCTGGAAGGGATCTCAAGCTTCCCTCTAGGCCTACTGCATGTTCCCAGGCAGGATACTCTCTGCCATGTCACAGAGAGATGCTTGTTCAGGCCGTTTTTGAAAACATCAGTAAAGGAGATTTCACAATTCTTTCCCTACATAACTTATTCCATAATCCAGTTCTTGACTGAATTTATGAAAGTTTCCCCTTTATCTTATATTTATCTTGCATCATGCAACATTCTTTTTGAATGTTTTCAACCACATTCGCCTACTCTAAAAGAATAAACTAAATGGATAAATAATACCAGAAAATGAATGCAGTGTGAACTGACATTGCCGGATGTTAGTTCTGCAACTCAGTGGGGCCGATCCCATGCCCTATGGATCCTGTGCACGTGCACATGTGTGCAGTTTCTGCACGGAACAATGTGCCCACAATGGAATTGTGCACAGTTTCCGTGGGGCTTGGGATTGGTCCCAATGGTGATGCATGAAGTTGTCATACCACGATGTTGTCAATACTGAACATCAGCTTTGCAATGCATTCTTCATGAGGTCAGTCTGGATCTGGAGATGTGGTTTCTGCTTCGTTTTCCATCAGCTCTGTTTTATTAATGTATTCTTTTTGGTTCTGTAATTTGGCATTTTTTCCAGACAAAATGGCATGCTATGTGGAAATCTCCTGTCATGGTGTCAAAGCCGCTCAACCCAGCTATGACCAAACAGTCACATGCCTACAACAGAAGTGATTTACCTGGAGATGCCACTTATTGAGAGCAGGATTTGGCATGAGAATATGAGAACTGTCATACTGAGCAAGTCCAGTGGCTCAGTTAGCCCACTAATATGTTTCTAACTGTGGGAGAATGGGACAAATATAAATATATAAAAATGATCCATACCCTTACATTCACTCTCAGTTTCTAGTAGTTACAGGTTGTATTGCTTGACCAGCTTGGCCAATAACCATTGACATATTTATCACTAACATAAGTAATTCTTTTGTGAACCCAGCTACATGTATTGGACTTCTCAGCATCCCACAGCAATGAGTTCTTCAGGCTAACTGTGCAATGTGTGATAAAGTACTTTATACTCAAGATACTAGAGATAGAAGAAGACATGAGTGCATCCGGCACCCTGCCCCGTGCCATGAGAAGCTGTTATGGCTGCCATTAATGGGCAGCCATGGTTGCGGGCCATGGCGGCCTCCATGATGGGGCCAGAATGGTGGTGTGAACACATGTGTTCATCCGTTATGGCCTGCTTGGGTGGCACTTGGTCCCAGACTGTAGGCCTCATTCCTTCTAGGCCCACGATTCCTAGGCAACCACCTACCACATAGAGAGCCATGCCAGGAAATCCGAAGTGCTCTGTGTGTAGCCAGTCAAATGTATGGTTGGTGTTTTCAAACAAGCAAGCAGATGGGGTGGAGGACATGGCTGCAGTGTGGCTCTGTCACAGAGCACTCATGCAGGTGGAGTACATGGGGAGCAATTCAAATGGGCAGCTCCTAGGGTGGCTACCATGGCCACCATACATTTGGCTGGCCCTGCACTGAGCATGCCAGATTTCCCGGCATGGCTCCATGCATGGCCATGAGTGGATGCTCTGTGGCTCACAGGCATGCACTTCTGGCCACTCCACCTTCAGATGGGCGGTTGGATCCATGGCCCCTGCAAGGCCACGCAGGGTAGCATCTCATCTGAAAACATTTGGTGGCTGCTTCTGTGGTTGTGGTAACCACATTGGAAGCCACCCGTTTGAATCGCTCCTCATGCACACCACCTGCGTGGGTGCTCTGTGTAGTCTAGAGCCACATGGTAGGATGGATCCCCTTCCTCCCATCACTTTGATCATTTGTAAACACCCATTGGGTGTCTTTAGACATAACATCAATGGGTGTCTGAATGTGTGGGTTTTTTTTATTATTATTATAAACGTTTATTGATATGATTTCAATTTACAAGACTTTATGGTAAATTTTCACTTACACATACATTTTGTCCATAACTTCCTCTCTATCCCTCCCGCCCACCTCCCACCTACAGCTCACTCCTTAGTCCTTCAAATTTGGTCTCAGATCCATTCCACACTAGGCTCCTAAATTCTCAGCGATCTCGTGTTGCTTGTCTATAGCATAAAGTCAAAGAGGTACGAGCGTTGATCCTCAGTCTCTGGCGGTTGCATAAATTCCATGGACTGGAACCATTTAGCCTTAAAGTCCTTGGTTTTGTCCCTGATTGTGGCAGAAGCCTTTTCCATGGAAAAAAGGTACCATAGGTTGTTCATCCACATGTTAACTGTTGGCGTTGCTTCTTCTATCCAAAATTGTAGGATGGACTTTATCGCTGCTGCCATATATGTTTTGTTATACCAGTTTGTGGATATACCCCCAAGAGAGCAGGCGAGAAGGTATTGTTACATTAATAGACTTTTGTATCCTGCTCCAAACTGTGGATCAAAATTCTTTTATCTTGGGACACTCCCACCAAACATGCAAACACGTTGCCCGTTCCCCACATCCCCTTAAACAGAGGTTTGACCCCATACCTCTGATTCTACTCCATCGGTTAGGATCCATGTAATAAAACATAATTGCCTTGATAATAGGTTCCCTCACTTCTAGTGACCATGAGCACTCATTCATGTGTTTAAGTATGTTGACCCTTTGTGTCTCTTCCCATTTAATTCCTAACAACTTTTCCCATTTCTGTAAGTATGGAGGGGGTTCCTTGTACCATTCCAATTGCAATGCTCTGTATATTCGTGCCACTGTTCCCTTGTCAGCCCCCTTACTAAAAAGTGCACCTTCTATTTCTTTTTTTCGGCCTGGTGACCTGTGCTGTCAACATTTCCTGATTAAGCTCTGCTCATAGTTGGTAATATTGGAATGTGCTTATTGGTGGTTGTATAAGCTCCCCTATGTCATCCTGTGTCATAAATTGGTCTCCCCTGTATAACTGGCGTATTCTAATTATTCCTGTGTCTTTTAATTGTTTGCAAATTTGTATTGCTATGCCTTCCCTCCTCATTTTCGCACTTTCTATTGGGGTTAGTGGCGATGATAGAGTGTGTATGCCCACTTTCGTTTGCACCATTTTCCATGAACTCAACGCGATGCCTGCAAATGGGTGCAAGCCCATATTCTCCTGTCATGCTTTTTGCTTCCATGAATATGATGCTCAAATTGTTTCACCATTAGCAGTTCTTTTTCTAAGTCCACCCATAGGGTGCCATTTAGAGGCATACACCACTCTTTTATAGCTGTAAGGGCTGCAGATTTGTGGTAAAGGTCTATATTTGCAATATTAACCCCCCTTTCTCTTTGGGCTTTTGGAGTGTCTGCTTTTTGATTCGTGGTTTTTTGTTGTTCCAGATAAAGTCAAGCATTATTTTATCGTGTTGCTGGCAAAAGGTTTTGGGGATCCTAATGGGTAATGCTATTATTTTATACAGAATTTTAGGTAGGCGTTTCATTTTATATAAAATGAGCTAGTAAGATTGGCCCAACTTAGGATATCCTTTTTGATTTGGTTTAGGGCTTCCAGATAGTTTTCCTTATATAGATGCTTCTGGTCCCTGGTTAGTTGTATACCCAAATATTTTAGCTTATATTTTGCCTCTGAGAATGGTTGGGCCATTTGGATTTGGGTATATGTTCTTTCATCGGAGGCAAAAATCATGGCTATGAACTTTTGAATGTTAACTTTGTACCCAGAGATTTGGCTAAATTCCTCAATTAGTGTCATTAGAGGGGGTAATGACTGAAGTGGCTCTGTTATATATAATAACATGTCGTCTGCAAAAAGTGCTAACTTGTGCTCCTGTTCCATTGTTTTAACTCACTTGATTTGAGCGTGCTATCTAATTGCACAGGCTAAAGGCTCCAGGGCCAAGTCAAAGAGCAGTGGAGAAAGTGGACAGCCCTGTCTGGTCCCCCTTGTTAAGGTAAATGTTCTGGTGTGGGTTCCATTCATCAGCAACTGAGCCTGCGGGCGTAGGTAGATAGCCTGTAACCATCAATTTCCTTTGATTCCCATTTTATTGAGTGGCTGGTACAGGCATCTCATTTCCAAGCGATCAAACGCTTTCTCCGCATCAGTGGAAATCAGGATTGCAGGTTGTTTTGTTTTATTTAAGCAGTACATGACATTTATCGTTCTCCTAATATTGTCTATCCCCAATCTGTTGGAGATAAATCCCACTTGGTTCTTATGAATTACTGTGGGGATTATGGCTGCTAACCTGTTAGCCATTGTTTTGGTGAGTATTTTGGAGTCAAAGTTTAAAAGTGAAATGTGGTGATAGCTTTCACACATAATGGGGTGTTTATTGGGTTTGAGGATCAGGACACCCGGGCCTCCTAAAAGAACCTAGGCAGTTCCCTTTCCCTTGTTATTGAGTTGTATATTTTAGTTAGGTGTGGGGTCAGCAAGTCCCTATATTTATGATAAAATTCTGCTGGGAATCCATCCGGTTCCGGGGTTTTGCCCTTATCCAGACCTTTTATGGAGTTCTTAATTTCTTCTTCTGTAAAGGGACTATTTAAATACCGTACTTGTGTTTCATTAAACTGTGGTATTATGATTTTAGATAAAAACTCTTTTATCTTTTAAGCGTCAGGCTTCTGTGTCTGGTATAAGAGCTGGTAAAACTTTACAAAGGTTTCCTGAATTGGTTGTGGATCGAAGCTCAATGATACTGATTGCATCCAATTCAATTTCAATTTTAATTTCAATTTATTGCGTGGCTGATTAGCCATTGCAAAAATAAATAAAACAAAACAGAAATACAATGTACAATCAGCATAACACTTCTGCAAAATAAAAGGAATAAAATACCCATGAAATATAAACATAACATATACATTTACAAAGATAGGAACATTAAGATCCAATAACCCAAAAGGGTTATAGTTCATTCAATTTACTGATGTAGACACAATGTAAGAACAGTGCCACACTTCTAGTAACCTCCTTAGAGGAGTCTTCCAACAGCAATTTTATATAGAATTTCCAGGGTCTACCAGGGAATGGAGCAATCAAGGGAGATATCAATCTTTTCTGTACTTCCCCATACCTAGGGCAATCCAATATTATATGCTTAACGGACTCTATTCTTAAGAGATTACAATTGCAAAATCGCTCAGCCAAGGGTATCCCCTGATGTCTGCCTTCAGTCATAGCTGATGGAAAATAATTTGTCCTCGCCAAGAAGAAGAGTCTCCTATTTAGTGACGTGAGACCACAGTCCAAATAAGACATTGGATAATCCGCCCTCCAATCAATGACCTATATAGGCCCAAGGTCCCATTTTCTCCCAAGGACGCCCTCATATCTTGGTGGCTGATATCCAACAGCCTTGCGACCACCAGTCTTTTAGAAGTTTTGTAGCCCAAAGGGGCAAGCACCTCTGAGGTATAACCCAAGTGGTTTAGTTTCTTCAAAACTATAGTTTGCCAGGCACTGGGGAACCGGTCATCAGCCACCAACTGAGATAAAGGGGCAGCTATTTTGAAATGTAGCCGTAGCCAGTAATTTAAGGCTTCCATCCAGACCCTTGCCTGCAGGGGAATGAGTCCACATTCCATGTATAAAACCATATTGCTAACCCCCAGAAGGGCAGTTAACAAGGCACGGATAAAGTCAGATTGCAATCTCTCAAGATTCTTTATTTTCCCAAGAGCCCAAACATGAGAACCATAGAGCATTTGGGGAAGACATTTAAGGGAGAATATTTTGATTGCTGGAGTCACCAAGAAACCACATCCTGATTTTCGTTATGGAGCTTTTGTTTTTCCTATGTTGCACTAGCCTGGCCAGTGCTTTGTCCGCTTTATTTCCATGGTCAAAATACAAACATTTTAAACGTTTCAAGTGTCGAATGGTTTGTTGTTGCTCTATTGTATTTATTTCACCACTAACCTGTATTATCTTTCCCCCGAGCTTTTGAGTGTGGTGTGCTTGTGCTCTTTTTCTAGTTCTAATAAATCTTGATACAGTTTCCTCACTCGCTGATTCCTTTGTTTGTTTATATTGGCTTTTATGGCTATGACTTCCCCTCTTATGACTGCTTTCGCAGCTTCCCACAAGGTGTATTCCAAGGTGACTGATCCTTCATTTAATTCAAAATAGGCTATAATTGCCTCCTGTATCTGTTTAGACGCTTTAATGTTTGCCAGCAAGGCTATATCCAGTCTCCAATTACTGGACAGACTATCCCGCTTTGGGCCTCATTCCCACTTCAAGATCACCACATAATACTATTGGGAGTATGGTACACTGTCTTAGAGCCTGAAGTTCTGTTTTTTCTACCCAGCAGTGATCTATACGGGAAAAAGAGCCATGCACTGATGAAAAAAAAAAGAATATTCCCTTACTTTGTGGTTTAGAGCTCTCCACCCATCTATCAACCCCATCCTTTCTAGCTCCTCTGCCATTTTTATTTGCCAGTCAGCAATTCTAGTACCTTTAGATGTATCATATTCTGTAAAGTAGGTATTGAAGTCCCCTTGAATGATTTGTATACCTATAGTTTCTCTCTCTATTTTTTTCAATGCTTCTTGCATAAATTGATTTGGGTTGTCATTGGGCGTATCTATATTTGCCAGAGCGAGGTTTCCCCCCTGTATTTCAACATTTATCATTAAGAACCTTCCTTTCCATCCCTTACAATTTTTAAAAATTTTGGTTCTAACCCCTCCCTAAATCCTATAATTGCCCCTGTTTTTTTTGTGGGAGCACCTGCTGTTACTACGGAGCCTGTTTTTGGGGTTGCAAACCGATACAGGTCTTTTTCGATCAGGTGGGTTTCCTGAAGGAAGTAAACATCAATATTTTGTTCTTTTAATAAGCTCTTAACTCTTTTCCTCTTAACTGGGTGGTTCAGGCCTCTTACGTTCAGGGTAATCATTTTGAGTCTTAACTCCATTGTATCTCACTTACAATTTTAGGTCTCTTACCTGTGCCCTCATGTGGATATTTTCTGGCCTCCTTAAAGAACTCCTGCCTCCGAGTGGCTGCAAACCCTTTCCCTCTCATAATTCCCTCTTTACTCCCACTCCCCTTGACCCCCTCTTATCCCATTCTTCTCCTCTCTTCCTCCCTTTGCCTGCGCACATGGAGTGCAAAGTACCTTTTGGAATTGGCTTATTTAGAAGCCCCCCCCCTTATGAAAGCTTTTTCAGTTATAGCCTAACCTCTTCTCCCTTCGCTCCCTCCCTTGTAAGTTAAATGACTTGTGTTTAGTTCTCCACCCCTCCCCCTACACTTTATTTAGTTCTTAGTCTTATAACCACCCTTACCTCTTCTGCAGTCCCCTGAGTTCCTGACCTTTACATTTAGACCATCTTATCAATCCCCCACATGAGTTCAATAGACTCTTGCATTTTCTTCCTCACTCGCTTGACTACCCTCTCTTCGGTGCAGTATGAATTCCTCCAGCTCTCTTGACTCATCGAATAATTTTCTTTTGTTATCGATCCAAATTGTCATTCTTGCCGGGAATCACACTTGGGGTTTCAGGCCCAGTTGTGTAAGCTTAGGGTAGTATTTGGCCCAGCTTTTCTGCTTTTGTGAGGTCTCAAATGCGTAGTCAGGGAAGACCCGTATGGTCATGCCTCTGAACATCAGCTGCTGTTGTCCTCTAGCAAGCCTTCGTATTTTCTCTTTATCTTTGTATCTGAGGAATTTAACTATAATGGTTCGTGGTGGTTCATTGTCTTTAGGTTTGGATCACAGAGCTCAGTGTGCTCTCTCAATCTCCAGAAATGGTGCTTTTATTCCTCCTGGGAAACACTCTGCTAGTATTTGTTCCACCATCTTCTCCACTCCCTCTGTCACCCACCCCTCCAGCACACCAACTATTCTGAGATTGGCTCTTCTTGTCCTATTCTCCAAATCCTCTACTTTGCCTTGTATCTGCTTTACTAATTTCTGGGTTTGATCTAGGCCCTGTTCCTGTAGCATGGCCTGATCTTCTACCCTTGAAACTCTCTCCTCAAGGGCCTGTATATTCTTATTTGTGTTCTCTAGTTTGGCATTTGTCTCCTCAGAGACCTGATGCACCTTGTTGATTTTGTTAAACAATTTGTCTCTGTGAAGGCTGGCTTTCTGCAGATCAGGTTTAATCTCCATTTTGAGTTCTTGGATTAAGCTCACCATGGGGTGGAACTCCCCTCCCCCTTCACATGAGGGTTATCTTAGGACCCACTGTTCCCCCATGGCTGCCATTTTGGCCGGCTCGGTCAGAGTCTGGCCTCCAGGATCTGCAGTTGTTTTTGCCCTACAGAAACTGCTCAGGGTCCCCTTTTTGGTTTGTTTTGTGCCTGGTGGGGTTCCCCTGCTTGCTCATTTCTTTTTTGTGGTGGTTAACTCTCTTACCGGTCATGAAGGGGGGGGGTGTAGCATGGGTTGGGAGCTTTTAGGAGGCACGACTTTTCACTCCTTGCGCATGCACAGTCCATCTGAATGTGTGTTTTGACCTTGATATGAACACTGGTTTGGCCCTGTGTTCACCATGTGGCACATTTTAGACACACAGCCCATCTTAAGGCAAATCAGTGTTTTGCTCGCCACCTGATCTCAGCATGTAAGTGCTGCTGCCTCGTTCTCCGTGTTGTATCTGTTAATATGTCACACAATATCATTAGACCATTTTAGACCATCAGACCATTATTGAACAGGTTGTGGCCCAGCAGCTCCGGGGTCACCTGGATGGCATCAGTTTTCTAGACCTTTTTCAATCGGGGTTTCACCCAGAGTATGGCACCGGGACTGCATTGGTGACCTTGGTGGACGACCTCTGCCAAGAGATGGACTCGGGGCTTTCAACACTACTTGTCCTGTTAGATCTCTCAGCTGCTTTTGATACAGTGGACCATGGGTTATTGCTGAGGCGACTGTGGACCCTGGGGGTTGGGGGTGGATGGGACGGTCCTTGGATGGTTCTGCTCATTCCTCCCAGGAAGGACCCAGTGGGTGGTGTTGGGGGCTGAAACATCTAGCCTCCAGTACTTCTCTTGCAGTGTACCGCAAGGTTCTATTTTGTCTCCATTATTGTTTAACACCTATATGCAACCCCTGGGGGAGGTTGTGAGATGGTTTGGTGTGCATTGCCACCAATATGCTGATGACACCCAGCTATTACTGTCTCTTTCAACTGACCCAGACCCTGCAGTCTCAGTGCTTTCCAGTACCTGGAGGCAGTGGCTGACTGGATGCGGTGGAGCAGACTGAGACTGAATCCTGATAAGACGGAGGTGATGTTGGTGGGTCAGGGAGTGGGGGTGATGTCTCCCCTCATTGAGAGAGACCACCCCCCACTGGATCCCCCAGTCTGGAGCTTGGGAGTCCTGTTGGACCCCAGCCTTCGGCTGGATTACCAGGTAGAGGCTGTGGTGAAGGGAGTCTTTCACCAGCTACTTCTTGTGTGGAGGCTCCGGCCATATGTTTCATAGGGATCTGCGAACACGGTTCAGGAGTTCGGACCAAACTCAGTCCATTCGGATGACCGAACCGAACGTCCGAACTGAACCCGAACTGACCGAACCAAACTCTAGCCAAACTCAAAAATGACCAAACAGTTTGGCCGCGTTCAGGTGAGTTCGGATGAGTTTGGGTGGGAAAAACGTGACTGGAAGGCCCAAGGAGGGGGATGCAGCTGAGGAGCAGACTTCCAGGCACCAGGGGTGGAGGGGCTTGGAGTAGCAGCCAGTCTGCCCAATCACCATCCCTTTTCTCATCAGACCACTGGCTTCACAGTCTGCAATTGGACATGGGGGACATTGGGCTAGGCTGCATGGAGCCAATGGGGCTTGTGGTAAGACAGGTGCAACAAGTAACAAAAGTCATTGCCCTCCCCCCTTCCAACACCTTCTGAGCTAGCCACTGATCCTGTCAGCAGGCGTTTTCAGAAGTCTCCCTCTCCCAGCAGTTAGTGTTCCTTGAATCCTTCCTATTCCTGAATCCTAATCCATTACCATCCTCCTCCTATTTCACCCATCCCACACATTTACCTCCCTAGTATCATTTATTTAGAGTAGATTAGATAGATTTAGGTGTTCTTTTTATTTTTTAACCCTCCCTGTGTTCTTTGTCCCTACCCTCTATTGAAATCTCCCCTCCTCCCTTTATATATTCCATCCCTGATTCCCTTCTCCTGTTTTGGGATTTATTTAGAGCAGGATTAGATTGATTTAGGTTTCATTTTAGTTTTGTACCCCTCCTTGTGTTGTTTGGTGTGAGCTGTCTGTATTCCCATGCCCCATCCCTGTGTAAGATAGATAGATAGATAGATAGATAGATAGATAATGTGTAGTATAGTGTGTTTGTAGGATTAGGCCTTTGTAGTTATTTATTAGATATTCCATTTAGTGCCATAGGTTTTAGAATAGTGAAGAGCAGTTGGACTTAGTTCAGATATATATAATATTAGATAAAAATTTTGAATAAAAGAAATAAAATACAAAATCTTTGTGTGCATTATTCGGGAGGGACAAATGGAGAAGGGAAACAGGAGAGGCCGGTCTGCTACCTGTAAGGCAGGCAATGGGGCACATGGCAGAGGTGGTAGGGGCTGTGCCAGAGGAGGGGCAGCAGGCAGCAGCCAGAGCCCATCATCATGCCCCAAACTCCACAGGCCTGATTTTGGGTGACAAGCTTCAGAGGGTCCCAGCAGTGGCACTAGCCTGGGGGTGGTTCAGCGGTGCCTCCTGCCAGCATCCTCCACTGCCATGCAGGGCACAGGAAGGCCTGCAGGACATGATGCTGCAGCTGTCTCTGCTGCTGGAGCAGGTGCTTCTATTGTTCCTTCAGGTCCAACAATGTCCCCCATTGTTGAGGTGATCCCCAGCAGTCCAGGGCTGGTGGATCCCTCCCCAGCTGGCAGGGGCTAGGGGTGCCACCATACACTTCACCACTGACCTGTGGTCCAGTATAAATGCGCAGCATGCATACCTGGTCAGTGCACTGGTGGCAGGACCCGGAGGCAGCATTTGCCAGTGGCAGGAGGGGTCCTGAAGCAGGGTATAGGTGGGCCCTGCTTCAGGCAGAAGTCATGGATGGACCCCACACTGCTAGGAACATAGAGGCAGCCCTGGCCGTCATGGTGAGGGAGTGAGTCACGCCAGGCGTGCCCTTCACCAAGGGGTGACGGACAACGCAGCGAATATATTGAAGGCCATCCATGAGGGGGGCTTCATGAGCATCCCTTTCACTGTACACACCCTCCATCTTGTGGTCAGGGACACTCTGGGATTGGGGGATAAGGGGATTGGGGCAGCGATCTCCTCCGGGAAAAGCAGGCAGAGCAAGGCTCCCCAGTGCACCAGGTGGTGCAGGATGTCTCCACATGGTGCAATTCCACCTTCCTGATGCTCAAACAGCTTCCTGAGCAGAAAGCCACCTTGCATCAGGTTCAACTGGTGACAGACAGTGGGGCACCTCCGGGGTACCATGGGGTGTAATGGGAGAACCTGGCTCACAAGGTCTTCGTACTCAGACCGTTCCTGGTCATGACAGAGACCGTAAGCAGCTCCACGGCCACTCTCAGCCAGGTGATCCCTCTGGTCCAGAGCCTCCTCAGGAGGCTGGAGGAGATTCTCCAGGGGTGCAGTTGTGGCCTGAGGGCAGGAAGCTGGCCGATGAGGTGGCTGACCTGGTGTGGCAGCTGAAGGCAGGGCTGAAGATGTGTTTTGATGAGCTCCTGCGGCAGGAGGAATATGTCTTGGCAACAATGCTGGACCCCAGGATCAAGGGCAGCATGGCATGCCAGACAGGGCTCTATGGGCACTGGAAGGGTCAGCTGGTGGAGAGGGTCCAGCAGGCAGAGTGGGCTATGCATCAGGATGCCCCTGGGGATGGTGGGAGGGACCAGCCACCCCTTCCAGCCAGCTGGGTCTATCCCTGCCCCTAGCACTAGTAGTAGTAGTACGGGCAGCAGGATGAGCAGCAGCAGCACCCCTATTACCACCAGCAGCAGCAGCTGCTCCTCCTATCTTCAGGCCACTCTGGGGAGCATGGGGTCCTGCACAATAGGGCAAGCAGCGTGGCTGAGGGCAGTGGTGGAGGTGGTGCCCAGGCAGAGCTACCAGAGGGAGTACGATGGTGCCTCAGCAGACGTGGAGATCTACCTGAAGGAGGAGCCATGCATTGAACCAAGCAGTGATCCCTTGGCCTACTGGGCCAGCAAGACCAACATGTGGCCGGCCCTGTCCAAAGTGGCCAAGGGTATATTGTCCTGCCCACTAACCAGTGTCCCTAGCAAGTGGGTGTTCTCGATGGTGGGGGACATTTGCTCGCTGCACTGCCTGAGACTGGGGGCCAAGTTGGTGGAGCTGTTGCATTTTATAAAGGTCAACCTTCTGCTGCTGGGATTCCCCAAGCTGCCCCTGGACAAGGATTGATGGTGCAGTGGCACATGTTATCCCATGCCAAGGGCAGTTTTGGGATCTGGATCCTCCTCAATCTGGGCTACTGTTGCTGTGCTGGGGTGCTGTCCCTCACTCCCAATTCCTGGATCCTGCCCTGCCCCCCCACTCCCTGTCTCTCATACTAGATGGCCTTGGCCACCTTATCTGACTGACCTCATGGCACAGGGTGGCATTGGGAAACTGTAAGCCTGCCAGCCGGCCTCTTGCTAGACGATTTCGGCCTGCCTATCTGACTGTCTCTCTCTCTCTCATGCTGCACAGTCTTCACCAGCCTGTCTGAGTGCCCTGCCAAGGTCCCAGACTGCCTTCCCTACTGCCTCTGTCATACCATGCTTCCTGCCTGCCCGCCCAGGTTGCCAAGCTCAAAGCCTGCCTCAGCCCATCTGCCTGCCTCTCATGCCAAGGTGCCTGTGTGTCCGCCCAGGTTGCCATGCTCAAACCCTGCCCCAGCCTGCCAGCCTTCCCCCCATGCCATGCTGCCTGTCTGCCCGCCCAGGTTGCCAAGCTCAAATCCTGCCCCAGTCCACCTGCCTGCCTCTCATGGCATGCTGCCTGTCTGCCTGCCCTGTCAAACCTGGGTGATGTGCCCCACTGGCCTGGAAATCCTGCTGCTTCTGCCTGTTGGTCCATGGGCTCTCTGCTCTGGACAATCCAAATGTGCCCACGCAATCCTTCTGCTGCTGTCTGCTGCTGTATGGGAGTTCTTCCCTGGGAAATCCTACCATCCTGGCTCCATGGGTGCTGCACACAGGCAGATCCTGCAAATGACATCTCTGCTGTGCCATGGGTTCTGTGCCAAGGACATCCAATATCTGTCCTGCTGCCAATGCTGCCTCTGGGCAATCCAGTGTCTGCTTCTGCTGTGCCAATGCTGCCTCTGCTATGCCACTTCATCCAGAAGCTGCCACTCTATATCCAGGATCCACTATCAGGGTTCTGGGGCCTACGTTACTGTCAGGGAGGGCTTTCCAATATCTAGAAGCTGCCACTCTAGCACCAGGACCCACCATCAGGGTTCTGGGGCCTGTCATTCCTATCACAAAGAGCTATCGTTCAACCTCGTCAAGAAGCTGCCACTCCAGCCCCAGGATCCAGCATCAGGGTTCTGGGTCCTACGCTACTGGCAGGGAGGGCTGTCCAATATCTAGAAGCTGCCACTCTAGCCCTAGGACCCACTGTCAGGGTTCTGGGGCCATCATTCCGCTCACAGAGAGACATCGCTCAACTGTATCAAGAAGCATTCACTCCAGCCCCAGAACCCACCATCAGGGTTTGGAGCCTATGTTACTGGCAGGGAGGACTTTCCAATATCTAGAAGCTGCCACTCTATCCCCAGGACCCACCCTCAGGGTTCTTGGTCCTGTCATGCTACTTGAAGAGAGCCATCATTCCACTGTCTAAAGAAGCAGCCACTCCAGCTCCAGGACCCACCATCGGGGTTCTGGGGCCTACGTTCATGTCAGGGAGGGCTGTCCAATATCTAGAAGCTACCAATCTAGCCCCAGGATCCACCATCAGGGTTCTGGGACCTGTCATTCCACTCACAGGGCACTGTCATTCCACCTTTTCTTTACGAGGTAGCAACCTGCTGTTCATGGAGAGAGAGAGAGAGAGAGAGAGAGAGAGAGAGAGAGAGAGAGAGAGAGTCTCCCCACTGCTAGAAGGAGAGACAGACATGATCCCACCCATGCTGTCACCTGCACTATATGGCCAGAGAGGGAGAGAAAGAGAGAGGCTCCCCACTAGAACGAGAGAGATGGGGGTGGAGGGGAAGAGGTATATACAGCTAAAGCTGCCTGCCACCTGCCAAAACCAGCGAGAGCTCTCATCTGTGCCCACATCCAGAAGCAAACCTACCTGAATGAGATGGAAATAACATACAACATATTATATGGGCCTGCCTGCACCTGCTGCTACCACCTATCACATGATTGAATGAAGTGTGCCCAACCAAGCACTAATTCTAGGGACATCATTCAACTCCCATAGGCTGTCATTCCACTGTACCTGAAGCAGTCATGCCTGTCCCAGGAACCATCAATAAGATTCTGGGACCATCATTCCAATCACAGGGGGCTGTCATTCCATTCCACTGCATCCAGAAGCAGTCACTCCAGTTCCAAGATCCAGCATCTATCTGGGTGCTGCTGCTGCTGCTCGTGCCTGACTGGCCAGTGGCCACCGGTGCCCACACGCCAGCCTGCCCCCCTAATAGCCTACTCCTCCGCACCCACCCACGGATGNGAACACCCACACAGACACAAACCCTGCCCCTCCTGTGGGACTGTCTGCAAGCTGAGACCCTGCTGCTGGCACATCTTGGGGCTGCTGCTGTCTGGTAGGGATCTGACAAGCTGAGATTCTGCCACCTGCCAGAACGTCAGCACAGAGGGATAAAAGATTGGTTAGGAAAACAAAGCTCATAACAACAAATATAACTTTTATAAACTTTTTCAACCACCACAACACATTACTACAACTTTATAAAAACAAAACAAAACATTAATATATATAAAAAGAAAGGAAACTTAGGGGTCTACTCTGTGGGCCTGCCCCCCCCTGAACAGGGGGAAAAGCAAAAGGGGTCCATGGGACATAGGGGCCGGTATCACGTCCTCCTCCATTTGGTACCCATGTTGGCAGGCAAATTCCACGGCCCCTGCCACTTGGAGACTGACTGGCAGTAGAGTTCCAGGTTGGTGATATCAGTGTGGGAATAAGCCTCCACCTTCTGTTCCTGTACCTTGACCTCCTGGAACCGTTCCACCAGCTGGTTCTCCATAGTTAGGGCTTGCAGCCTTAGCCTGTCCATATATTTTTTTTGTGCCTCCATGAAGTCCTGTGTCAGACTCTCGAGTTGGGCCGAAAAGCCCTTGCCACTTCAGACTCCTCCCGGGGGGACTCCTCAGCAGAGCTGGAGGAGGGGGAAGGACTGTGATGGCGGCACTTCTGACATATCTTCCCCCTCTTCTTTTGCCAACAATGCTCCTCCACACTGGAGTCCTGACGTCTCTCAGTGGACGTTCTCCACATCGCCGATTAGGCCCGATGTCGTCCCCTGACTGCCCCTTCTGATTTTTTGCCACAGTTCTAAAGAACATAGGAACATGATAGGAACATCAGAAGTGCCATACTGTGTCAGATCAATGGTCTGTCAAGCCCTGTCTGCATTCTGTCTCCACAAGTGGGTAGGTGGCCATTGGCCAATCTCTCTTTGCAGGGGACTTCCTAACAGGTCATAGGGCAATCCATTCACTGTTGTTCCAGCCCCCATGCCTTACCTTGCATATGGCGAATCTGACTTTTGACTTGTCATAATACTTCCAGACCACAGACTTCATGTGCCTGCTTTCTGGCAGCGGCTCCGACCCTGCTGGGATGGTGTCCTAGGCCTGACACCAGCGGCGGCATCATCACCCTCTCTGAAACAGGAACACATACACAACACCTAAATAATATGCATTTAAGGTGATGCCTCTAGTCCATCCTAGAGCAATACCTACTCGCCTCTTTCCATTTCTCTCACATACACCACCACCACCACCACCTGTGGTGCTGTAGTCTCTGCAAGTTTAAACTCTATCTGCTACTGCTGATGCCGCTTTTGCTGCTACTGCTGAAAGAGCCCCACCCTTTCTCTCTGTGGCAGACCTATAAATCAGACATGTGCACATCCTGCCCTTCTTGTGGTGCTATGGATGGCAACTCGAAAGACACTGGCTGGCACGTGCAAATCCTACCCTCCTTGGAGTGCTAGGGGTGGCAACTGGAGAGACTCTGGATGGCACATGCAAATCCTGCCCTTCTTGGGGTGCTAGGGGTGGCAACTGGAGATACCCTGGCCAGGGCCGTCCCTGCCACTAGGCAAACCTAGGTGGATGCCTCAAGCGGCAAATTGGGGGGGGGGGGAGCAGCAGGCGGCAGGGAACAGAAGGTTGCTACCTTGTAAGCAAGGCTCTTTGAGATGGGTCTGAACATTTTCACAAATGGGTTTGTGCTTGAGCGCCCTTCTCTTACCGGCACATACCAAACTCACTAATTTAAAAACTGCGTGATGTTCATGCACCCTGACACTATATAAGGTACCTTCCTGCCTAAACCCAACATTTCCTTCCAACCCTAAGCGATTATGAAGAAAATTCCATGTGGGGCTAGAAGGGTGGGCATTTGTACGAATGTTTGAGCCATCTTGAAGAACCTTGTTTACAAGGCAGCAACCTTCTGTTCTTCTTCGAGTGGCTCCTCCCAGTCTCACAAATGGGAGAGTACCAAGCCTA
>QEPC01009479.1:1365483-1389303 GCA_003113815.1 Sphenodon punctatus | reverse complement strand
CGTTCTACACGAGACGCTGCCGCCGAATACGCGCATGCGCGGCCGACGCGCATCCATTTCCGGCCGCGTATGACCAGCCTCGATCGCCGACCCGGTCAGTTCGCGCCCGGAAATGGATGCACGTCGGCCGCGCATGCGCGTATTCGGCGGCAGCGTCTCGTGTAGAACAGGCTGCCGGCTTTTTTAAGAAACAAGCGCGGGCACCGCCGCGCTCATCTGAAAACGGCCTAAGTGTGTGTGTATACATGTTTGCATGTGTGTGTGTGTGTTGTGCTTTCTCACTACTATATGATGTCATGCTTTTTTCTTTCCCTTTTTCTATTTTTTGGCTTTTTCTGGACTTCATTCAGCTCAGCTCTTTTGTATCTGTTCCTGCTCTTGTCTCCTCAAGCAATTTTAAACTTTGACTAGTGATTTTTAAGAACTTTTTGGAATGGAGGTTAAGGGGCATGGAGGGGGAGGTTAAGGGGTGGGCTATTCACATAGTGATTGGCTCAGAAATGTGGTACAATGAACCGAAAGAAACCCAGAAGTAAAACAATAACCATGGCAATGCGGTAAGTGGTAACGAATGGTACACAGTATGGAGTAAATAGTAAATGAAAAGTTGGTAACTCAGGAAGATATTGTGAGAATCAACAAATCACATTGGTATTGGGAAATGGCCGAGAAGGGGATCCCAGTTCCCAAGATGGTGACATTTCTCACGAGCAGCAATTTCATGCTTGTTTTACCACTAGTGAATATTGAATTTGACTAATTCAGATTTATTTCTGATGAAGAGAACATGAAGCAGTATTCACTGCCCTCTTCATTTACCAGAATGAACAGCTGTTTCAGGGCTCATTTTGATATTTTTGTCCTATTTGTTTAATTCATTTTGCTATTTCATTCATTTTATTCATTTTCGTGTTTTGTTCTGTAGAGTTTAGCACTATTGCACACAAAGGGGCTGATCTAAAAGGGTCATGCAGGCAACATATGAACATTGCACGCACTGGGTGTGCACATATTATATGCATCAAGTGCACATGTGTTGTGTGCTTGTTGTGCATGCTGTGTACCAGGTGCACACAGACCTTAGATTGCAATGACAGTGCTATAATGATAACAGCAATAGCGCAATAGCACTGTTGCACAATGAATTTGCTAAATACTACCAAACAAGATAATTAAGTATATGAAATGGACAAACCAAAATACTGAAATGAAACAAACAAACAAAATGTGCTACCAAAATGAAAAACCAAACAAAATGAAAAACTGGATAGATGAATAATGTGCATCCAGGCATAAATAATTTGGATATTTTTGGCACATCTGAAAATTTGAATAGTCATTGCCAGTGTAGACTGGCATATTAGTTTCAGCCCTAATGTGAATGAACTTCCCCCCACTATTTGCTTGGCTGCAGTAAAGTCTGGTAACCAATGAGAAGAGGGAAGTCGGGGACTATGATGGAAAAGAGGGTGAGGATTCTAAGAGGAAAGTGATAGGAAGCAAGTAATGAAGGCAGGATTAGGGATGCAAAAAGGTGAGAGGGGTGAAGGCCATTAAGAGGTTAAAGTAGCATCTGTGTTAAGTCAATTAAAAGGGGTTTAGACAGCAGGCAAGGTACAGTAGAAAATCTGTTGTGGTTACAAGGATGGAAAGGAGAATTACAGCCAGGGAATAAGAGAAACAGGAAAAATAATGGACAGCAGCACTACACAATGGGCTCAATCCCATAGTCTGAGGATCCTGCGCAGAAGCTGCTCAAAGGGGATGCGCATGATTTGCGCCCATGCAGATCCGCATGGGATCCGCAGGCTGTGGGATTGAGCACATCATGCAGAGGAAGCCACCAAGGGTGTGATTTGTGACTTGAAGTGATACACACATAACCAAATCCTGCTTTACACATAGGTTTTATATATGCAAGTTTTAAATGGAGAATTTATATCTGCATACAGCCAGAACTGAATGCTAATTTGGGGTTAAATTAAAATATGTGGCTCAGAATTTTAGACGGCAAATCCAAACTCAAAGGGCAGAAAGAGAGTGAAGAAATTAGATCTGACATGAATATCTGCAGCAAATATACCCAACAAATTTGCCTGTTTCAATTCAGACCTGACAAAGTGGATACTCAGTCACATTTTACAGGATATCCCCATTCCTGCTTGGTTATTTCAGCTTGATCATTTTATTAGTTCAGTTCCTTCTTGTTGGCACCATTTTGTATGTGGAACAGCAGAACTAAAGTACCAAAATGCTGAAATGATCAAAATTACTAAACTGAAATACCAAATTAGACAATGTGTCTGAAATGAAATAATCAGATAAGTAGAATATCCATTTTGGTGTAAATATTCATTTGCATATGNTTGCCAGTGTAGACTGGCATATTAGTTTCAGCCCTAATGTGAATGAACTTCCCCCCACTATTTGCTTGGCTGCAGTAAAGTCTGGTAACCAATGAGAAGAGGGAAGTCGGGGACTATGATGGAAAAGAGGGTGAGGATTCTAAGAGGAAAGTGATAGGAAGCAAGTAATGAAGGCAGGATTAGGGATGCAAAAAGGTGAGAGGGGTGAAGGCCATTAAGAGGTTAAAGTAGCATCTGTGTTAAGTCAATTAAAAGGGGTTTAGACAGCAGGCAAGGTACAGTAGAAAATCTGTTGTGGTTACAAGGATGGAAAGGAGAATTACAGCCAGGGAATAAGAGAAACAGGAAAAATAATGGACAGCAGCACTACACAATGGGCTCAATCCCATAGTCTGAGGATCCTGCGCAGAAGCTGCTCAAAGGGGATGCGCATGATTTGCGCCCATGCAGATCCGCATGGGATCCGCAGGCTGTGGGATTGAGCACATCATGCAGAGGAAGCCACCAAGGGTGTGATTTGTGACTTGAAGTGATACACACATAACCAAATCCTGCTTTACACATAGGTTTTATATATGCAAGTTTTAAATGGAGAATTTATATCTGCATACAGCCAGAACTGAATGCTAATTTGGGGTTAAATTAAAATATGTGGCTCAGAATTTTAGACGGCAAATCCAAACTCAAAGGGCAGAAAGAGAGTGAAGAAATTAGATCTGACATGAATATCTGCAGCAAATATACCCAACAAATTTGCCTGTTTCAATTCAGACCTGACAAAGTGGATACTCAGTCACATTTTACAGGATATCCCCATTCCTGCTTGGTTATTTCAGCTTGATCATTTTATTAGTTCAGTTCCTTCTTGTTGGCACCATTTTGTATGTGGAACAGCAGAACTAAAGTACCAAAATGCTGAAATGATCAAAATTACTAAACTGAAATACCAAATTAGACAATGTGTCTGAAATGAAATAATCAGATAAGTAGAATATCCATTTTGGTGTAAATATTCATTTGCATATTCATATGGCTATCCAAAAATGCAAATAATATCTGAGAATACATATCTACTCTTCATTTCAGCTGTAGTACAAATGTATTGTACTACAAATGTAAGAGAAATGACAAAAGTGAAAACAACTCCCATGCATTATGAGCACTATAATAGCTCAAAATAGCAATAATATATTTAATAGCCACACAAAACAGCATCATTGTAAAGTCCTCTTTTCCCTCC
This sequence comes from Sphenodon punctatus, assembly GCA_003113815.1. Lineage (NCBI taxonomy): Eukaryota > Metazoa > Chordata > Lepidosauria > Sphenodontia > Sphenodontidae > Sphenodon > Sphenodon punctatus. The sequence goes on along the minus strand of QEPC01009479.1, from coordinate 1,385,697 downwards.
ACCTCAAAGGTAACTGGAACACAGCAGCAGGACTTTGCAGATGACTCAACAATATTTGCATGTATTAGCAGCCTGCATAAAGAGACTCCTATTGACTAGTTCCTGCAACTCACTGCTGCAGGAACAGTTCATTCACTTTACTCTGCATATAAAGGCAGAATAATAACCTGGATTAGAGAAGAAACAAGAACTTAATTTAGTACCTGAGGGTAATACCCGCTGAAAAAGGGAACAGTCCCCCAGGGTCCCTGCAGGATCAGACCCTGGCACTGTTCTTAGGGAATTAGTAAATAGTCTTATACAGTTATACATGTAGTTCTCCACTATATACTTATATCGATAGTCCATACTAGTATATCTCAGAAAGTCTTGCTAATGCCAGAAAACAGCCCTCCATTAACCCTGACCTTGTGTAGCCCCAGCTCTGCCAGGTCACTGCCTTCAGCAGGCTACTCAGGTCTGAGGTGTCTCCTGTAGGCTCCTTCCAATGCTGTACCTCTTCAGTACCCTGTAGAGGGCAGTCCCCAGCAGGGGTGTTCACCAGGAACCCACTTAACTTTTGTTTTTTGTTTTCATTTTTTTCTGGTTTTCAATATTGAGGATTTTCATTGTTGGAATTGTTTCATTTTTGTTTTCCATTGGTTTCAATGGGAAATGTATTTCCGGCTGTATTTCTAGCTGTCATTTTTTCATCCTATTTACATGGAACTTGGACAGAGCATATTTCTAACCACAGGAATCATCCCTGCCAATTGTCATAAAGATTGGATAAAAAGTTCCAATTTAAAAGCAATTTAATTGCATGGTTTGTGCACACATTTCCAGATCTAATGTCTTTATTTTCTATCCAACGTAGATGACATTTTTACTCATTCTGACCCACATTCAGGGGATCTGTCATGCCAAATTTCAGAAACATTGGATAAAGGATCCTGATTTCATAAGCAATTTAATCATTTCATGGTTTGAACACACATTTCCAGTTCTAATACCTTGCTGTTCCATCTAATGTGGATGAAACCTAGATAGGTTGTACCTCTTACCAAAAGGATCATCCATGACAACTTTCAAAAATTTTGAATAAAGGGTCCCAATTTTATAAGCAATGAACTTTTTGTGATTTGAACAGATGTTGCAAATTTCATTAAATCAAAAACAGGTGTTGCTTAAATTAATGTTTGAAGTATAAAGGTTTTACTAGATGCAGATATTTGATTTTTGGAGCATTTGTAGAAAGGGTGATGAAGACAGGAGGAGGTGGGCAGAGCAGAGGAGAGGCAGGTGCCAGAAGCACTGGCACGGGCTTCAGTCATTGGCACCACAAAGTCTGGGGGCAAATACATGGGGGGGGGGAGAGATAGGTGCAGAGTTCTGCTTTTATGAGCCCTTGCAGTGAGGCTGGAAACTTCAGCACACATAGTCACACACACAGAGCACTGAGCCAGCCTATGAGCCACACAAGATCTAGCCATAGTGAGGACTGTGCAGCTTGGCAGAAGCTTATATTTGTTCCCCAATGCGCACCCCAAGTGTCTCCAATTGAAGTGATTGGGTACTGGCAAGTTGGAAGCCTTGGCATGGGCAGCATCTCCAGAGAATGAGCCTCTTATACCATGAAGTCTCTTGTGTTTGTCACAGTGGTACAAGATGGCTTTGTTATGCCAATTGGCCAGAAGAAATGTCAGTCATGTATTCTCATCCTGTGCTGTGCTCACTCCAAACTCCCTCCTTGTTAATGGGAAGTTGGAAGCATCTGTTTAGGAATTAGACAATAAGAGATTCTCTTATGTCCTCTGTCACAGTGCAGCAGCAAGATGTGTTAGGGATGCATATTGTCGGCGCGTCCAATAAAGAGACAGGACACATGGTATGGATTTAAATAGCTGCACCCTTTATTAATCCAATAACCAATAAACCAGAATAGGTGAGGGGTGATATCGCCTATTGCGATCAGGGTCCAGTATCAACCATAGCATATTACCTATTAACTTCAGGAGATGCCTTGGCATATCCTCAAGGACTCCTTCCATGAACACATAACATCTCACCTTTGTCCAGCGCAACCTGCATGGCCAAAGGGGACATAGTCCCAATGGATTTGAGTAAGGTGTAAGGTGCCCACTGGTGGGGGGGCATATTATCCCAGGTCACCTCCCCCAGGGAAACTGCCCCCATTACATGCCATATTATGCAAAGCCATAGAGTTGTTCTCCCCATCTCTTAATGAGATTACTCCTATTTACATATGCTAATTAACCCCGATACTGGACCCCTGCCACAAAGGACACGCCGATACCATCGGACGTTCTGGACCCCACACTTATCGTAACATCGCCCTCAAACTTGCAATTAGGGAACTCAAGTACATGACATTCGCAGCTGGGGACAGGTGGACGTGGTCACCTCTAAATAATTATAACTTCCTAGGTGTTATTCCCTCGTGCTAGATTGGCCCTTCCCCAATTTCATCCAACCATTTCCTAATGACCCTATTACTTGCTTTCCTAGCCTTACCAATCTTTCCTGGTGGTACACACGATCCCAAATTCCTTCTTCCCATTAATTCGGTCCACAGGACACTAGCCCTGGGAAATAAGAGCTTCACCCCCCCTAATGCCCTGTTTAATGTTGTTCATTAACTGAATCCCTTTTAAATCTGGCAAATCATTCTCCCCTAGATGTAAAACAAAAATGTCGGGCGCCCCGCCCCACACCAAACACCTGAACTTGGGAAGCAGCTGATGCCACTGCATACCACCCTTTCCATGCCAGCGGATCACAGCTGTTTCAGATAACCCCAGCTGCAATCCCATGTTGGTGCTCCTTGTGGCGTTGGCGGCCCATTGAACAAGGCTATGCCCCACAATCCACACGATCGCTCTTAGACCCCTAGGGCAACCTGTCGATGACAAAAAACAACATATCCATCAATGCATCCCCATGCACGTATGTGTTATAAGCCCTTGACTGCCACCGACCAATTCCCTGTATGACCTCACTCGACATCCCCATCTGAGCTGCAAAGGTAGAGGCTCCAATCCTGAAGGAATGCGAGCCATACTCTCTGTTAGGCAACTGGAGCTTGTCCAATGATTCCCGCAGCACTGCCATAACTTGATATCTAGTTACTGGCACCCTGTTCTCATGGCAAAAGAATATTCCCGTGCCACCCAGTCTAATCCGCCCATAAGCTGAAACCGCCAGAACCGGACAAATCCCTACCACCCCTGCCCATGCTAACTTCACCCAAGTCCCTCTACCCCTTTGGTCAGTTTTAGAAAAAAGCAATCTGATTACCAACCCCTGAGGGCTTACCCTAACGTCCTGTACCCTTAATGCCCTTCCTGAGCTGTCCCGCCCTGATTATGCCACTAACTCCCCCACCCTAAAAGCCCCCCAAAAAGCTAATGCAAACAGAGCAGCAAACAAACACTGTTTGAACTCATTGTAACAAATCAACTGCAACATGCTTACAATTTGCCCCAATAGGCAGGGGGTAATTGGCAATCTGCTGTCAACTGGAGCGGCCTGCTCCCGTGACCAAGATTCAAGTAGATGACGAGAAAAGAAACCCCCATCAGGGGACGGATGACCAGTCAATCGGCTCATGAACCTGATTGCTGCAAGTTTTCTAGCAATGGTTCTAGGGGCAAGGCCCTTCCTTCGTAGGGACATGGCAAACTGTAAAAGGTGCCCCTCCTGAATCACAAAACCCAGCCCCCACCCCTTTATTGCCCTGAACCTCTGAAATGCCTGAAACACCCTGGTGTAAGTCGCTCTGGTCTGAGGTGCCAAAGAACCATGCACAGCTGTGCAAAGCTCTAGGATCCAAGGATCCAAATTGCTGCTGGAATAGGCTCTGGATTCAAATTGGCCCGGGGTGCCAACAAATGGAAGCGCTCCATCTGGAATCGAGAAAGAGCATCGGCGATCTCATTCTCGAGTCCAGGTACATGCTTGGAATGAAATAAGATGTTATACTTCAAACAAGAGGTGACCAATGCCCTAACTAACCCCATTACATGGCTGGAGCGCAATGACATGGTGTTAATAATATGGACCACTGCCTGGTTGTCACACCAGAATAGGACAGCTTTGTTGGCCCACTGCGCATGCCACAACTGCACCACCACTACTATTGGAAACAGCTCCAGGAAAGTCAAATCTCTTGTAATACCTTCCTGAATCCATTCCAACGGCCAACAAGGAGAGCACCACATGTCACAAAAATACACGCCAAACCCATGCACACCCGCTGCATCTAAATAAACTTGAAATTCAGACTTAAGGAGACGTTGTTCTCTCCAAACGCTAACCCCATTAAAATCCTTTAAGAATTGGCTCCATACCTCCAAGTCCTGCCTCATCTCTCTGGTGAACCTAACATGATAATGGGGTAACTGTTTGCCAGCCAGCTTGACATATATTCACGACATAAATGCCCTACCCAAGGCGATAACCCTGAAGACAAAGTTAAGACTCCCCACTAGGGATTGCAGCTGCTTAACTGTGATCTTTACCAACTGCTTGCAATCCTCAACCTTCACCATCAAGGCCTGGACTTTATCCATAGGCAACCATGACACCCCTTGTATAGTATCCAATTCTATGCCTAAGTATGTCAGTGTAGTACTAGGCCCCTCCGTTTTCTCCGGCGCCAAAGGAAGCTCAATGTGCTCTGCCATCCGCTGAAAAGTGTCCATTAATTCTTATTCTCATCTTCCCCAGGCGTGACTATAGGGTCGCTAAAGAGGAGAGCAAATAGATCAATGTATTCAACCTTCCAAATTTTCTCCCTGGTGGCCGGCAAAAGGCACTCCCCGATTGGAGCTGAAAGGTCCACATACGACCCTCCTTCCTAGGTTGATGCTGCAAATTCCCTGTCTGCCCTGCCTGACTCATAGACGGCTGCCCCCACACCTGCAACGCATGACGCACTCCCTCTGAGTCATACCCCCCATCACTGCCACCTGATCCCAAACTCTGGTGCCCCGCATCCTGCCACCCTATCTTTGGGTTAGCTACTTGAACCCACCTACCATTCCACCACAAATATTGTGGTGTCCTTTTGTGAGGCGGGGATACCTCCATCCCCCCAAACCCCCTACACCTCCCGGGTATCCAATGCCCCCCGCCGTACCCAAAAAAGGTGCAACGTGAGATGCCTCACTGACCCCTTGGGCCTGCCCCTCTCATACAGGCTCACCATAGCCCTGGTCCATAGCTGATTCCACTCCACTGGATGCCTCTACTCCAGCAGAGCTCTGACCCCTCTCAGCAAGGGCTCTTTCCACCACATCGAGCCTGGTCCTTACGCTCGAGTCCTCACCATCCTCCTCCATGTCCCCGCCTTCCTCCAGCCTGCAATCATACTGACAGGGGGTGGCCCCCCTTGATTAGCCTCATCAGCCCCACTATCTTCCTGCACCGACTCCACTGGCATTTTCCTGTCCCCCCATGCCCTGCGGTTTTCCCTGCCATGCGCTAGAGGGATCCTTCTACCTCCCCATCCTAAACGTGTTTCTGCCCCAAAAGTGCCCAGGGGACTGCTGTCCCCCAACTAGCCTGCCCCTGACCAAACCTCCCCGGGCAGCGAATGCACCACCACAGGAGGTGCAGGCCACAGAAAGCCACTAGGCCCCAAATAAGGAGTCGGCCCATCCCTGCCCCTATTACTGAAAGGGTGGGGCAATCCATTCGCTACCACTAGGTCCCATGAAGGAGGGGGTACCTCCACAAACCCCAGACCCCGAAGCGGAGCCAAACCATCCCCTGCCACCACTTATCAAAGGAGGACAACCATCCTCCCACACTAGGCCCCGAGGGGGGCACAGGCCCTCCTATCCCACTGGGCCTTGCCTCGCTCCCCCATCCTGGCATCCCCCATACCTGCCTCTGAAATTGTCCCCTTGTGCCTCCTATTGGCCCGATCTGTGCAGGCTGAAGGCCCAGGCCCGAAAAGCATGGTCTCGAACACCGCCAGTCGCTCACCATCCGAGTGTACCAAGGGGGCCCAACATTCCCTGACCCCCCCATCTTTCTTGAACCCTCAGAGGCTGATAGGGTGGACCAGCACCGTCCCCTCCTTCCTCTCCTCTATCCTCTCTCCCCTCAGAGAGGGGCTCCTTCACCCCCCGCTGTGCCCCACTGCCACCTCAAGGTGAGGTGGAGGCTGTTCCTCTTCTCCCTCTGATCCCCGACCTTCCTCTCCTGCCCACTCTAGGCCCAGGGCATGCCTTCATGGTGCTTCCAGACCTGGGCTGGGGATCATCCCCTCTCCCACTCCCAGCCCCTCGCCATCCAGCTCTAGGCCCACCCGGCCTCCCTGCTCATCCAGCTCTTTTAGGCATCGCCTGGGCCTCACTGACTGACTGTCCCCCAACCCCACTGGGGGCTGCCCTAGGCCTCTTAGTTCCCCTGGAGGAGGGTTGCGCATTTCCCCAACCCTTGAGCCCCTCTTCTGCCCCTGGGCCATCCTCCACCCCACCCCCTTCTCTCAGTCGTGACGGGGGGAATCCCCCGGGTCCACCTACTCCCTGGACTGTTTCCCCATGAATGAGCTGCTCGCGCCGCCTCATCCCCGATCCGCGCTGCAAACCCATCAGTCAACCGCACCTTCTGTGACCTCAGCCCCAGGCCCCGACGCCGAGAACCCTTACAGCGCATGCTGCTTCATTCCCCGTTCGTCCTAGACTGAGCAGGGAGCGATCTAACAGCCATGAACCATGTGGCCACAGGCGGCCAATCACGCTGCTCCCTTTCCCCGCTTGCCGGCCAGGGTTGCTAAGCAACCCTACCCGACAGCACAGGAGCAGCCTTCAAGGGGCGCACCTAGAACAAGCGCCCCTGCATCTACTGAAGTTACATGCTCCGTCTCCTAGGCACGACAAAGCCCCCCCTTTGCCCTGGATTCAGCAGGGGGGCATTGGCCAGCCTGGATGTGTCAATCATGTCTCTTGATTGCTGGTCTACTTTCCCCTCCTCTCTGCCTTGCTGTCTGAAGTCCTGGTTATGTCCTGGAATTTTCATTTTTCCCAAAATCTTCCGGACTAGTATTTGTACAACTTTTGTTAAAATTACAAATTGTTTATAAAATTGGGGAATTTTATCCAATCTTTTGGATTTTTTTCAGGAATGATCCCTTTGGTGAAGGATACACTTTATTTTAATTTCACACAAACTGGATTTAAAACAAATATGTTACCACTGGAAGAGTGTGCACAAACCATGAAACATACATTGCTTATAAAATAGGAACACGTTATCCAGTCTTTATGACATTTGGCAGGAATAATACCCAGGATGAGGGGTACAAAAGTGCATTGAAACTGGATAGGAAGCAAAGATGTTACAGCTGAAAATGCATCACAAACTATTATGCTTATAAAATTGGAACCCTTTATTCAATCCTTTCAAAATGTGGCAGGGATGTTCTCCAGGATAAGGGGGAAATCCCTACAAATGTCATGCAAATTAGACTGAAAACAAAAAAGTACAGCCTGATATTTATGTCCCAAAATTTGATTATTTTTTTTTAATTCTGAAATATTTATTTTTATTCCAAAATGTCATTATTTTTTGTTGTTGTTTCTGGTATTAATTAAAAAACCAACAAAATTATGTTATTAATGCAAAAAACAAAACAAAAATGAAGCACACACCCCTAGTCCCTAGGTTAATCCACAGCCAAGACCTCTGGCCCATGTACTTTGCCAGCCTACCACCTCAGCTCAGCTCTCCAGGCCCACAGGCATTCAGAACCATGGAGAAGGTTCCTGCTGAGATACTGGTTCCAGAAGAGATGTGTCCCTGGTCACAGCCAGACACTGACAGAAGCTTCTCTGCTTGGGCTTCTCTTTATATCCCTGGAGTAGGCATGGCTAGCCCTCCAGACCTCTAGCATTTAAAGGGTCAGTATCTCCCACTCCCAACTCTGTACTGTCTCTCTATGGGTTAGCTCAGCCTAGTACTACAGATCTGGCTCTGCCAAGCCCTTATCCAGCCCTCTGACTGACACATTTCCTATTTCCTCTGCCACACCCATACCTAATCCTCTTAATTATTGTTATTATTATTTATTAAATTTATATGTCACTCCTCTCCTGCTATAAGCATCTCGGGGTGGCTAACAACATTTAAAAATACATAATAAAATAAAATACATTAAAAACAACATTAATAACTCCAAAGTTAAAATAACCCAGTACCAAAACCCCTCCCTAGACCAACCCACCCATCCCATTTCCCTCAGTAAAGGCCTGACAGAACAGCCAGGTCTACAGAAAAAGGGGAAGTGAGCGGTCAGGTGGACCTTCAATGGGAGAGAGTTCCACAGCAACGGTGCAGCCACAGCGATTGCCCTCATCATGGTCAACACCCAGGAAACCCGGGGGACCTCAAGGAGCTCCCAGCCAACGGCAGAAGTAAATCCAAGATCTGGACGGTGAGGCAGTCCTGCAGGTCAGTGGGGCCAAGGCCATTAAGGCTTTAAAGGTCAACACCAACACCTTGAATTGGGCCTGGAAGATTATCAGCAGACAAGATTATGGAGCAATGTGCTCTCATCCACCCATCTCCTCCAGGAGACGGGCCGCCACATTTTGCACCAGCTCCCATTAGGCTGTTTCCTGCTACTCCCATATTTTTGGGTATCACATCAGGTACTTGACAGGCTACCTGGGTACCAATTAGACACCCAAATACCTCCCAAAATCAGTAATTTCTGGTACCACTTTTTTGATTTACTGACTCCCAATCAGTAAGTTGGCATACCAATTAGTATATCAGATTGAAAAACTGAAGAGCAGCATAATTTATTTTTTAAAAAAGTTACCAGTAATTTTTCTAGGACCAGAGTTGACTTTCTGGGTGCCAATTGGTATATCAGGTTGAAAAACTGAAAAATTAGCACGACTTTTTTTTTTTTTTTAAGGGGACCAGAAGTAGTTTTCCCAGAACCAGATGTTGACTTTCTGGAGTGTAAAAATCAATTTTAAAATTGATTTTAAAGGGGGTGGGGGAGTACAAAAATTATGTCCAGAAATAGTTTCCCAGTTGACTTTCTGGGACTGGAAATCAGTTTTCCAAGACGGAAAACTCCAAGATAGAAAACTTCTGAAATGGCTGTCAGGAGTCGGTATATCGACATACAAGTCAAGAAATCAGTACCAGAAGTCAACATTCTGGGACTAGATTTTTCCATTCTGAGACACTGGGTGGCTGAATCGGGTCATAATCGGGTACCCATCGGTACCTGATGGTTGTTGGGTCAATTCAGATACTGGAAATTCAACAGGTTACCTGTTTTTGTGGGTATCCTCTTTCAGCTCTAACCTGGATGTTGTCTTAAAGATTCAAGAGGATCTTCTAGGAACATCCACCTGTCACAAAAAGACCCATGCTGTCTGAAATTAACTTTAAACAGAGTGTATAGACTTCATCTGTAGACAGTCAAAGAAGCAGATCATAAAAGCTCCTCCTCAATAGCTTCCTCTCTCACAAAAATGCCTTACAGGGCAAATGGGCTGGTAGCATGGGATCCAGAAGGGGGAGATCAAAGGGTTATGGTAGCACGAACGAAGCCTCTTCCTGACTCCACCCCCTTTGAGTGTCGTGATGTCATGACATTCAGAAAAGGGGTGTGGTTACACCAAAAAGGGGTGGAGACCCACTTCACTCCCCTTTCTGATATGACCGTGCCCCTTTTCCAGATGCCATGACATCATGATGCTCTAAAAGGAGCATGGTCACACCAGAAAGGGGTGGGGTTAAGCAGTTGTTCCACCTCCTGCTCTTCCTGAACGTAATTCTGCCAGTGTCCTTGGCTGGCAGATAATAGATAGAGAGAACTTTGGAGCAGAGTGGCTTTCACAGAGAACTGCCAACTAGGTCAAATTATTTTACACACATATCTCTATATCATGCATGCAAACACATTGCACCTGCCATTGCAGCAACATGCATGCTCTTGAAATACCTTGAAAAGACAGGCTTGAGAACAACAATTATAACTACTGGATACAAAAATGATGGACTAAATATAGATTTGGGCAAGCTACCATCTAAATATGTAATGGTCAGACTGCTGTTTGTACCTACCTGCTTTGTTCCTTACATTGTTTTCAAATGCTTTGACATGTGAACCATCTTTTCCAGATGCTTCTTAACTCTTCCATCTCAACCATCTCTTTCTAAATTCCCTTCCTAGTGCTTATCATTATACATACCTCCTAGACTGTCTTCATAATTATAATTTGACTCTTGATTTCCCCTTTATATTTTAGTATTTTATAAGTCAGCTCCTTTTTTCCCTAACAGCACTACTCCCAAGTGGTGAGTTCATTACACACACACACACACACACACACACACACATCTCTATAGTTCTGATTTCTTATGTGCTCAAGGAAATGCCCTTTCGTTGCATAATTTCACCAACAGAAGTTGATCAAATAAAAGATAAATGAACTCCTTTGTCTCTTACATTTGGGGCCAACACTGCAAACATGCCTTCTCTAGATTAGAGACTTGAAATATCATTGACCACCACACCCCACTACTACTGAGCCCACACTCCAAGAAGNCAGCCTAGTACTACAGATCTGGCTCTGCCAAGCCCTTATCCAGCCCTCTGACTGACACATTTCCTATTTCCTCTGCCACACCCATACCTAATCCTCTTAATTATTGTTATTATTATTTATTAAATTTATATGTCACTCCTCTCCTGCTATAAGCATCTCGGGGTGGCTAACAACATTTAAAAATACGTAATAAAATAAAATACATTAAAAACAACATTAATAACTCCAAAGTTAAAATAACCCAGTACCAAAACCCCTCCCTAGACCAACCCACCCATCCCATCTCCCTCAGTAAAGGCCTGACAGAACAGCCAGGTCTACAGAAAAAGGGGAAGTGAGCGGTCAGGTGGACCTTCAATGGGAGAGAGTTCCACAGCAACGGTGCAGCCACAGCGATTGCCCTCATCATGGTCAACACCCAGGAAACCCGGGGGACCTCAAGGAGCTCCCGGCCAATGGCAGAAGTAAATCCAAGACCTGGACGGTGAGGCAGTCCTGCAGGTCAGTGGGGCCAAGGCCATTAAGGCTTTAAAGGTCAACACCAACACCTTGAATTGGGCCTGGAAGATTATCAGCAGACAAGATTATGGAGTAATGTGCTCTCATCTGCCACATTTTGCACCAGCTCCCATTAGGCTGTTTCCTGCTACTCCCATATTTTTGGGTATCACATCAGGTACTTGACAGGCTACCTGGGTACCAATTAGACACCCAAATACCTCCCAAAATCAGTAATTTCTGGTACCACTTTTTTGATTTACTGACTCCCAATCGGTAAGTTGGCATACCAATTAGTATATCAGGTTGAAAAACTGAAGAGCAGCATAATTTATTTTTAAAAAAAGTTACCAGTAATTTTTCTAGGACCAGAGTTGACTTTCTGGGTGCCAATTGGTATATCAGGTTGAAAAACTGAAAAATTAGCATGACTTTTTTTTTTTTTTTTAAGGGGACCAGAAGTAGTTTTCCCAGAACCAGATGTTGACTTTCTGGAGTGTAAAAATCAATTTTAAAATTGATTTTAAAGGGGGTGGGGGAGTACAAAAATTATGTCCAGAAATAGTTTCCCAGTTGACTTTCTGGGACTGGAAATCAGTTTTCCAAGACGGAAAACTCCAAGATAGAAAACTTCTGAAATGGCTGTCAGGAGTCGGTATATCGACATACAAGTCAAGAAATCAGTACCAGAAGTCAACATTCTGGGACTAGATTTTTCCATTCTGAGACACTGGGTGGCTGAATCGGGTCATAATCGGGTACCCATCGGTACCTGATGGTTGTTGGGTCAATTCAGATACTGGAAATTCAACAGGTTACCTGTTTTTGTGGGTATCCTCTTTCAGCTCTAACCTGGATGTTGTCTTAAAGATTCAAGAGGATCTTCTAGGAACATCCACCTGTCACAAAAAGACCCATGCTGTCTGAAATTAACTTTAAACAGAGTGTATAGACTTCATCTGTAGACAGTCAAAGAAGCAGATCATAAAAGCTCCTCCTCAATAGCTTCCTCTCTCACAAAAATGCCTTACAGGGCAAATGGGCTGGTAGCATGGGATCCAGAAGGGGGAGATCAAAGGGTTATGGTAGCACAAACGAAGCCTCTTCCTGACTCCACCCCCTTTGAGTGTCGTGATGTCATGACATTCAGAAAAGGGGTGTGGTTACACCAAAAAGGGGTGGAGACCCACTTCACTCCCCTTTCTGATATGACCGTGCCCCTTTTCCAGATGCCATGACATCATGATGCTCTAAAAGGAGCATGGTCACACCAGAAAGGGGTGGGGTTAAGCAGTTGTTCCACCTCCTGCTCTTCCTGAACGTAATTCTGCCAGTGTCCTTGGCTGGCAGATAATAGATAGAGAGAACTTTGGAGCAGAGTGGCTTTCACAGAGAACTGCCAACTAGGTCAAATTATTTTACACACATATATCTATATCATGCATGCAAACACATTGCACCTGCCATTGCAGCAACATGTATGCTCTTGAAATACCTTGAAAAGACAGGCTTGAGAACAACAATTATAACTACTGGATACAAAAATGATGGACTAAATATAGATTTGGGCAAGCTACCATCTAAATATGTAATGGTCAGACTGCTGTTTGTACCTACCTGCTTTGTTCCTTACATTGTTTTCAAATGCTTTGACATGTGAACCATCTTTTCCAGATGCTTCTTAACTCTTCCATCTCAACCATCTCTTACTAAATTCCCTTCCTAGTGCTTATCATTATACATACCTCCTAGGCTGGCTTCATAATTATAATTAGACTCTTGATTACCCCTTTATATTTTAGTATTTTATAAGTCAGCTCCTTTTTTCCCTAACAGCACTACTCCCAAGTGGTGAGTTCATTACACACACACACACACACATCTCTATAGTTCTGATTTCTTATGTGCTCAAGGAAATGCCCTTTTGTTGCATAATTTCACCAACAGAAGTTGATCAAATAAAAGATAAATGAACTCCTTTGTCTCTTACATTTGGGGCCAACACTGCAAACATGCCTTCTCTAGATTAGAGACTTGAAATATCATTGACCACCACACCCCACTACTACTGAGCCCACACTCCAAGAAGGCTACTGTCAGCCTAACCAGGATGCCCCTGCGGGACTGAGATCATGGTTTCTGTTCCCCTCCACTGGCCCTTCACTGCCCTACTGCCAGGACACTATGTGCTGTAACTGTGACAACAGCAGCAGCTGAGCCGATCATCCTTTCTTCTAAGTTATTTGCATTTTTTTGCAAACAAACTCACATTAACCTTTTATATAAGTATACTGACGCAACTACACAACTTCCATTACAAGGCTCTAATTCTGATACTTTGTGTTGAGGTAGTGACTTACTCCCCAAACAATCACACTTGAAATCTTGAAGTGCAACATTAGACTACAGTCTGGTAAACAGTTTGATGTTGCTCCACCTTCCTTTGGTTGTAATTCTGTATCATTTACACAAAGAGAACACTAAACCAAAGTAATTGCAGATGCAGAGTAGTAGAGGGTGCATGCACCCTTAGGTAAAGACAGCACATCCAGATCCCCCTTTGCCCTGGCATTTCACACAAGCCGTTACTTTAAAATACAATCCCAAGTGCAGTGTGTACTTAGGCGTATGGACCCTTTGAATTGTAGTGCAAAGTAACTGTTCATGTGAACTGGCAGGAGGGAGGAGGATCGGGCTATTCTGTCTTCACCCAGGCAGAAAGCCACACAGCGTAAGAGATGGGTCTCTGTGACAGCACAATGAGAATTCCCTCCAACCCGTCAGAAATGAGAAGCCTCTGGTGGGATGGACACGATTCTCATTGCACTATCTTCTCCCAGGCAGAGACCAGCAAGTTGCATGGGTCTCTGCCCAGACAAAGACAGTGCAGCCCGACTGCCCTCCACCCCTCCCTCTGGCAGTATNTACGTTTGTGAATGTACAAATCTAGAATGGGTAAAAAAATTCCAACAATTCAGTTCTGGAGAAATGTAAAGATAGATGGTTTCATCATTTGAGCTGTATAATAAGAACAAAACTGTATATTTTGTATGTGTGTTTTATAGGTCACAGTGTGCATACATATTTACTGTCCAGTTATTCATTTTAAATCTAAAAAAACCCAAAACAAAACAAGAAACACCATAAATACAAAATTAAAAGTTAATTCCCCAAATCAATATTTGTTTGACACAAAAGAGTTACATGCCATTGACAGCCAGGTGTCTTAGTGCAGCAGGAGTTAATCTGGGCCTCTCTGCTGCAAATGAGTAATTTGCAAAATGGGTTGCAACAAGAACAACCCTAGGTTTTGCACTTTGGAATCTGAGCATTTTTGTGATAATTCTGTGTTTACACTGTAAAACTAGGTGATTTTGCATTTGGAGCCAGACCAGACCAGATTTATAAGAACATAAGAGTCATACTGGGTCAGACCAATGATCCATCAAGTCCAGCATCCTGTCTCCAACAATCTTGGTCACCAAGGAAAAGTACCCGACAGGTGATAATGGAGTGAATAATTCTCTGTTGTTCATTCTCAGTTCCCTAAAGCCAGAGGTTACATCCCCAAACCTACTTGGCTAATAGCTGTTAATGGACCTGCACTCCAAGAACTTATCCAACCCTCTTTTTTTTAACCACATCTATACTGGTGGTCTTGACCACATTCTCTGGCAACAAATTCCACAAATTAATTGTGCATTGAGTGAAAAAAATATTTTACTTTGTTTAAAATCTGCTGTCAGTTTCATTGTGTCCCCTAGTTCTAGTACTATCTGAGAGGATACCAAACAGCTCCCTATTTATGCATTCTACATCACTCATAAGTTTATAAACTTCTATCATATTCCCTCTCATTCGCCTCTTCTCCAAACTGAAGAGTCCTAAACTATCAAGCCTCTTTTCATACAATAGTGTTCATACAAAGCTGTTCTATACCCTTTACCATTTTGTTGCCCTTCTTTTTCCGTTTTCCCTTTCTACTTTATCTTTTTTGAGATGGGGCTACACAACCGGTACAGCAAACAATATTCAAGGTGCGGTCACACAAAGAGGATTTATTTATTTATTTATTTTTACTCTCCCTTCTCCTGAAGGCTCAGGTTCACAACAGTGAAATTAAGAAACAAAATATAAACTACAATACTATATTAAAATTCCTTAAAACCCCACCACCTCACTCTTTACCCTCACCTACCACCCACAAATCCTCCTCCCCAACCTCTCTACCCAATACCAACAAACCCTATTCATGCCTGTCAAATGCCTGGCCAAACAAAAAGGTCGTAGATCTCCTCTGGAATATGAACAGGCTCAAGCTTAGGCAGTAGGGATGTGCAAATGCGGTTCGGCTGTTCGGAGTTCGGCTGTTCGGAGTTTGAACTCGAAAATGACCGAACAGTTCGGTCATTTTCGGGTGAGTTCGGATGAGTTCAGAGGTGGAAAAACCTGACTGAAAGGCCCATTCGGTGGGGAAAATGTGACTGGAAGGGGGAGGCAGCTGAGGAGCAGGCTTCCTGGCACCAGGGGTGGAGACCAGGGGTGGTTTCAGGGCCAAATGATACCGATACCAAAAAAATCTTCAAATTCGGTATCGATATTGGTACCGATAGCACTATTTTGAATGTTCGGCCATGTTTGGCCTAACCGAACTCCGCTGAACCTAACAACCAAATCTGAACTCGGTTTTCGAACCGAACAACCGAATGGCCGAATATCCAAACTGTGTTCTGTTCGCACATCCCTATTCGGCAGATCTCCAAAAGGAGGGAGTTCCAAAATTATGGGGCAGCAACCAGGAAATCCCTCCCTGCATGCCCTCAATGTAGCAACTTCACAGAGAGAAGGCAGTCACAGGAGGGCACCCTCGTCAGACCTCAGAAGCCATTGTAGGACGTAGGGGAAGAGTCGGTCTTTCAGATGCCTGTGGCCCAGGCCATTTAGAGCTTTATAAGTTAAAACAAGCACCTTGAATTGTGCCTGGAAAGCTATTGGTAGCTAGTGTAGACTCCGGAGACCGGTGTAATGTACTCCTGGTGACCTGTTCCTAACAGAAAGCAGGCTTCGGCTTTCTGCACCATCTTCAGCTACCAAAGAGTCTTCAAGGGCAGCCTTGCATACAGTGCATTGCACTAGTCTAGCCTTGAGGTTACGAAGTCATGGATGACAGTGGCCAGATCTGAATCTGATAAAAAGGGTTGCATTGTGCACCCAGCATTGAGTACATATAGTTTAGATTATTTTTTCCCTATGTGCATCATTTTGTACCCATCAACATTGAATTTTAGTTCACCAGGCAGTCACCCACTCACACAAGATCCTCCTGCAGTTCTGCACAGTACACACAGTTTTTAACTACCTTGAATAATTTTGTGTCATCTGAAAATCTGATCACCTCACTCTTTACTCCCATTTCCAGATCATTAATTAATATATTAAACAACGCTGGTCCCAGAAGAGATTCCTGGGACATGCCACTATTTACTTCTCTCCATTGCAGAAACTGACCATTTAGTCCTACCCTTTGTTTCCTATCTTTTAACTAGTTATCAAGCCACAATAGGAAACTTCCTCCTATCTCACGACTATTATGTTTCCTCAAGAGTCTTTCATGAGGGACCTTATCAAACACTTTCTGAAAATCCAGATATACTATATCAACCNGTGTTGAGGTAGTGACTTACTCCCCAAACAATCACACTTGAAATCTTGAAGTGCAACATTAGACTACAGTCTGGTAAACAGTTTGATGTTGCTCCACCTTCCTTTGGTTGTAATTCTGTATCATTTACACAAAGAGAACACTAAACCAAAATAATTGCAGATGCAGAGTAGTAGAGGGTGCATGCACCCTTAGGTAAAGACAGCACATCCAGATCCCCCTTTGCCCTGGCATTTCACACAAGCCGTTACTTTAAAATACAATCCCAAGTGCAGTGTGTACTTAGGCATATGGACCCTTTGAATTGTAGTGCAAAGTAACTGTTCATGTGAACTGGCAGGAGGGAGGAGGATCGGGCTATTCTGTCTTCACCCAGGCAGAAAGCCACACAGCGTAAGAGATGGGTCTCTGTGACAGCACAATGAGAATTCCCTCCAACCCGTCAGAAATGAGAAGCCTCTGGTGGGATGGACACGATTCTCATTGCACTATCTTCTCCCAGGCAGAGACCAGCAAGTTGCATGGGTCTCTGCCCAGACAAAGACAGTGCAGCCCGACTGCCCTCCACCCCTCCCTCTGGCAGTGTGGAGAGGGGTCTGGCATCGGGGAAGCTACTTTGGTTTAGGTATATGTTTGAGCACTACCAAAAAGTGAAGTAGTTACCATGATGCAATTACATTGCAGAAACAAACTACTTCGACTTAATGCTTTCTGTCAGAAAGTAGCCTTAGTGATAGTAAGCCTGTCTTCTCTTTTGTAGATAATGGCAAAAGTGCCATTCATACCAGCACACCCAGCCTTAAACCCCACAGGGCAGGGCAGGATGGGGCCACTTGTTCTGTGTATGTGCTATTTAGCCATTTCCTCCCCCACACACACACACATGTTATTCAGGACTTCACTGGGAGGAACCCATTCATCCTATCCTATCTTCTCTGTGCAAGAGGGTAGGGGACAAAACTAGTAGACTGGCCAAGGGCAATGCACTGCACGAGACTGTCAGCTGTCCCACTTGCCTACCTGACCAACCTCCTTCACACACACACACACACACACCATCCAACAGAAACAGAAAGAAGCAGGTCAGTAAGCTGGACAAATTGCTGGAGACCCTAGGAAGCTGCTTCGCCTTAGTTCATTCTGGACACCAGTAGACAGAGTTTTCTTATGAAGTCAACAGGCCTTATCCAAAACTTTTAAAGTGTTTTCCATTGATTTCCATTAGGGATGGGTGTACAGAACCGAGTTCGGAAATTCAGTTTGGTTCGGTTAGAAAATCAAGTTCAGTTCGGAAGTTCGGTTCAGTCGACCGAACTGGTTGAGTTCAATCTGAACTCCGAACTTCCGAACCGCGTTCACCCATCCCTAATTTCCATGTATTTGGAAACAGGTCCTCTCTTTCATCCTGGGCTAAGCCATGTAGAAAGTTTTGAATTCAGTTGAGATATACACAGTGCATGGTGGGACATGATTTTCTGTAAATGGAGCTGTATGGAAGACCATTCCTAATTGGCATAATGTCATGGGCTGTGCTGGTTTGCATCAAGGAACTGGGTTCAGATTCACCTGTGGGTATTTTTAAATGAGCAAGGTGATGGTGGGTGGGGGGTGTCTGTGGCCGCTGAGTGGCACCACTGCAGAGTACCCACTCAGGTGGAGGGTGCATGGGAAGTGATTCTAATGGGTGGCTCCCAGGGTGACCACCGTGGTCATGCAAGCATATCACGCACTCCCCCTGCCACAAGCTGGCCCCGGAAACAATTCACATGGGCAGCTATTTCCCCTTCCACCTGCCCTGCAACACCCACACTACAATCCCCGGCCAGCTGTCCACCCCCTGCTATAATGAACAGGCACAGAAACAATGGGAACAAGAAGCCTCAGCAGCTAGTAACTCCTTCCTTCCCATGTCACCAGCAGTCCTGTCCAGCCACAGAGGTGCATACTGGCAGGGACACACAGGAATCCCAATACACCACACACAGAACACAGACAGCAGGGTGTCAGGGAAAGGAACAGGAAGGGGAAACATTCAGACTCCCAACACTCACACATCGGTTTGGGTGCCCACCAGGGGGGATATGGGTCCCTCAGGTTCTTGTGTGGCCTTTAGTTCCCTCATATGAAAGCAGGCCAGATCATCAGTAGGAAGGCAAACAACTGGTCCACTGATGAGGCCTTCCATCCTGGTCAGTGTCACAACCCCACACCCCACATGCAATGTCCACACAACACACACAGGAAACTGTAGGGTGACTGGAAGGGTGAGGTCCACGGGGGAAGGTTCCAGACCAACAAGGTAGGGGGTCAAGAAGGTATCCCACAGGGTCCCAGAGGGGGAGAGGGAGGAGTCTAGGACTATGGGAAAAAGCAGGGAAAGAGGTACCAAACACTCCAATATTCCACACTCTTCAGGCACTCTCACTATCACTCAGCAAACACTCACCATTCACACAGGATTCAATCTCACAGCAGATTCCACACAATGCTTTCTCTCTCCTTCACTCACTCTCTCCTCACAAGGGCCAGTTCCTCACAGACAAGCTGATCACCGGCAAGGCTTTTCCTTACCACCCAGCTTTTATTCCATCAGGGCCTACCCCCATTTTGTGCAGAGGTGCGCTGAATGTTGTAATGCGACTGATGGCCCCACCCCTCTGGGCTCCTCCCCACTGTCCTGGGGGCCTGTCTGCATGTCTCCGAGTGTGTGAGGGGTGGGTCCTGGGCTCCCTGCTCCACACACCTCCATTGTTGTATCCCCGATGTTGCCACGGGCTTGCCGGGGACGGTGGTAGAAGCCCTGCCCCCAAAAGTGGTTGCAGTGACCTCTGACAGCTTTGACCCCACCATGGGGCAATGGGGCCACCACTACCCGCTCTGGCTGTGCCACTTCCTCAAGAGAAGGGAGCCCTGAAGTTGCCCCCTGCTCTTGTCAATCGTTCAAATATTTTACCTCCATAGCTAAGGCTTGTATGGCTCGAGCCATCTCTTCTATTTGTTTAGCAGGATCCATGACTAGGGAATGGCTGTATGCCGGTGATACTGTAAGGGAAAGGGACAGGAAGGGGGAACACTCAGACTCCCAACACTCACACACCTCGGTTTGGGTGCCCACCAAGGGGGATACAGGTCCCTCAGGATCTTGTGTGGCCTTTAGTTCCCTCATATGAGAGCAGGCCAGATCATCATCAGGAAGGCAACCAAATGGTGCACTGATGAGGCACTCCCACCTGGTCAGTGACACAATCCCACATCCCACATGCAACGTCCACACAACACACCCAGGAAGCTGTAGGGTGATTGGAAGGGTGAGGTTCATGGGGGAAGGTTCCAGGGAAACAAGGTAGAGGGTCAAGAAGGTATTCCACAGGGTCCCGCAGGTGGGGGGGAGGAGCCTAGGACTATGGCAAAAGGCAGGGAAACAAGGTACCAAACACTCCAATATTCGACACTCTTCAGGCACTCTCACTC
>QEPC01009479.1:1335314-1365264 GCA_003113815.1 Sphenodon punctatus | reverse complement strand
ATGCTTATTTACACCCTTAAGAAATTTCAATAGATTAGTGAGACATGACTTTCCTTTTTTATATCCATGTTGACTTTTCTCCATTATATCATGTTTATCAATATGCCCAGTAATTCTGTTCTTAACAATCGTTTCCACCGGTTTCCCTGACACCAACATCAGGCTCACTGTTCTATAGTTTCCTCCAGAGGATCATCTCTGGAGTTCTTTTTAAATATTAGCATTGCGTTCACTACCCTCCAGTCCTCAGTTACAGTGGTAGATTGAATATTTGTGATTTTAATAGAAGGCGTACAAATAATACTAGTCCTGAAAATTTTGAGACAAAAAAACAAAAATTTCAGGACATAACAGGGATTTCAGGCAGCAAGGCAGAGGGAAGGGGGAAGCAGAACAGCAATCAAGAGACATGATTAACACATCCAGGCTGGCCAACATGCATCCCAAACACATCCTACAGCACTGTGACAGAGGACATAAGAGAATCTCTTATTGTCTAATTCCTAAACAGATGCTTCCAACTTCCCATTAACAAGCAGGGAGTTTGGAGTGAGCACAGCACAGGAGGAGAATACATGATTGACATTTCTTCTCATCAATTGGCATAACAAAGCCATCTTGTACCAC
The DNA here is from genome assembly GCA_003113815.1 of Sphenodon punctatus. Lineage (NCBI taxonomy): Eukaryota > Metazoa > Chordata > Lepidosauria > Sphenodontia > Sphenodontidae > Sphenodon > Sphenodon punctatus. Next base: position 1,364,637 of record QEPC01009479.1, on the reverse strand, counting down.
TGTGACAAACACAAGAGAATCCATGGTATAAGAAGCTCATTCTCTGGAGATGCTGCCCATGCCCAGGCTTCCAACTTGCCAGTACCCAACTGCTTCAATTGGAGAGGCTTGGGGGTGGGCACTGGGGAGCAAATATAAGTTTCTGCCAAGCTGTACAGTTCTCACTATGGCTAGATCTTGTGTGGCTCATAGGCTGGCTCAGTATTTTCTGTGTGTGACTATGTGTGCTGCAGTTTCCAGCCTCACTGCAAGGGCTCATAAAAGCAGAACTCTGCACCTATTCCCCCCCCCCATGTATTTGCCCCCAGACATTGGGGTGTCAGTGACTGAAGACTGTGCCAGTGCCTCTGGCACCTGCTCCTCTTCTTCTCTGCCCACCTCCTCCTGTCTGTTTCACCCTCTCTACAAATGCTCAAAAAAAATCAGATCTCTGCATCTAGTAAAACCTCTATAATTTAAACAGAGGCAACACCTGCTTTTGATTTAAGCAAATGTGTAACTTCTGTTAAAATCATAAAACTTGCATTGCTTATACATTTTGGACCCTTTATCCAATATTTCTGACATTTGTCAGGAATTATCCCCTTGGTGAGGGAAACAACCTGTTCAGATTTCGGAAAACAAAGACGTGATAGCTGGAAATGTGTGTGCAAACCATGAAATGAATAAATTACTTATAAAATCAGGAACCTTTATTCAATTTTTCTGAAATTTGGCATGGATGATTACTTTCATGAGGAGTAGGCGTCCAAATTTCATCTAAATTGGATGGAAAACAAAAAAATTGAAGCTCGAAATGTGTATGCAAACCATGGAACTAAATTGCTTATAAAATTGGAACCCTTTATCCAATCTTTATCATATTTGGCATGGATGGTCCCTGGGGTAACCATGCAAATATGAAAGATGAAAAAGTTATGGACAGAAATCCATTTCCCACTGAAACCAATAGAAAACAAAAATGAAACTTAAAACTTAAATAAAAAATTAGCGATAGCGAAAAACTAAAATTTTAATAATGAAAATTAAAAACAAAAAGGATCCTTGGTGACCACCCCTAATATTTGAGTCTCTTCAGAACTCTGATCTGAATACCATCTGGTCCTGGTGATTTGTTACTATTTAGTTTGTCCTTTTGCTATAGAACCTCTTCCAGAGTCACGTTGATTTGTGACAGTTCTTCTGATTCATCACCTATAAAGAATAGCTCTGCTGTGTGTATCTCCCAAACATCCTCTGCAGTGAAGACCGAAGCAAAGAACTCATTTATGTTCTGAGAATGTCTGATTTCTTTCTTTTCCCCACTCCTTTTTTTCCTTTTAAATGAGTTAATGTGTGAAAACACTTTTTGCAGTTTGAATTAAATGAAACTGGGTTTCTGCCACCTGGAGTTTTGGCCTGGACTTTGTGACACATGTCTGATATATGACAAGGGGACAAGGAGAAGTGGCAGAGAACATAGAAAAAGAGAGAATCTGTTTGAAAGAACAAAGCTAGATAAATTCACAGACAGAAAAGTTAGAGCATTTTAAAAATGTGTGCTAGCGAAAGATGCCCAGCATAACTCTTGAGTTTTACTGACTTTTGTTATTCTTTATTGAATTTTCTCTCAAGGTCATTCCAATTGTTATACTATGGCCACTTTTAATGTACCACTAAATAAATAATAAAATAAAATAAAATATAACAACAACAACAACAGAAAGAGGATTATGCATAGGTCCTGCTGACTCTTAGGTTTCATTTCCCCCGNGGTAGAAGCCCTGCCCCCAAAAGTGGTTGCAGTGACCTCTGACAGCTTTGACCCCACCATGGGGCAATGGGGCCACCACTACCCGCTCTGGCTGTGCCACTTCCTCAAGAGAAGGGAGCCCTGAAGTTGCCCCCTGCTCTTGTCAATCGTTCAAATCTTTTACCTCCATAGCTAAGGCTTGTATGGCTCGAGCCATCTCTTCTATTTGTTTAGCAGGATCCATGACTAGGGAATGGCTGTATGCCGGTGATACTGTAAGGGAAAGGGACAGGAAGGGGGAACACTCAGACTCCCAACACTCACACACCTCGGTTTGGGTGCCCACCAAGGGGGATACAGGTCCCTCAGGATCTTGTGTGGCCTTTAGTTCCCTCATATGAGAGCAGGCCAGATCATCATCAGGAAGGCAACCAAATGGTGCACTGATGAGGCACTCCCACCTGGTCAGTGACACAATCCCACATCCCACATGCAAAGTCCACACAACACACCCAGGAAGCTGTAGGGTGATTGGAAGGGTGAGGTTCATGGGGGAAGGTTCCAGGGAAACAAGGTAGAGGGTCAAGAAGGTATTCCACAGGGTCCCGCAGGTTGGGGGGAGGAGCCTAGGACTATGGCAAAAGGCAGGGAAACAAGGTACCAAACACTCCAATATTCGACACTCTTCAGGCACTCTCACTCAGCAAACACCATTCACATAGGATTCAGTCTCACAGCAGATTCCACACAACGCTTTCTCTCTCCTTCGCTCACTTTCTCCTCACAAGGGCCAGTTCCTCACAGACAAGCTGATCGCTGGCAAGGCTTTTCCTTACCAGCCAGCACCTCCCCCCACTGTGTGCGGAGGCGCGTTGAGCGCCGTAATGCGACTGATGGCCCTGCCCCTCTGGACTCCTCCCTACTGTCCTGGGGCCCCGTCTGCACATCTCCGAGTGCGTGAGGGGTGGGGTCTGGGCTACCCACTCCTCCATTGTAGTATCCCGGATGTTGCCGCGGGCTCGCCAGGGACAGCGGTAGAAGCCCCGCCCCCAAAGGCGGCGGCAGCAGCCTCTGACATAGGGAGCAAAGTGCACAATAAGCCCAGTGCCAATAATGTGCACAGAAAGGGAATGGGGGAAGGAAACCACAGGAAATTCCACATAGGCAATCCAGGCGAACAGTGAGCACTGGGCACAGCATTGCCAGCAAGCAGAAAAGTCCATGACCCATGTGCAGAGGTTTCGGGGCAGCAAGATTCCATGGTACTGGCAGACCTGTCTGCTAGCATGGCTAGCTGCCGTCATTCATTCGGGCAGGAGCTGCATAGCCGCCCATTGCCACAGACCTTTTGGCTTACCCCGTATGGAGCACTTCAGATTTCTCAGCAGTGCTCCATGAGTGGATACTACAATGGAGGAGCGGGGAGCCCAGACCCCACCCCTCGTGCACTTGGAGACGTGCAGACGGGACCACAGGACAGTAGGGAGGAGTCCAGAGGGGCGGGGCCATCAGTCGCGATACGGCGCTCAGCACGCCTCTGTGCACAGTGGAGGGAGGCGCTGGCCGGTAAGGAAAAGCCTTGTCAGTGATCAGCTTGTCTGTGAGGAACTGGCCCTTGCGAGGAGAGAGTGAGTGAAGGAGAGAGATAGTGTTGTGTGGAATCTGCTGTGAGATTGAATCCTGCATGGAGCACTTCAGATTTCTCAGCAGTGCTCCATGAGTGGTCATGAATGGGTGCAGCATGGCTCATGGGAGCACGCATCCCCCTGCTCCACCTTCAGATGGGTGTTCAGTTGAGTGGATTCTGGGTGGCCATGAGGTGTAGCATCTTGTTTAATAACACCCATCACCTGTTCCCCAGGCAGGTAAGGGGCCATGTCACTTGATATATAGCAAAGAAGCTGTATATTACGTAGACATGAAGAAGCCCAGTTCTCCACAAAAGGACCAATTTCACTCATGCAATACGTTTGTGAATGTACAAATCTAGAATGGGTAAAAAAATTCCAACAATTCAGTTCTGGAGAAATGTAAAGATAGATGGTTTCATCATTTGAGCTGTATAATAAGAACAAAACTGTATATTTTGTATGTGTGTTTTATAGGTCACAGTGTGCATACATATTTACTGTCCAGTTATTCATTTTAAATCTAAAAAAACCCAAAACAAAACAAGAAACACCATAAATACAAAATTAAAAGTTAATTCCCCAAATCAATATTTGTTTGACACAAAAGAGTTACATGCCATTGACAGCCAGGTGTCTTAGTGCAGCAGGAGTTAATCTGGGCCTCTCTGCTGCAAATGAGTAATTTGCAAAATGGGTTGTAACAAGAACAACCCTAGGTTTTGCATTTTGGAATCTGAGCATTTTTGTGATAATTCTGTGTTTACACTGTAAAACTAGGTGATTTTGCATTTGGAGCCAGACCAGACCAGATTTATAAGAACATAAGAGTCATACTGGGTCAGACCAATGATCCATCAAGTCCAGCATTCTGTCTCCAACAATCTTGGTCACCAAGGAAAAGTACCCGACAGGTCATAATGGAGTGAATAATTCTCTGTTGTTCATTCTCAGTTCCCTAAAGCCAGAGGTTACATCCCCAAACCTACTTGGCTAATAGCTGTTAATGGACCTGCACTCCAAGAACTTATCCAACCCTCTTTTTTTTAACCACATCTATACTCCTGGTCTTGACCACATTCTCTGGCAACAAATTCCACAAATTAATTGTGCATTGAGTGAAAAAAATATTTTACTTTGTTTAAAATCTGCTGTCAGTTTCATTGTGTCCCCTAGTTCTAGTACTATCTGAGAGGATACCAAACAGCTCCCTATTTATGCATTCTACATCACTCATAAGTTTATAAACTTCTATCATATTCCCTCTCATTTGCCTCTTCTCCAAACTGAAGAGTCCTAAACTATCAAGCCTCTTTTCATACAATAGTGTTCATACAAAGCTGTTCTATACCCTTTACCATTTTGTTGCCCTTCTTTTTCCGTTTTCCCTTTCTACTTTATCTTTTTTGAGATGGGGCTACACAACCGGTACAGCAAACAATATTCAAGGTGCGGTCACACAAAGAGGATTTATTTATTTATTTATTTTTACTCTCCCTTCTCCTGAAGGCTCAGGTTCACAACAGTGAAATTAAGAAACAAAATATAAACTACAATACTATATTAAAATTCCTTAAAACCCCACCACCTCACTCTTTACCCTCACCTACCACCCACAAATCCTCCTCCCCAACCTCTCTACCCAATACCAACAAACCCTATTCATGCCTGTCAAATGCCTGGCCAAACAAAAAGGTCGTAGATCTCCTCTGGAATATGAACAGGCTCAAGCTTAGGCAGTAGGGATGTGCAAACGCGGTTCGGCTGTTCGGAGTTCGGCTGTTCGGAGTTTGAACTCGAAAATGACCGAACAGTTCGGTCATTTTCGGGTGAGTTCGGATGAGTTCAGAGGTGGAAAAACCTGACTGAAAGGCCCATTCGGTGGGGAAAATGTGACTGGAAGGGGGAGGCAGCTGAGGAGCAGGCTTCCTGGCACCAGGGGTGGAGACCAGGGGTGGTTTCAGGGCCAAATGATACCGATACCAAAAAAATCTTCAAATTCGGTATCGATATTGGTACCGATAGCACTATTTTGAATGTTCGGCCATGTTTGGCCTAACCGAACTCCGCTGAACCTAACAACCAAATCTGAACTCGGTTTTCGAACCGAACAACCGAATGGCCGAATATCCAAACTGTGTTCTGTTCGCACATCCCTATTCGGCAGATCTCCAAAAGGAGGGAGTTCCAAAATTATGGGGCAGCAACCAGGAAATCCCTCCCTGCATGCCCTCAATGTAGCAACTTCACAGAGAGAAGGCAGTCACAGGAGGGCACCCTCGTCAGACCTCAGAAGCCATTGTAGGACGTAGGGGAAGAGTCGGTCTTTCAGATGCCTGTGGCCCAGGCCATTTAGAGCTTTATAAGTTAAAACAAGCACCTTGAATTGTGCCTGGAAAGCTATTGGTAGCTAGTGTAGACTCCGGAGACCGGTGTAATGTACTCCTGGTGACCTGTTCCTAACAGAAAGCAGGCTTCTGCTTTCTGCACCATCTTCAGCTACCAAAGAGTCTTCAAGGGCAGCCTTGCATACAGTGCATTGCACTAGTCTAGCCTTGAGGTTACGAAGTCATGGATGACAGTGGCCAGATCTGAATCTGATAAAAAGGGTTGCATTGTGCACCCAGCATTGAGTACATATAGTTTAGATTATTTTTTCCCTATGTGCATCATTTTGTACCCATCAACATTGAATTTTAGTTCCCCAGGCAGTCACCCACTCACACAAGATCCTCCTGCAGTTCTGCACAGTACACACAGTTTTTAACTACCTTGAATAATTTTGTGTCATCTGAAAATCTGATCACCTCACTCTTTACTCCCATTTCCAGATCATTAATTAATATATTAAACAACGCTGGTCCCAGAAGAGATTCCTGGGACATGCCACTGTTTACTTCTCTCCATTGCAGAAACTGACCATTTAGTCCTACCCTTTGTTTCCTATCTTTTAACTAGTTATCAAGCCACAATAGGAAACTTCCTCCTATCTCACGACTATTATGTTTCCTCAAGAGTCTTTCATGAGGGACCTTATCAAACACTTTCTGAAAATCCAGATATACTATATCAACCGGCTCACCATTATCACTCATGCTTATTTACACCCTTAAGAAATTTCAATAGATTAGTGAGACATGACTTTCCTTTTTTATATCCATGTTGACTTTTCTCCATTATATCATGTTTATCAATATGCCCAGTAATTCTGTTCTTAACAATCGTTTCCACCGGTTTCCCTGACACCAACATCAGGCTCACTGTTCTATAGTTTCCTCCAGAGGATCATCTCTGGAGTTCTTTTTAAATATTAGCATTGCGTTCACTACCCTCCAGTCCTCAGTTACAGTGGTAGATTGAATATTTGTGATTTTAATAGAAGGCGTACAAATAATACTAGTCCTGAAAATTTTGAGACAAAAAAACAAAAATTTCAGGACATAACCGGGATTTCAGGCAGCAAGGCAGAGGGAAGGGGGAAGCAGAACAGCAATCAAGAGACGTGATTAACACATCCAGGCTGGCCAACATGCATCCCAAACACATCCTACAGCACTGTGACAGAGGACATAAGAGAATCTCTTATTGTCTAATTCCTAAACAGATGCTTCCAACTTCCCATTAACAAGCAGGGAGTTTGGAGTGAGCACAGCACAGGAGGAGAATACATGATTGACATTTCTTCTCATCAATTGGCATAACAAAGCCATCTTGTACCACTGTGACAAACACAAGAGAATCCATGGTATAAGAAGCTCATTCTCTGGAGATGCTGCCCATGCCCAGGCTTCCAACTTGCCAGTACCCAACTGCTTCAATTGGAGAGGCTTGGGGGTGGGCACTGGGGAGCAAATATAAGTTTCTGCCAAGCTGTACAGTTCTCACTATGGCTAGATCTTGTGTGGCTCATAGGCTGGCTCAGTATTTTCTGTGTGTGACTGTGGGTATTTTCAGACGTTACGGGGCCCTTTGGCCCCGTACCGTAACGAACGTCTTCGTTCCCCGCCGGGGTCACCCCGGCACGGCCNATGCCCAGGCTTCCAACTTGCCAGTACCCAACTGCTTCAATTGGAGAGGCTTGGGGGTGGGCACTGGGGAGCAAATATAAGTTTCTGCCAAGCTGTACAGTTCTCACTATGGCTAGATCTTGTGTGGCTCATAGGCTGGCTCAGTATTTTCTGTGTGTGACTATGTGTGCTGCAGTTTCCAGCCTCACTGCAAGGGCTCATAAAAGCAGAACTCTGCACCTATTCCCCCCCCCCATGTATTTGCCCCCAGACATTGGGGTGTCAGTGACTGAAGACTGTGCCAGTGCCTCTGGCACCTGCTCCTCTTCTTCTCTGCCCACCTCCTCCTGTCTGTTTCACCCTCTCTACAAATGCTCAAAAAAAATCAGATCTCTGCATCTAGTAAAACCTCTATAATTTAAACAGAGGCAACACCTGCTTTTGATTTAAGCAAATGTGTAACTTCTGTTAAAATCATAAAACTTGCATTGCTTATACATTTTGGACCCTTTATCCAATATTTCTGACATTTGTCAGGAATTATCCCCTTGGTGAGGGAAACAACCTGTTCAGATTTCGGAAAACAAAGACGTGATAGCTGGAAATGTGTGTGCAAACCATGAAATGAATAAATTACTTATAAAATCAGGAACCTTTATTCAATTTTTCTGAAATTTGGCATGGATGATTCCTTTCATGAGGAGTAGGCGTCCAAATTTCATCTAAATTGGATGGAAAACAAAAAGATTGAAGCTCGAAATGTGTATGCAAACCATGGAACTAAATTGCTTATAAAATTGGAACCCTTTATCCAATCTTTATCATATTTGGCATGGATGGTCCCTGGGGTAACCATGCAAATATGAAAGATGAAAAAGTTATGGACAGAAATCCATTTCCCACTGAAACCAATAGAAAACAAAAATGAAACTTAAAACTTAAATAAAAAATTAGCGATAGCGAAAAACTAAAATTTTAATAATGAAAATTAAAAACAAAAAGGATCCTTGGTGACCACCCCTAATATTTGAGTCTCTTCAGAACTCTGATCTGAATACCATCTGGTCCTGGTGATTTGTTACTATTTAGTTTGTCCTTTTGCTATAGAACCTCTTCCAGAGTCACGTTGATTTGTGACAGTTCTTCTGATTCATCACCTATAAAGAATAGCTCTGCTGTGTGTATCTCCCAAACATCCTCTGCAGTGAAGACCGAAGCAAAGAACTCATTTATGTTCTGAGAATGTCTGATTTCTTTCTTTTCCCCACTCCTTTTTTTCCTTTTAAATGAGTTAATGTGTGAAAACACTTTTTGCAGTTTGATTTAAATGAAACTGGGTTTCTGCCACCTGGAGTTTTGGCCTGGACTTTGTGACACATGTCTGATATATGACAAGGGGACAAGGAGAAGTGGCAGAGAACATAGAAAAAGAGAGAATCTGTTTGAAAGAACAAAGCTAGATAAATTCACAGACAGAAAAGTTAGAGCATTTTAAAAATGTGTGCTAGCGAAAGATGCCCAGCATAACTCTTGAGTTTTACTGACTTTTGTTATTCTTTATTGAATTTTCTCTCAAGGTCATTCCAATTGTTATACTATGGCCACTTTTAATGTACCACTAAATAAATAATAAAATAAAATAAAATATAACAACAACAACAACAGAAAGAGGATTATGCATAGGTCCTGCTGACTCTTAGGTTTCATTTCCCCCGTTTCATTGCAGCTATCTGGATCCGGAGAACTTTCAAATTCTTTTTGCAGGTGACTTGAGGCTGCTCACTACAAAGAGAAAGAAGTCAGCAAGCAAATTAGAGAAAGATCACACTACTTTGTGAGAGCTTTGTTCTCCCTGTCTCCAGTCTCAGACAAATAGATTGCTGCAGGTTTTTTGTTGTTGTGGGGCCCCCTCCAACTTCATCGCCCGAGCCATGGCCCTTACTGGCTCTGCATTAGGGAAGCCCCAGTGTCATGGGTGCTGGTGCTGGGGAGGAGGGAGAAGAGTGAACTTGGTCCTCGCCCAACATTTAAAAAGCAGAATTGTAGTCCCTCACTCCCTGAAAAAAGGAACGTGTGCATAGTGGGAATAGTGACAGTGGACAAAAACAGACATAACTATAGCCTACTTCGGTCCATTGTGGCCTTGGACCCACTGGCACTTGTAAACATGTGTGACTACATGTTGGTCAGGGATTAATCCGAGGAATGTTGGTGGCTAACCCAGGCTGTGACCATGGGAAATCTCTGGGGTTGTAGCCCAGGCTAAATTCTGTCCATGCAGGCCAAAGAGGGTCACAGTGGGCTACAGCAGGCTAGCTCGTCTGTTGCAGTGTGCCATACTGCACTGGTCACCCAGTGCCATGGCCAGCTGCCATGACTGTTTCTCATTGGGTGCCATGGCTGTCTGTCATGGCAGGGGGCGAGGCACTGGGAACAGGGCACGGATAGGGCCGTCTGCCCACAAGTTTGTTTATTTATGTATTTCAATTTTTATGCCGCCCTTCTCAGAGAATCAGGGGGGATTACAATCCATAAAAGCATTTAAAAGAAATAAAACATCCTAATAACCCCACAAAACCCACCCAACCCCCTCTCACAATTCTACTCCAAGACAACCCACCAAATCCCACCCCAATCCCCTATCCACACCCACCAAATGCCTTTTCAAATACAAAAATGTCTTATACCACTTCTGGAAGATGCTTAGGCTCAAACAAACCTCTGGGGTAAGGGAGTTCCAAAGTTGTGTGTCCAGCCCTACCTGGGCAATGTGGGTGACAGGATGACTTCCTGGCTGCAGGCATGTCAGTTCTATGCCCTAGCCTGACCTGGGCTGTGTTCCCCATGTTCTTCCACCCCGGAGCGGACCAGAACCAGCCACATGCCTGTTTTTAACCATCACAGCCTAGAGCTGGCAAATTGGGCACCCCATCAACTCTGATGTACCTGACTTGCTCGGGTCGTGTTTGGGCACCAACTCGTACCAGAACATGACCGTGTCTATCTTGTTTTTTTGTAAAGAGCCAGGTACATGGCTGGTGCTATATAAATGCTAATAAATGCTTATAATAATAATAATAATAATAATAATATGCCCCAGGATGACTCACCCCACCACCAGACTACTCCTCCAGTCCGAGTTGCTGCTTGAGGCTTGCTGCTCCCTGCTCCTCTCCGGCCAGTACACTGCTCAGCTGAGCTGTGGAGTTCCCCGCTCCACTTCCCACCCATGTGCATCCCCATATGGGTCCCACAGTCCATTCCCAGTGTCTTCAGAACAGTGGCTCTGGAGAAGAATGGATTTTAAAAATAGCCTCTATTAGGAAATTTATTTCCTTAAATTTATTTAATTTTTTATCCCACCATATCCCAAAATCTCAGGGCAGTGTACAATAAATAAAAATATATTTCAAAAATACACACTGGTAAAACCAAATAAAAAACCCTAGCCAAAACCTCATGAAACCCTATCCCTGTCTGCCAAATGCCTGGCCAAACAGAAACGTTTTACATTGCCTCCAAAAGATAAGCAGGCTTTGGCTTAGATGAATCTCATGGGGAAGGGGGTTCCATGAATGTGAAACAGTTACTGAGAACACCTTTCTGCATGCCCTTCCTACACAAACTTGAGGGGCAGATGGTACATGCAAGAGGGCATTTCCAGTTGACCTTAGAGTCCACAATGGGAAATTAGGGAGGAGCCTTTTTGCTTTTCTTTTCTTTTACCCCCCAGATATATGGGGTCCAAGTTATTTAGGGCTCGATAGATCAAAGCCAACACCTTAGACTGTGCCCAGGAAGCTACTGGTATCTATTTATTTATATTTATTTATTTCAAGTATTTGTAACCCACCCATCCTGCCACAGGCAGCTCTGGGAGGCACACAACATCAAATATAATAACATTAAAACAACTTTAAAATATGCCACAAAAGGAGTAATAAAAATCCCCAACCCCCCACCACCCTAACCCATTCCATTCGCCCTATCCATCCTCCTCCCCCAAAATTCAGGCGGACCAGCCATGTCTTGCAACAGCGTTGAAATGAGGAGAGATCCAGGGCCAAACGAGCCTCCACTAGCAGGGAGTTACACAGCCGTGGAGTGGCCACTGAGAAGGCCCTCTCCATCGTGGTCCCATGGCAAACTCAGGGGACCTCCAGGAGAGCACCCCCTGATGACTGCAGGGGCCAATCCAGAACCCAGGGAGTGAGGCAGTCCCGCAAATAGGTTCGGCCGAGACCATTTAGGGCTTTATAGGTGAGCACCAACACCTTGAAACAGGCGCGGAAGACTACAGGCAGCCAGTGCAGAGACTGAAGAACCAATGTAATATGTTCCCAGTGGCCCAATCCCACCAGTATATGAACCGCCACGTTCTGCACCAGCTGCAGTTTCCGAACCGTCACCAAGGGTAGCCCCATGTAGAGGGTGTTACAGTAGTCAAGCCTAGAGGTGATGAAGGCATGAATGACGGTGGCCAGGTCAGAGTCCGAAACATACAGCCGAAGCGGATGCACCAGATGTAATTGGCGAAAGGCACTCCTCGCCACAGCCTCCGCAGAGCAGCCAAGCAGAGTTGCAAGTCAAGGAGCACCCCCAGACTCCGTACCTGGGTGACCAGCAGAGGGCAGACCACATCAATGATGGGGGCTGTTACCCCCGCTACCTTACCCACAACATCACCTCCATATTGTCAGGATTCAGCCTCAGTCGGTTTACCCTCATCCAATCCTCCACAGCTACAAGGCACCTGTTAAGCACCGAGACTGCTGGGCCTGGGTCTGATGAAAAAGAGAGGCAGAGCTCAGTGTCATCAGCATATTGATGACACCGCACACCAAACCTCCTAACCACCTCGTCAAGCAGCTGCATATACACGTTGAACAGGAGAGGGGACAAAACAGAACCCTGCGAGACTCCACATGGGAGGACTTGGTGTGATGAAAAATAATCACCGAGTACCACTCGCTGAGTTCTTCCAACCAGCAAGGATCGAAACCAGTCAAGATCCATACTGCCCACCCCTGCATGGCCCCACAGGCATGTCACCAACATCTCATGATCAATGCCGCCGACAGATCTAATAGAATCAACAGGGCCGAAGGGCCCTGGTCTAACTCTTGGCAAAGGCCGTCAACCAACACCACAACTGCAGTCTTGGTGCCATAATCCGGGCGAAATCCCAGTTGTGAGGGATCAAGAAAATGACACGATCCAGAGTCTCCTGCAACTACCGGTCCACCACCCGCTCAATAACCTTCCCTAAAAAAGGAAGGTTAGAGATTGGAGGCCAATAACTGGCAAGGGAGTCAACGTCAAGCGATTATTTCTTGAGCAGGGGCTGCACTACTGCCTCTTTAAGGCAGCCCAGCACCCTGCCGTCCCTAGGGGTCCAGGGAGGCATTGGCTACCTCCACCAGCAATAGCCCCATCATCTCCCATCAGGCGTTAACCAGCCAGGATGGGCAAGGGTCCAGTTCACAACAGGTAACCCTGACAGCCCCAGGAGCATTCTCTGCATCAGCAGGGGTCACCAACTGAATCTGATCCCACAAACAAGGACAAGATGGGGCCTCCATAACCTCCAATTGCCTTACTGCAGAAAGTGCAGCATCTAAACCATGGTGAATCTGAACAATTTTATCTGCAAAATAATCCACAAACAAGTCACAGCGGGCACTAGATAACTCCACTCCGGGGTGGAGGCCGGACTGACCAGCCCCCGCACCACCTGGAACAGCTCCGCTGGATGGGATTTAGCAGACACTATAAGGGCAGCAAAGAACTCTTTCTTTGCCGTCCACATAGCAACGGCATAGTGTTGTAAACTCACTCTGTGCCACACCCTGTCAGCTTCAGCACGCGAATGACGCCACCGTCGGTCCAACCACCTTCCCTGCTGCTGCAGCACCTGCAGCCCCTCCAAAAATCAGGGAGGCCTGTGATGCTGCCACCTGGGAAGTAGACGCCTCAGAGCTATACAATCAATGGCCTCCATCAGCAAGTTGTTCCACAGCTCAACAAGGCCATTGATGGACAGTCATCCAGATCAGAGGGTATATCCTCCAGAGCCTCCCGGAACCACTCCACTTCCATCTGTCTATGGGGGAATACCATTCAAATAGTTTCCATGCCCCTCCAGGGGCAAACATGTGCCAGGAGAGGGGCCTGCAGGAGGTAATGGTTCATCCACAACAAGGGCACAGCTGATATCTCCCCCACCAATTGACCCTCCGCCTCAAGGCTGGTGCAAAACACAAGGTTTAAGGTATGTCCCCCCTGGTGTGTCGGGCCGCTGACCCTCTAGGACAGGCTCATGGTTGCCATAGCAGCCATGAACTCACGCTCCACACCCCCAAGATCGGTGTCAGTGTGGATGTTGAAGTCCCCCAAGACTATTATCTTTGGGATTGCAACATCACCCCCAACACCAGATTTTCTAGAGCATGAAGGGAGGCTACCGTACAGGTGGGTGCACGATATACAAGCAGTGCTCCCAAACTCTCCCCTGCCACATCAAACACCAGATGAAGACCCTCAGCACCCATTATGTATTGCACCGGATACCTCCAAACAACCCAACCCTCCCTAAAAACCATGGTTACACTGCCCCCCTCCCCCCCGTCCTTCTGACCGCAGTTGATGCTGCATAGGATACCCAGACGGAACAAGGTCAGACAAGATAGGCCCCGACTCATTGTCCAGCCAGGTTTCCGTGATATACACGAGGTCGGCTGCATGTTCCAGGATCAATTCCTGGACCGTTATTGCTTTATTTGCTACCGTCTTCACTTTCACCAGCATCAACACATAGTATGGGGCCCTCTGATCCAGAACCACCTACCCCATTGCTAGAGGGGTGGTGAGGGGAACAGGTACTAAACACCTGTCCCACCACCCAGCTTGAACATACCCCCCATACGTACCATACCTCCCACGCCCCATCACAATCCCAATGGCTGTGTCCCCACACACACACCTGGCCCCAGCCCCTGCTTCCTTCTTGCTGCCCCACCCCAATTGAGGGGAGGATGCCCACCCACCCACCCATTCCCAAATTGAACCCTCACTCCCTCCGTAGTCCAGTTCCCATCTATGTTCCCCATCCCCTTACCCCCCACTATAAAATATATTTTTTAAAACACCAACAATCACCTCCCACACTTCCCCCCACCCCCTTTAAAACAAATGCAGTGGAGACTTTGCATCTCCAGCAAAAGATGAGTTGCCACATTCTGCTCTTGCTGCAGCTTCTGAACCATCAGCAAGGGCAGCCCCGCGTAAAGCACATTGCAGTACTCTAGTCTCAAGGTTAGTGAGGTGGTGAGTTCCCCAACAATCCTTAACCTGACACATATTTACGTTAATTGTTCATAGAATAATTTTGAGTACATTTAAATGTGTCCAAGTCAACATCTCTCCACAGGTTGAGATGAAAAAGAAAAAAAAAAAAAGAAGAAGAGAATAAATTCACAGATGACATTGTTTCTTCTTGTAAATGATTTACTCAGCTCTGTTTGCTGCCACTTACGCTCTCTATGGTGTGGGGTGGAATATCTTACAATACAGAGCTCACAGGGAAGGACGACACTGAGCTTCTGCCTGCTCTTTCTTGTCATATTTTGAGTAAAAAGTGGCCCTGGGGAAGGATCTCCCTAGCAGCTCTGTGCTCTCAATGTGTGTAGAAGCTGCAGTTCTTTGCTTGTTTTTTTCCTACATGGAGTACATACAGGGTAAAAGATCTGTTTACTCCCTGCTCTTCCTCTCTGTGACCACATTAGAGTTAATCAGAATTTAGGTCTATGCAACTGCCTAATTATCAAGGTACACAGCGCCTGCTTAATTATTTTCCATTGTTTTTGATGTTTAAATGTCTCTCATGAGTCAGGCTACAAACACAGGCCCAAACAGATTTCACAGTCCTAAACTCCTTCAGCAGGAGTTTTGCCTGAGTAATAACTTTAGGGACCAGACTAGTGCTGAAAGAGGGTACCCACAAAATGGGTATATCCATTGAATTTCTGGTACCCAAATGGACCTGACAACATCAGGTACTGGTTGGTACCTGATTCCAACCTGAATCAGGTACCCAATGTTCTGGAATGTTGACTTCTGGTCCCAGAATGTCCACTCCAGCAATGATTTTTAATTTTTTTTTTATTTCCATCATTATTTTTCGGTTTTCCATCCCAATTGTTCAGTTTTCTATCCCAATTTACTGATCAGTAACTGGAAAATCAAAAAATGGTATAGGAAATTACCTATTTGGTGGGTATCCAGGTATATGATAAGTGAGAGGGCGTCCCATTGGATACCTGACATGTTAATTGAAAACGTGTGTATTTCCCATGGGTACCAAATTAGGGACACATTTTATCTCTGGTCAGGAACTACTGCTTTGAAGACTCAGAAACTGGAAGGAACAAAAGAATTCAATTTAAAAAAAAATAAAATCCTGATTTTAAGCCACTCATGATTTTTGTAAGTGAGGAGTGGGAGGTAAGTATTGATTTTACAGTACATTTAGTTTGGTGGATCTGAGTACAGACAATGGGTGTTTTTACACACACATTTCTCCTGTATGTTTGCTGTTACATCCTGAACTTTCTGTGTGTCTAAATCACTCACCCAGATCTTAAACATCTGGATCTTTGAACTTCTGCGTGAAACTTCTCCCAGAACTTGTGTGTGTAAAAGGTTCTCCTGATAAACTGCTTTGCTCCAGGCAGCTGTGGTCACTTGGTTTCCCTGGCAACCTGTCACGTTCACAGCTGCGACTACTTTAGGCTGCCTCAGGGCAGTGTTTGTGTGAAAAATGAATCCGGAACTTACTTGTGGGCTTGTAAACCTAGAAGATTGAAGCATCCGGAACTTTAATGTGTGTGTAAAAATGCCCATTGTCTTTCAAATGCATCAGGCTCCATCCCACCAACAATGGTGCATTACTTACACCGTAAGTATTTAAGGTGGTGTGCAATTCTAAATACCTACGTATTTTATTTCACAAAGTAATGTAAAATGTGATCTAGCTTAAATAAATAATACTGAGTAGTTTTATTATTGAGGCGACAGCACTGGATTTTCTAGCATTCATCCAACAGCTACTTTGTATTTCCTGCCCAGGCCAAGAATTCCCGTGTGGTTGATACTGTGTGTGTCATACTACAAAAGTAAGTCAGCTGTGGATTATCTCCCATAGGGTCATTTAATTGATTTAACACACATAGATAAGATAAAGATACTTGTGGGATATTGGGAAAAAAAGACACACTAAGACATGGCGACCTTCCGCAGGTTTTCAACAACATTCTGTGAGAGAAGTGCAGTGCCCAAGAAGGAAGGGGAAAAAGTTAACCATCAAAAACTATTCACTTGGCTTGTTTGTGCTACTTGTATTTTTTGTCAAATTGGTAAAATAGAAATCATAGGACTCTTGAGAATGTGTTTTCTAAAGCAAAATTTCAGAAGGTTTAATCTCTGTTTCCAGTTTAAAAATGACACTGCAAATGAGTTGTTGGCAGAATGTTTCCAAGCTTAATTTCCATGGTTTCACTTCCATTTGCACTTTTAATCAATTTTTAATCTCCTAGAGAGGATACCCTTCAACAACTGAAATCAGCTTTCTGCACTCCCACTGAAATACCAGCCTGACGGGAACACATTTTCCCTGCTCTCTGGACCTTCATGGGACCCACTGATGAAGCTTCAGTCTTTGACTGGATCTCTGTGTTTGCATATTTTTTTTGCTACTCCAGTGTCCAGCAATGGGAAATCACTATCCCTTTGAGTAACATTCTATAAAGGCAGAAAGCAAATATCAGCTGTGGTCAGTTTCCCAGTCTTTCGACTGCTTTGTTTATTAGTCACCCTCCCTCCTTGCTGTCTGCCTCCTGTGCAAGTGTTGAAAATCCTGTTCAAACTGCCAGAGTTAACTTCCCCATCAAAGAATGATACAAACTTAAAGGAGGACAAGTGTTGTTTATTAGCAATTACATTGAAAGTCCTTCCTGTAATTAACCTCAGCTTCATGGACACTACTATTTGCACATCAGCTCTCTAATAAACAGGGGTTCCATTTCTATTATTGTTAGGGGAGATGAGTCACTGGAGAAGAATGCTTATCTCAAGTCAGTTTTTAACTAGCTTTTGTCTGCATGAGATATTAGTCACTGGTACCTACAAGATTACAAGAAAGTCAGAGGTTTGGGCTACCCTCTCCCCCTTCCCTGCCCCTTTCAGGCATTCAGGATGCATCAGTAACAGCATCAAAGCTCAGACTTATAAAATTCCCCCTTCAGTTAAACATACACTTTGCCTGTATGATCACTGAATCATAACCGAGAAGAATTCCGGACTCTGCTTGGCTAACGGGAGGTCTAAAATACTGAATAACCAGACGCTTGCTCTGTAGGCCATAAAGAGACAATAGCGGAGGATTTGTTTTAACATTTTTCAAGCACTCAAAGAGAACTGAGCAACAAGTCACTGCAGTGATGCCTACTTCTTGTCTGACACTTAGCTTTTATAAAGAAAACCCCTCTCATGAAGAAAAAAGGAATACAGGAAGTCTAGGTGCAATGCAGTGAGTTACTTATTATTAGAATGCTTCATACGCATCTGTGCTTTTAGGATTTTTTTTTTTTTTAAATCTAGTATTTTGAGGGCTCCTTCAGGTAATTTTTCCTCCTAATCTTGGCTTTGGTATTTCTAGAGGTTTGTTTCTCATTACATGCAAGTTTGCATTTTGCAAAAACAAGTGCTGAAACAAATACCCAAAGTGAATACCAACTCATCAAATTTGGTCGATTCAAATACAATAGGTTAGGACTTTTTATCTTGGAGAAGAGACGACTGATATAGGATATGATAGAAGTTTACAAAATCATGAGTGGAGTGGAACAAGCAAATAGGGAGCAGTTATTTACACTTTCTAATTAAAAAAAAACCTAGGGGATACTCTATGACCGTTTTCACATGGACATACCCGTGTGTGTGTGGGGGGGGTGCCCATGCAATGCCATGGTGAGCAGGTGTGCAGTGCGGGACGTCTGTGGGAACGCCATGGCCAGTGGGTGGGGGTGCATGCGTGCTCCTGTGCTCCACCCACTGCACACTCACAGAGCAATTGGCCAGAACAGCGGTTGTTCCATGGGTGTGCGCCCGTGGGAACGGCCGCCCACGCACTGCACATCAACCACCGCCTCCACCCATCCCCTCACCCACCATGGCCTGTGTGAAAAGGACCTAAGAAATTGACAGAAGCTTTAAAAAGAAGACAGGGAAGCACTTTTTCACTCAGCATACAACTAACATGTGAAACATATTGCCAGAGGAAGTTGTGAAGGCCATTGGCATAGCTGGGTTTTAAAAAGGATTGAATACGTTCTTAGAGTAGAAGTTCATAAATGGCTAATTGTCACATTGGTCAGGGGCTGTAACCTCTGATGCTGGAACCTAGGAGTAAATTGAATGGATCACTTCAGCTTATGGATGGATTATTCCATTTGAAGCAACTGAAGGTGGCCACCATCAGAGAGTGTGTTTTTAGACAAGTGATTCCCCACGCATCACCCACCCATCATGCACGTTGTAGGGCTTCATAGGGCGCCAATGCGGCCCTGCAACATGCTTGTTGGGTGGGTGATGTGTGGGTAATGGGGGAGGAGGCACTTGGCTAAAAACACTCAGAATGCTGGGCTAGATGGATGACTGGTCTGACCCAGCACGGAACTTGTTATGTTCTTATTTTAGTGAAATTGATATGAAACAGTATTTGCTTCCAGCTTCATTTGCTATTTCAAATCTTTGTTTCAGTATTCCAGACTCATTATTCTGGTCACTTTGATATTTTGGTCATGCAGTAAACACATTGGGTATTTTCACACTGCACCATCCCACTTTGATCCTGCTTGGCATGAGGGCACAGGCTCTCACCATGAACAGGATCTGGGCCAGCTGCTGAACACACGTGTTGGGGCCCGAGCTGGAGAGGGAGTGGGGAGAGGGCAGGGTGACGTGCAGACATGGGTCCACATTGCGCAACCCCCTGCTCTTCTGAGTGCAGTCTGCCCTCCTCCCTAATGGGCAGGTGTGGTGACCCAAGAGGCCACCGCACCTGGCCAGAACAACCTCCACCCTGGACCGGGGTCAGGTAAATCAGACCATCAAACATGATGGCCTGCTGCTCTACCCCGGTCCGGAGATGTGTTTCCTGGGCCGCGGTAGCACTTAACCTGGGCTGTACCTCAGCGATTTTACAGTCCTGGCTAAAATCCACCATGGTCAAAGGAAACCTTGGGTTCAGCCCAGGGAAACATCTGGCAGGCTGTTTCAGAAGTATAGGTACCGTGAGTGGCCACACAGGTCAAAGCGTGGCCACCCGTGGTACCATCATGCCTGAAAATATCCATTCATATTCAGAAAAGTGTAAAAGCCTGCCAAGCAGTAAAAAGTGAATAAAGTGATAAATACCAAAATACCACTGAGAATTACTTTTTCCTAATAAACTTTTTAATTAATAGTGCTGAAACCAAATAGTTGCTGCAAATACTCTGTTTACCTGCTTTGCCTCAATCCGCCAAATAGGATGCAAAACACTATTTGTGCTGGTTTCTTTTTTTGGTAGGTTTTTCTAATTTTGGTGGGGATCATTTATTGTTTTGATATTTGGTTATTTGATTGAATAAATAATGACCAACCAAAAATGACAGACCCCTTCCCCCCTCCAGAAAATCAGGTTGTAATGAATATGTGAATATTGTTTTTGGTACAAATCTTTAGAGCACTAACCATATATGTGATTAATACACTCAAAGAGATATCAACCATTCATTCAGCCATAGAAATTATTATGAAAGGGTTTTTTTCCCATTGTAATATGCTATGAATATGTAGTTTGGCCTCTTGTAGGTCCATGTGTCACATGAAGAGCTGAGTATGCATGTGCTGCATGTCTTAATTAAGTGTCACCAATGTGGGCCGTGTACAACTTTCTCCTGCCCACTCTCATCTGTTTCTATCAATAAAAAGAAGTTACAGTTTCTGCCATAACTGCATCTGATGGTATACCTATGCTTCTGAACGAGTCTTACTGGTTTCCCTTTGAAAACAGTGATGCCAAAGATGACATCTAATCTTTGTCTGCTTTTATTTCTCAAGCCTTAATTTCCTGCAACGTACTTTGGCATAACCAAGGAAATCCCCAGCACCCAAAGTGAAAACATTATGCTTCATTTACAATTGAAAAATCTGTACAATATCAAATGATAACAAGTGTAAGTTATACAGTATAAACTAATAATCCAAGGAGGCACAAAAAATCACATATCGCGCATCTCTTTTAGTCTCCAAAGGCTGAAACAAGATCTCAGTAAATGCCATGGAGTAATCTCATCGAAATCCTGGTCTATAGCGGTCCTAGTCTATAGTCTATAGCTTGATCTATAGTGGGACAAAACAAGCACCTGGATGTGCTTGCCAACTTCTTGGTGAGCAAAAAGCAAGATAAAAAGCAAAAATCTGACAAGCAAATTGCTGGGAGCGATGAGGAGGGGAGAGCCTGGGAACTCCCACCCGAGCTTTCTTTGAGCAGGGAGGCGAATGAGGAGGCCTCTTCCCACCTGCATGCAACCCCCTAATGGTTCCCGATTCCCAGGGGAACTGATAACAGAGGTGTGTCTGAGTCTTGCACATGCACGACTCATGAAAACAGGGACCCATTAGGGGGCTGCTCATAGGTAGGAAGATGCCTTCCCACTCCCCTCCTCTCTCAAAATAAGCTGAGTGGGGAAGTCCTCAGGCTCAGCTGTGCAGCTCTCAGGCAGGGGGAGGAGACTGGACTAGCCCCCAGGGACTAGAGAATGGAACAGCTAGCAGTGACCAGAAGAGTAGGAGCTGCAGCTGGTGAGTCAGCCTGGGGAGTGCAGGTACAGAGGGCAGGGAGCTTCAAGGTGCTCCCCCCTCTCCCCTGCATTTGTCAGATGAGAGGCACTGGTGGGGGGAGTGCCTTCAAGCAACCCATTACATGGCATTCAAAGGCTGCTCCCCCCCCCAACAGCTGTTTGCCACGGGGAGGGGGAAGCATGCAGCTGGCCTTGAAAACTTACAAGCACTCCCCTCTCACAGACCCCCCAGTCATTTTTTTAAAACTGCTTGCCGAGAAATCGTACCAGGACCAAGATCTGAATGAGATCTTGACCCTAGTGCTCATAATAGTGAGCATTATGAGCAGCAAAATTGCTGAATCCAACAGAGCTCCGAGTAAGGCTCTATTTTCATTTCACTGCAAATTATGTCCCCAAATTCAGCTAAGTTCCTATGTGTGTGCTTTAGAACTTGGTGAATAGGGATCATGCTACTCCCCTCTCAAGTGCTGTGCTGAATTGTGGTCAAAGTGAAGAATTAGGATTGACGCAGTACATAACGCCTGAACTAAACCTCATATTGGACATTTTCTTCCCTGAAAACAGAAGGGCAAGAAAGGGAATTTTAACCATCATGTTTGTATTCTCCAGTTAAGACTAGACTGAAGGCAGCTTTTATTTGGTTGCCTTAACTTCCTTGCTGTCAGACATGGTTCTAGTGGAAAGCCAAAACAAAAATAACTGGGATGCAAAATATTTGCTAGATCCAGTGTTTGGTACAGTTGAATTTAAGGCTCCTGAGGGTTGATTCCAGTCATTTCTATTAAATGCTGAAACAGCCTGTAAAAAGTGTACGGCCATCGATAGGAATTTGCTTTTACTTTAGATGTGACTTTAATGGGGATTTGTCATTTGACATTTTACTGTTATTTTTCTCTTGTGGGAGATGCAAGAATGTAGCAGTGCAAACGAGAGGTTGAGGAGAATTCTCCTCAGGCAAAGGCTTTTTATGCCAACATTACAGTGAGAATATATGCTTTATCTTAGTCCTTGTTTTTTAAGCATTGTATTAGAAGCCAAGCCTGACCAGAAGTTAAATTTGTCAGCTTCTGCCATTCCGCCAGACAAGATTTTTCTAACGCATGCAGTTAAACTCTCTAACCAACTGCAGATGTAAGTTGTAGAAGCTTGTTGTTTTTTTTTCCAGTGGGAGTGGCAACTGAAATTTGGACCTCTGCCACATTAGTTGTGCAATTCAGTTCCCAGTATTTATAGAGGCAAGATGATCAGTGCACCAGCATACTAATGCATTTAGCTAGCACCCTGACCACTGTTGGCATTTGAGAATTAAAGAAAAGTTACATGTTGGCAATAGAAAATATAGTTAAAGCCAGCCTTAAAGCTGTAGCATTATTTCAACTGTCTATATCTAACATGAGCTTTCTTAACCTAGAAGTTTTTAGAGCTGCTTTTCCTCAAGCTTTTCAAGATTGCCTATTAAAATACAGACAAATGTCTCTACTATGTTGCTTTACTCCACCGCCATATGTGGCACAACTGGGGGTGGGGGTGTCTTCATAAAAGCAAAAAAGTTCCAAGTTATTTATTTTCAGAATAACAAGCTCAAAAACTGCTGGAGTCACATTAAAACCAAGTCATCAACTAGAAACAAATGACGCTTCTTGAATTGTGTTTCTATGAACTAGTTATGGGCTGACACAAGCATCCTGAAAAGAAATTGAAATGTTAAAAATAAACAACTCCCTAAGCCAAACAACTAATCTTTTGATGGCGTGAATCTTAACGTTTCCCAAATGATATATGCTCCTATATTTTCCCATAAAATAATATTTTAAATTTAAAATGTATCCAGAAAAGGCCAATTGGGCTACAAAAATGTATATTAAAAAAATCTTCAGATGATGTGTATGAGAGGCATGGGGTTATGATATTGGTATATTGAAAAAGTAAAATGGCTGAAGAGATGTATGTAAAATTGTCTTCTCTGCCATATGGGTGGTATTGGAAAAGGGCAAACGGTATTTTTAGTTTCTAGGCACTGGGACTGATTACAGGCTGCAGAGTTACTTTTCTTGTGCCCTTTTGTTTCTATAGTTTACTTAATTATAACGAAATGGTCCCTCACTCTGTCAACAAGTTGTGAAGTCCTTTGCTCAAGCTTTTTCCTCTCATTCCGGCTGTTATCCCTCTTTTTTCTCAGGTCCTGTTTAAGTTTTGCATTTCCTGATTTTTATCTTGGGAAAACAAAAGACAGCTGCAGCAAGTTACATAAAACAGTGAAGTGACTCTGCTAGGTAGTGATTTGCAGGTTTCTTAACAGTGAGTTGTGTGAAATGGAAAGGGGAGGGCCAGCTCGCCTCTCTCCCCCTCTTTCTACAGCTGTATTTCTAATCAGCAGAAGATACATCTTGCTTGGAGTCAACCCTTCTTTCTCCCTGCACATTCTTAACCTTCTATCTTATGCATGGATCACTGGCTAGCTTAGAAATGCACAGACACAAAAGGGGAAACTGACATGTGAGGGTTGACGGCAGTAATGGCTGTTTATAAGCCTAATCCATCACATTTAGTGGACACCTCCATTTTTGTCCCACTGAAAAGGTATAAATAATAAAATGGTGTAGCTTGGGCTTGGAGGTGCCTTGGTAAATATTTTAACTATTTACAAGATTGCACCAATAACAAAAGGAGCATCTGTACCATCCCGTACAGAGGCCTCTGAATCATTAGACGGGAGCCCAGATGGTTCTTACAATTTGCCAACAATCAGATGTCTTCGCAACAGAGCTTTTGTAGTAGGATTTACATTTGGGCTTCGTATGACATTGCTCAATATTCCAAACTTGTCCCCCTTTCTCTCAAGTACATTTCAGTAAATATGCTTTACTCCTTTAAAAAAAAAAAAGATAATAAGAATAAGGCTTCATTAAGATGAGAGGAAAGGTACGTTTCAGAGCAGAGTTCACACAGAACTCTGAAGAGTTTGGAATGGCTCATTCTAAATAGCCCAAATATTTAGATTAGCCGTGTTTTCTTTTTCACCCACGTATTATGTGGAGCAGTTCAAGGTTAGCTTTGTGTCAAAGCTAGAGATAAGCTTAAACTGCTACTTGGCAACTCCAGCAGCATTTAGGCTTTTTTCTTGATTTCACTTCACTTACAACAGCAACGCATCAGCTCAGCAGCCTACCATGCGTGGCAGTAAAACTCATACCAAGAAATTAATGCAAGATGAAATTAATCTCATGACTTTGCCAGTTAAAAGTAAACAGGCAATCTCTCCTTAGGGGTAAAACGAGGGGTGTACAAACTGTACATAGGAATTTAGGGTCGAATCCTGCAAAGTGTTCTGCACTTTGACCTGATCTAGTGCAGTACTTAAGCAGTTGCTTAACCTTAAGCATGAGCAGAGCTGTTGACCTCAGGGGTGGAGCTAGGTTGGAAAGGGCCTAGGTGCAAGAAATGGACTTGCGTCCCCCCCCCCCCACCACCACCTGTCACCATCCTCTCCCCTGTTCTACCCCTTGCTCTCCATCCTCCCCCCCAGCACCTCTCCTGCTTGAGCCCTGGAGACCGTGGCAGTGATGCCTGCCTCTTGCTGCCACCAGTGCATACTCCATACTGTGCTGCCCATTGGGTGGTTCCTACGTGCACTGGAAGCGCTTCTCCTTCCACTCGACTCAGTCTCCACCCAGCTACATTGCAACGGGACAGGATTTGTGCTCCCCCTCCCCCCCAGCTTGGACTGGAGGACAAATGTCTCTCCTGTCCCTATGATAGCTACATCCCTGGTTGACCTTGATGAGACTACTCAAATGCTTCTAATTAAGCATAAGCTCAAGTACTTCACTGAATCAAGCGAGAGTGCTCAGCTCCTTCCTTGCAGAACTGAGCTCTTTAATAGCATTACAAGTCTCTGAAAGGCTGTCATTTATTGTTGCCAAATTTAAAACAGCATAAAAGGAGCTTTTTTAAAAAAAGAAAAACAAAACCCACATGCTGTGTGAATTCACACTCAGAACAATCAGTTCCCTTTTAGGTGTCTCAGGATGGGCAGTCAAAAATAAGAGAGCCAAAATCCCATTGAAAATCTTGGCCCATGAGGTAAATTAGGGCTGAACCAAGTACCAAAAACAATATTCAAGTATTTCTGAGTTTCCAAGGATCAGGCCCAAGTTTTCGGGCCAGTCGTCAGTAACTCGGCAAATGTTCAGTAGTCGGTACCCAGGCACGGCAGGAAAGGGTGCAGAAACACAGGTCAGAGGGCAACAGGGGAAGGAAGGTGTGGGCAGAAAAACCCCAGCCTTCCTTCCAAGCCCCTTCCTAGGAAGCAGCAAACTCAGCAGAAAGCAGAGGAAGCTGGTGCACCGTGGGGTGGAGGCAGCTGTTATATTGCAAGTCTCTCCGAGCATGTTCTATAATGCTGTCCGGTAGGGATGTGCGAACAGAAAGTGGTTCGGATGTTCAGCCGTTCGGGCGTTCGGTTTGTAAACTGAGTTTGGATTTGGTTGTTCAGTTCGGTGGAGTTCTGTTCGGCTGAACATTGCCAAACATTCAAAATAGCGCTATCAGTACCAATATCGATACAGAATTTGAAGATTTCTTTTGGTATATGTATCATTTGGCCCTGAGACCACCTCTGGTCTCCACCCCTGGTGCCAGGAAATCTGCTCCTCAGCTGCCTTCCCCTTCCAGTCATATTTTCCCCTCCCTGAACTCATCTGAACTCAACCGAATATGACCGAACTGTTCGGTTGTTTTCGAGTTCGGTTCGGTTCGGTCATCCAAACAGACCGAGTTCAGTCCGAACTCCAAACATCCGAACCATGTTCGGTGTCGTTCACACATCCCTATTGTCCAGGAGCATGTTGAAAAATGCAGTCCAGTATGCTCCCAGAGAGAACATTAGAACAGCATTCACAGCTGGCTCTCTGAGAACATGCTGGACTACATTTCCCAGCATGCTCCCTGACAACATTATAGTGCATGCTCCCAGAGACTCACATCAGAACAGCTGATCCACTCTATGGTGCATCAGCTTCTGCTGTTTCCAGTGAGTATGTTGCTCCCTGGGAAGGGGCAGAGAAGGGAGGGTGAGGGGTTTGCTGACTCATGCCCCCTTCCCCTGCTGACCTCTGTCCCCTGCATCCTTTCCCTGCTGCCCTCTGCCTCCCTTTCCTGCCCCCATTCCTGCGGCCCACACCCCTCAATCAAGGAGTTCGTGAGTACCGAGTGCCAGGCCAATTCCTTGGTTGCTTGGTACTTGACAAACTCAAGTCGAGTGCAGGGATACTCAGCCAAACCTGAGTAACTTTGAGGACTGAGTTTCAGCCCCACTGTAAATTGAATGGTATTTTAACTGCCTGGTTTTACAAATATTTATGAATTTTTACAAACGCTTATGAAGTGCAAACACAAAACAGCACTATTGATTCCCATCAGACTACATACACAAGTTGCAGAATCATAAGTGTCTGTAGAATCAAGCTTTAATGAAAGAGAGAAGAGGTAGTGGCTTTGACATTAGACAAGAATTAGGAAACCTAGAGTTCCTTTCCTTCCTCTGTCACAAACTCCCCTTTGGCACCTTGGCCAAGTCCTTCTGCCTCAGTTCTCCCCTCTGTAAAATAAGGATAATGACAATTGCCAATTTCTCATAAGAGTGTGGCAGAGTATAAGGGAACTGGCTAGAGGCTAACTCCTTGAGCATGTTCACTATGAGATTGGTCATGACTCAGAAGCAAAGACTCTGTGCGCGCTCTCACGAAGGCTTCAGGTTGCATTCTGAGGGTAAGTCCATGGACATGCTCAGTGGAGCTGGGCCTCACTGAGCATGTGCGAAGCTTATATAAGCCTGGAGCTCAGTTGGCTCCATGTGGTCATAAGACAAGTTTCTCCTCAAAGAGCTCTTTCCAGACAGATACCCAGTACAGGAGCAGAATTACAAAGGCAACCAGCAGCTCCAGGGGTCTGCGAGTACCACTACCTACTTCCAGGTGGGACCTGTCCTGCTTTTTCTATAGAGACTATGGGCTTTCCTGAAGGCCCTAGGACTACAAGGGGTTTTATACCCACAATTAGAACTTGACATTGCACTACTAGTGGTGTAGGCCTGGCTGGAGGGGTGGCTGGAGGCCAGGGCCAAACTCACCCAGTGAGTTTGGGTATTATGGGACCACTTACACCAGGATCGAGACTATACTTTGGTTGGCCACTGGGTCAGTGATATGTTGTGTACCTGGGAATGTGCAGGGGGTCATGCTAAGTCCCCATAGGCTAACCAGCCCCCCCACCCCCAGGGACTCTGGCGGACTGCACTGTAACAGAGAGTTTTGAGGATAAATTTAGTAATCATTGTGAGGCAACTTGAGGGATCATATATGTGAGTAAGATACACCAAGCAGATAAGTGCTAGTTGGAGGTCACAAAATACGTAACATAAACTGGTGCCAAAATATCATATTTCAAACATCATATTTTGGTCAAAATTAGAATCTTTATATGAAAACAAACAAACTAGCAAATAGAAAGAATAGCAAAAGAGCAGTGGGTGGCAGAAGGAGAGGGGGGAGGAAATGCAATTTCCCTGTCATCCCTTTATAAAAGAAAGGAAAGAACAGGCATAACAGAAAGATGGTAGATGAAACAGAAGTGTCACTCCCATGCAAGACAATACTTACTAGACTAAGAAAAAGAGAATCCAATCAACCCAAAATAACACTTCAGAAGTAAGTGCAATTTAGAAGCGCTTCCTAATATTGGTACTTTCCATTTCCAAAATTTGGTCAATAAAATTAACAGCCGTCTTTTGAATGGAATATCACACCTCTAAATGAGTTCAAGCTGGTGCTGTTATTGTCCTGTGGAATGTGAGATTTACATTTCACAGCTCCTCACCAAAGTAATGAATGGATCTGATCTTGTAAACAAACATTTCCAGTTCCATGTCATTTTGGTGGCCCTCCAACAAAGCGTGTTTGTCACAAAGAAAAATACTTGTCATGTTTGTGCTCAGCTCCAAATCTAAATGGAGCCATCATAAAACATCAACTTAACCAGCATTTTCACAGTTGAGTTGGCAATTTAATAAACAGATGCAAACAGCCATCGTCAGAGGTCACCAATTAAAAATAAATGGAGCAGAGGGTACCTCACATCACAATGGGAAAGAAAGGTGAGAGAGGCTAGCAGCATTTATAGCAAAGAGGGGAATGTTCAGTACTCTTGAGAATATGTCTGGTGGACATCTTGGATGTTTGGCATTTAAACTGTTGCTGTGATTTTACTGTAAAAGTTTACTTTGGAATAATGATTTACAATACATAGAGGCAAATTAAAACATACTAAACATTTTCAGGTTGTGTTCTTATTGTTCATGTTTTCAGAAAAATTACTAATACTTTTCTCAATGAAATTTAATTGTTTAATTTAGAGTTCTACACACAAATATAGATTTATCTTGTCAATGAGATAGATTTTTAAAAATACTTCCCAAAACCTATCTCCATTCCCCAACAGGAGTTTTCCTATTCAGTTCAATCAGGGGTGAGTGAGAAGGGCCCGGGCTCAAGTCTTAGTTATGGGGCCCTCATGTTATGGGTGCTCTGAAAACCCAAAGTGGGCGGGGCTTAAGGGAGGGGCAGGGCTTAAGGGAGGGGGAGAGCCTGCCCATCCCTGGCATCCGTCTCAGTGCCACGTGGAACCTTATGGCTGGCAGAGCTCTAGGGAGGGGCTTGTACATTGTAGGCGGAGCCTCCAAAAATCCAGCAACAAAGAGTTTTCAGCATTAAGTTGTGATGGGCAGAACATTAGTTTACACTGGGAACTCCTTGCTGCTGAATAAAACCCTACCACTTGGAGACTGAGAGAACCCTCCTACTAGCATCTCATCCAGTAAGTGGATGGGACTCCAGTAGGACAACTTGCTCTCTCTCCATCAGTGGTAGTGCCATAGCAGAATTAAAAAATCCTGTTCACATATTTAAAACATATAAAACCTCTGGGCCACATCAAAATAGCTGCATGCTATTAACAATACTTGATCACACAAGCACGTTCATATTTAGTAAA
>QEPC01009479.1:1284982-1315594 GCA_003113815.1 Sphenodon punctatus | reverse complement strand
CTGCCTTCTTCTTGCTGCGGCCCATCTTTAACCAGGCCACGTGTAGCAGAGAGTCAGCAGCAACCTCTGCTTGCTGCTGACTTCCTCTGGTCTCGCCGCCGAATGAATCCCACTCCGCGGGTAGCACGTGAACCGCCCCGCCTACAAGGGGCGGGTTCACGTCAGGGCTACGTGCTTCTCCCGCACACTCCTTTGCCTTTCTGCCCAGCAACAGGGCTTTCCTGCCCAGCAACACGGCTCTTCCTGTTAAGACCACTCCCAGTGGTCACATTCACTGCGGCCCCCCTCCATGTCTCAAATCCCCCAGAGGGGGGGGGGCTATACAAATACCCCGTCGCCGCCATTACAGCGGCGAAGGGGACTTGTGATGGGACTATAAAGGAACAAAGACTGTTAAAGCTAATCCATAGAATGCAAGACAGTGTGTTGGACTTATAAGTTAAGATCCCTGAGGCAAGCAGTTAAGTGGGCCTTAATCCTACATGGACTCACCCCCCAAGGAGTCTGTACTGTCATACTGCCATCAGAAATCAGCCAAAGAGCCATCCATATGGGACAGGCCTCTCAGAGCCCCCCTGCCCCACAGGATTGGGCTCCTGGGAGGACATGCCATCAAACAGCTGATCGGGCGGTGGAGGGTGGGAGAAGCATGCTCACCCAGCCTTCCAAACAGCTGGTTGGGGGTCCCAGAGGAGCGTGCTTACCCCAGCTGCCAAACATGGTCCGGATACACATGGCAAACAGCTGATTAGGTGGCCTGGAGATGTGCATTCACCCAGCCTGGGTGCACGCATCAAGCAGCTGATTGGAGAGGGTGGCAGCAGAGCGTGCTCACCCTAGCCACCAAACAGCTCATGGGGGTGGAGGAGCATGCTCAACCTGGCCAACGAAAAGTTGATCAGGGGTGCCCGGAGGAGCACACTCACCCGGCCCTGGTGCACACATTAAACAGCTAATTGCGGGGGCCAAGGGGAGTACATTCACCCAGGTGTGCGCACTAAACAGTTGATGGGGGGCGGGACAGTGGAAGATGCTCACCTGGCCCAGGTACGCATGCCAAAGAACTGATCAGGCACGCCTTGTGGAGTTGCTCCACTACCCCCCCATCAGCTGTTTGGTGCACACACCCAGGTTGGGTGAGCATGATCCTCCAGGCCCACCCGATGAGCTGCTTGGTGGCAGCTCCTCCTGTGGGGGGCTGTTCCTGCTGAGAAGCAGGGATCTGGAGTCCTGTCCTGTATGGATGGTTCCTCAGCTAACCTACGGCATGGAGGGACTTGTGATGGAAGCCATCTGCCCGGATTTCCAAGGAGGGGGCTGCTCATTTGAACTGCCCTCCCTGCCAACCTGAGACCCTCCCTGAGGCAGCCACGGGATTTTCTTACCCATGTCTCATTTGTTTTCACCCCGTGAGACCAAAATAAATTATTATTAATTATTATTATTATTATTATTATAAGCATTTATATAGCACCAGCGATGTACCTGGTGCTTTACAAAGAGTAAGATTGACATGGTCCCTGCCCGAGAGCTTACATTGAACAGAAATAAATGAATAAAATAAGTTAAGTAACTAAAACAGACTATCCAAATAAATTAATAAGAGAACACCTGTTTTTGGTTGTGGATATTATTCAGCTATTTAGATAGCTATCCAAAAAAGTGAATAATATCGACAAGTACAAAATCCACTATTTGTATTAGCTCAATACCGACCTATTTGCTAAAACAAAATTTCTATGGCTTGCCCTGCATTAAGCAAAGCAAGCTATCAAAATGAAAACACACAAAATCTTCTTCAGAATGGAAAATATCTAAATGGAGCAAATGAAGGGAACAACAAAAAAATGGAATCTCAAACGATGCAATTATTTAGAAATAGCTAAAACGGAAACATTTGTGTGGAAGGGAAAATCTGGTAGGTATTCTGTAAGTTCATGTTTGTAGCGGCTGAAAACAGTTCAACTTCAACCCTATCATTGTCAGAAAAAAAACAAATACAAATTTGCCCCAAAGCAAAATAACATTAGAAAAATCAGGAAAAGGATAGACAGATACACAGACAGTAAGTTATGGACATAAAACTCTTTGTACCCAAACCAATTAACCCTAACCTAAGGCAACCCTTTTTCTTCTAGCCCTTCATTTAAAGGTTGGTTTTTTTTTTACAATTTATAGCCTGTGCTTCTCAGGGGAGGTCTAGCTCTGCTCTGATTTCACATTTCACAGCGGCACATGTGTAATCCTGCTGCGTCACCAACCACACAATCTTGCTGAGGTCAGAAAATCCACTTTTCACAAGTTGGAAAGGAACTGGAGTGATACAATGTAGCCAGGATCCCCTTCTCATTCAATAAGAGAGCTGGAAATGCTTTTGGAAATGAATGACATCCTGCCAAGAACTACTCATAACCAATAACAATACACAATTTGTTCTATCTCCAGTCCATGAGAAAATCTTTGGAAACAAAATGGATTGATTCCATTATTTTTTTTATATGCAGCACATATAAGTCCTATTACAGTATGGCTAGGGAACCTTTTCCCTCCTGTGGGCCTCTTTGAAAATTAGGCCGCTTTTAGACATGCGTGGCGAACATGCTGCATAAAATCACGCTGCATGTAAATATCCCGCATGTGGGATTTAGAC
The DNA here is from genome assembly GCA_003113815.1 of Sphenodon punctatus. NCBI lineage: Eukaryota > Metazoa > Chordata > Lepidosauria > Sphenodontia > Sphenodontidae > Sphenodon > Sphenodon punctatus. The sequence continues at coordinate 1,312,944 of QEPC01009479.1, read as the reverse complement.
GTGACATTTCACGCACACTCACACTTAAAGCCACTCACACATTCTTTTAAAGGTGCTAATTAAATACCTCGACATCGAAGTATTTAATTTGCAGTTTTAAAAGAACACGCGACCGGCTTTAATGCGCAAAATGTCACGTCCGGTGTTTTTATACATACATTTCTCCTGCATGTTTGCTGTTACATCCTGAACTTTCTGTGTGGCTAAATCACTCACCCAGATCTTAAACATCCAGCTCTTTAAACTTCTGCATAGAACTTCTCCCAGAACTTTTGTGTGTAAAAAGTTCTCCTGGTAAACTGCTTTGCTCCAGGCAGCTGTGGTCACTTGGTTTCCATGGCAGCCTGTCACGTCTACAGCTGCAGCTACTTGAGGCTGCCTCAGGGCAGTGCGTGTGTGAAAAATGCATCCAGAACTTACTTGTGGACTTGCAAATCCAGAAGAATGAAAAATCCAGAACTTTAAGGTGTGTGTAAAAATGCCTATCTAAGACTGGTTTTAGATGAGCGGGTCATCGTTGCGCAACCCACTTGTGCGATATTTCAAAATCCCGCAACGCGGTATTACATGAAACGGAAGTCGGGGATTACGCGCATGAAAGGAGGTTGTGCATTATTTGCAGACGGCAAATTAAATACTTCACACATTAAGGTATTTAATTTGCAGTCGGCAAATGTGCGACCGCATTTCATCCATGTGATCCCTGACTTCCATTTCGTGTAATTCTGCATCGAGGGATTTTGAAATATCGCGTGAGCGGGTCACACGATGGTGACCCACTCGTCTAAAAGCAGCCTAAATCCCACACGCGGGATATTTACACACAGCATGATTTTATGCCTGCAGACTGCACTTGCCCCAGCTGGACAGGTGCCAGGCCGGCCATGCAGCCCCCTTAGGGGATGGCAGGGTGGGCAGGTCCACCCACAGCCATGTGCCTCCCCTAGAAAATTATTGCTCCACTGCCTCTGCAATGGAGCCTTGCACGTGCACAAAAGTGCACAGGGCTGAAATGCTCTACGGGCTTCTGTGCATGCACATTTCAGTACACAGAGCCTTTAAGCCCTGTGAGCTTTTGCACATGTGCAAGCCAGCCGCGGGGCACCATGGCTGGCCAATGAGAACTGGGTGGGGGAAGGGAGAGTGAAATGAGGGAGATGTAAGCAGGACATGTGGGAGGAATGGACTGGGGTTGGTCTGGCTTCATCCAACACTTTTTCAGCAGAGGGGAGGAGGGAGCAGCAGGGAGGGGCCAGGATGGTAGCAATAGCAGAACCCCTCCGTGCTTTTGATTTGCTGCTGTCCTAAAGGAGTGCATGCCCATTGGGCGCCAGTGCATTAAAAGCAAGGGGATGAGCTCAAGGAGGGGCCAGGGCACAAAGGCTTGGGTTCCTATGAAGGATTGCAGCCAATTAGGATGAATTTAAGGTATCTTTTTCAGGTGTACCAGTCAAAGCCCTAACCCTCCTGCCAAAGCAGCTCAGGGTGGCTAACAAGTATAAACAATAAAAATACTCTCTATCTATCTATCTATCTATCTATCTATCTATCTGGCACATGTTACATTGTTGGCGAAAGGAGGGGCGATCCGAGGCTCCCCGGGCCTCCACTGGAAGGGAGTTCCACAGACTAGGTGTGATCACCAAGAACACCCTCTCCATAGTCACCCCCAGAGCCACTCGGGGAACATGGAGAAAGGCACTACCAGGAGACCGCTAGGGCCAATCCAGAAGCCGGGGGGGGAGGCAGTCCCGCAGATAGGTGGGGCCCAGACCATAGAGGGCTTTATAGTTCAAAACCAACACCTTGAATCAGGCCCGGAAGACTATTGTCAGCCAGTGCAGAGCTCAGAGCACTGGTGTAATGTACTCACAACAACCCGTCCTCATTAGGAGGTGGGCTGCTGCATTCTGCACCAGCTGCAGTCTCCAAACCGTCACCAGGGGTAGCCCCACCTAGAGCGCATTACAATAGTCTAGTCTTCAGGTGATAAAAGCATAGATGATAGTGGCCGGGTCAGAGTGTGAGACAAACGGCCAAAGCTGCCACACCAGATGTAATTGGTAAAATGTGCTCCTTGCCACAGTCCCCACCTGGAGCTCTAGGGAGATCTGGAAATTGAGGAGCACTCCCAGACTGCAGACCTGGGGGACCAGTGAGGGGCAAACCCAATCAATGACAGGGGATGCCACATCCACTGCCTTACCCACTAACATCACCTCCGCCTTTTCGGAATTCACCCTCAGAAGACTCTCCCTCATCCAGGAGAGGGGTAGGGGGAGAGAGAAGAAGACACAGCAGCAGCCCGGAATCTGTCTGGGCCAGTTCAGAGGCGGTTGCAGCAGAGAGCAGGATGAATTTCTCTACTTTGGGGAGTAATTTCTTTTAATTTCTTCTTTATTTATTTATTTTTTTTATTTATTTCCCCCCTGATTTTTTGTTGCTATTCACTATGGTACAGCCCCTTTTAATTGTTCTCCCTCCCTGTGATGTATTTTTTATTTTATTTTGAATTTATTTTTTAGTTCATTTGTGGGTGTTTGGATATATTTAATATATTTTTTTAATATTTTAAATATATTTTCTATTTATGGGATGGGCAGATGATGGTGATATGGCTCCCATCTAGCTTCCCTATAGAGTTAGGGACCCCCTCCTGATGAAAACCCTCCATCACCTCTGCGGGGTCAGCCAACTGTACCACTCAGTCCAGCAGCACTTCCACAATTCTTGTGCAAACCGCAATCAATATGGTGCCCACCATGGAAGTTCCAGCTCCAAGTTGCTGGGTGCCAGAACAGCTGGAGTCTGGAGTGGAAAGCTGCATGATGGTGATGACAATGCACCTGTCCACAGAGATGCGCGAATGCCTCACCATGCTCAGCTTCTCAAGTCATGGCCTGAGAATCTCAACAATTTGCAGGACAAGGCGATGGGGCATGCCGAAGTTTGCAACCCACTCACCATCTCCCCTTGAGGACAGCACATTTCCCCACCAATATGTGCTTTTCTCCTTCACCCAGATAAGCCTCTTAGTGGGTTCCCTACACACAGTGTCAATGATTGAAGCTGCATCTCTGAACAGGTACCTTTCTGCATGCATCAGCTCCCATTGCACAGCTTCAATCCTTCCCAGCATGGTCTGTCATCGCTGGAGATAGGGAAGTCCATGATGCTGTAGCAGAAGACGTTTCCACAGTGTGGTGCACCTCACTAGCCCAGCCAGACATTGAGCAAGAACCTTTGTGTGCCTTGACATCACATTATACCCTATCCCTAAGCAAACTCATTGTCTCCCATGGTTTCCAATACCACCTATACGCTGATGACACTCAACTCTCTCTCTCCACTCCTTCCCTCTCCCCCTCTTTTCAAGCTCATCTCACCAACTGTGGGTATTTTCAGACGTTACGAGATCACACTGAAGCACGGACAATTCTCTGTGGTGGCGAATGGCCCCGTAACATCTGGTTGCTTGCCGCCAGATGTTCACCACAGTGAACCACCGGCAGTGAGCAAAATAACCATGCTTCCGAGGATGGTCCGGGCACCATCTCCGAAAGCATGGTTAATTGAGCCACGGCACGGAATCGGCAGACGGTAATGTATGTTACTGCCGACGATTCCGGGGCGTGACCCAGACCCCAGGACGGAATCGGGTGCAGTGGGCAGATTGGCCGCTGCGTCCGCCCATCTCCAGGCGGGCGGGCTGCTGGGGGAGCATGGGGGGGCAAGGCTGTGCTGCTGCAGGTTGCACCGCACAGCCCCGCCCCCTCTCCAGATTCCCCGCCAGAATCAGACGGCTCATCTGTTGATGGGCCATTTTGATTCTGGTGGGGAATCAAAAAGTGATTCCGTGATGGGTCCAATAGGCGCCCCATAACATCTGAAATCACCCTGTGACTCTGATATCTCCGCCTGGATGTCTCAACCCCAACTCAAACTGAACATGGCGAAAATTGAACTCCCTATCTTCCCTCCCAAACCTTCCTCTCCCTCTTCCCTGTCAATTGCCATTGAAGGGGTCTCCATCCTCCCTGTCTCCCAAGCCCATAGCTTGGGCTTCATCTTTGACTCGCACCTTACCTTCAAACCCTACATTGGGTTATTTCAGATGTGACGGGGTGGCTATTGGCCCCGTCACGGAATCACCTTTTGATTCCCCGCTGGAATCAAAAAGGCCCGTCAACAGACAAGCCGGCTGATTCTGGTGGGGAATCGGGGGAGGGGTGGGGCTGTGTGGCACAACGTACGGCCGCACAGCCCTGCCCCCCCATGCTCCCTGGGCCGCCTGCCCTCTGGGAGATGGGCGGGCTCAGTGGCCAATCCAGCTGCTGTGCCTGATTCCACCCCAGGGTCTGGGCTATGGCCCAGAATTGGCGGCGGTAACAGATGTTACTGGCCGTCGATGCCGGGCCATAGTTCAATTAACCATGCTTTCGGAGATGGTGCCCGGACCATCCTCGAAAGCGTGGTTATTTTGCTCACCACTGGTGGTTCACCGTGGTGAACATCTGGCAGCGAGAAACCAGACATTACGTGACCATCCGCCACCACAGGGGATTGTCTGTGGTTGACCGTGATCGTGTAACGTCTGAAATTACCCATTGACTCCGTGACCAAATCCTGCCACTTCTCCCTCCCCAACATTGCTAAGATCTGCCCTTTTCTGTCTGTCTCCTCTGCCAAAACTCTCATTTATGACCTAGTCATCTCACGCCTCAACTATTGTAACCTCCTCCTTGCTGGCCTTCACCACTCTCACCTTTCTTCCTTCATCTCTGTTGAAAACTCTGCTGCCAGGATCATCCACCTAGCCCGTCGCTTTGACCATGTGCAGCCTCTCCTCTCCTCTTTCCACTGGCTCCCTCTTCCTGACCGTATTCTGTACAAGCTCCTTGTCTTCACTTACAAAGCCCTTCACAACCTCGCTCCCCCCTACCTTTTTGCCCTGATCTCCCTCCGAACTCCTGTTCGAGCACTCTGCTCCTTTTCTATCCCCTCCCTCATCCTCCCACGCCTCCCCTGCTCCCCCAACTGTCTTCGTCCCTTCTCCCTTGCTGCCCCGCATGCCTGGAACTCCCTCCCTGCCCTTGTCCGCCTTGCCCCCACCCTCCACACCTTCAAGTCCCTCTTCAAAACCCACCTCTTCCACTCCGCCCTTCCTAACTCCTGCTAATCATCCCCACCTAGAATTATCCCACACCTGTTATCTGTATACTCTCAATTTACTGTAACCAAGCCAAGAACATGTACCTGAGTTCTCACATCCTCATGAATGTCACATCCCTTGTCTCTCCCTCTGTTCACCCTTCCCTTTCTCCCCTCCCCCTGTGTTTAGAATGTAAGCTGTTGGGCAGGGACCGTGTCTATCTTGTTTTTTGTAAAGTGCCAGGTACATCTTATAATAAATGCTAATAATACTAATAATGCTAACGCTAATGCTAATAATAATAGTAATTAATAATGACAGCAGTAGGGTTGAATCCATTGGATCACTTGCAGGTTTTCTTCAACAGCTGTAAGGAAGAGCTGGAGCATGATAATTAGCACAAGGAAATTCTCAGTATGTGTCTCCTTGGCTGTGATTGCAGTTTTCATGAACACTGCAGACCACACACCAAATGTTTTGGATGGCTTAAAGAGCTTGGGGTGACTGCCTAGCTACAATCAGCTACATGCCACACATGGACAGCTATTATCCACTATCGGTCATATGTCCTTACAGGACTGGCTGTGCGCGGAACATGAGCTGCTTTTGGTTACAGGTTGGTTATTGGTTGAAATTATTTTTGCAAAGCTTATGCTGTGCGTGGGTGTTGTTGCACCAGCACTTCCAAATCAGGTGGCTATTAAACTGCATAGACATTTCTGTCACAAGCATGCCATTGCACATTATTATCAACCACTCTCGGTTCTTGGCAATACCGAGAGTCTCATCCCTATTGCGCACCAACTCATTATTAATTATTATTATTATTATTATTATAAGCATTTATATAGCACCAGCGACATACCTGGTGCTTTACAGAGAATAAGATAGACACGGTCCCTGCCCGAGAGCTTACAATCTAAAAGACAGGGGGAGGGGAGACAGGGAAGGGGAACAGAGGGAGAGACAAGGGATGCAACATTCATGAGGATGCAAGAACTCAGGTACACGTTCTTGGCTTGGTTACAGTACAATGGGAGTGCTTATACTATAGAATCATTGCTACCTTTTATTCCAAGTCCTGGGGTCCATCTAAAGTTCACCCTTATAGCTTACGTTTAATGTTAAGAACAGCTGTCAAAAATGTTGACACGTTTAAGGAAACTATATATTCTCTATCTGAGAGTAGAAAATCTGCCCGTGCAACCCCGGGGCCCAAGGAATTTAAGAGGGGGGCTATAAAAATCGACCTTCAATGTTGGTAAGAGGGGCAAACCAGAAGAATGTGAGCCACTGATTCTATACACTTCTTTTGTCTCTTGCAGTAGTCCAAGCACAGTCACTGGACTCTGGAGTTGGGTTGGGGTCAGTTGGTTCTCTTTACCTTTTGTGGGTATGGGTGTAGAGGAGACTTATAGTGGTAGCTTTGTAATATTTCTGTTTTTAGACTGTTTTGTTTTATCATTAGATGCATTCATGTTATTTGATATCGTTTGTACAATGGCCATTGGCTACGTAATAAACTTTGAACTGTTTGATGTACAATGGGAGTTTACAGATAGCAGGTGAGGGATAATCCTGGGTGGGGATGATTAGCAGGAGTTCGGAAGGGTGGAGCGAAAGTGGTGGATTTTGAGGAGGGACTTGAAGGTACGAAGGGAGGGGGTAAGGCAGATGTGGGCAGNGGGGGCCAGGCGGATGTGAACAGGGAGGGAGTTCCAGGCATGGGGGGCAGCAAGTGAGAAGGGATGAAGGCGCTTAGGGGAGCAGGGAAGGACTTGAAGGTACGAAGGGAGGGGGTAAGGCAGATGTGGGCAGGGAGGGAGTTCCAGGCGTGCGGGGCAGCAAGTGAGAAGGGATGAAGGTGGCTGGGGGAGCAGGGGAGGCATGGGAGGTGAGGGAGGGGATGGAAGAGGAGCAGAGAGCTTTTTATTATTTATTATTATTATTATTATTAAAATGTTAGTGTAATTACTGTATATGATCCTGTACTGGAATATTGAGAGGAGGCATCAGCTCACCAAAAAGGTCAGCAAGGATGTGAAAACTAGTTCTATACCATATAAATGCAATAACTACTTTAATATTCAGGAATGAGGATGAAACAGTAGCATTTCACTTAACAACTTATTAACAATTATTTAAGAATCTCTATACTAGTTATATGTTTCAGTTTATACCTGTATAGTGAACCCTAAACATGTCTATAATTTGGCCCATTATCTTCCTCTTCTCTGACTCTGAAGATACTGCTTGAAATCACGTCTAAGCCAAAATTATGTTGCTAGTCTCAGCTGATTTCTCCCAGTCTACTGTGTGAACCAGCCTTCACTCTTTTCTTCAGAATTCTTTCAGGCTATCAAAAACTACATGCATTTTCCACGTGGTATTCTGTCTCTGCTGCTTGACAGAGTAGTGTTGATGTCAATCTTTCCAGCATACCTTTGCTCAGTCTTCTCCTTCAGATTTTATCAACTGTCCATCTTCAACTGCTCTTTCCAAAGATTCCCCCTTCTGATTGGCTTGAGTCAACATGCTATTTGGTCTTAGCTGTAGGGTACTACATTAGCACCACAGAAGCACAGATTTTTAAAATTGGGACGGGTGAGGGAACCACTGAATGTTAAGAAATGGGCAGGTGGGGGGGGGGATCTGCAAGGCAATGAAGGTCACTGTGCTCGGAATGTATGTAGAAGCAGATCTTCCCATTAGTTAAAGCTATGGATATATTTTCTTATCTATTGAAAGTAACAGTTTTTACTTGCAACGAGCATGAGAGGTCATAATGCTGTAGAGAACTATTTCTGTGGGTTATTTGCCTGGGAAAGCCCAGTGACTTTGGCTTCTATATCTGGGTACTGTGGCTGCCTGGGCTATGGGGCCCAGAGATCTTGTGGGATAATGGGTATCCTGGCCTTTGCCGACATTTGGGTAAGGCCTGATGTACAGAGAGAACTGTCAGACCATTCTCCATGGCAGCCTATGCAGTCATAGGGTGGTGCATTCACACAATGGGGTTCTATGTATGCATGATAGAGTGCAGACACCACACAGCCCTGCTCCAGTTCCAACTTCAGCAGAATGGAAGAGAGGGGCACTCTGGACAAGATAAGAGAGTGGGATGTGATCGAGATTGCAACTTTTCTGGACGTTTGTGCACTGCCAGTGGTACGGCATTAACTAACGGAGGCTGGACCTTCCCTACCATTTTTCCTCATTACTCTCCTGATGTCAGCTAGAGGGTACCCACGGGGCCACAGGGAGATACATTTCTTCGGGAACACAAGTGACAGGGGATGTGAACAGGGGATGTGAACCAACTGAAGGAGAGCTCGTTGCCCTATCTGAGGTTTGGACACTCAAAGAAGAGCAGAGCGCCCTCATGAGCAGGGATGTTTTCCACCACAACTTTATAGTAATGCAGAAAATTCTACAGAGGGTATACAAGAGGTGCATGTTTGACAAGGGATTTTATGTGAACTGAGAGGGATTTCTTGCACTACAGTGGGTGGGTCCCTAATAAAACTGTATGCTTCTACCTGCCAGTACATTGCTGTGAGCCATGGATACAAGAAGCTGGGTGGTGAGAATGTGCAAAGGTTGATTGCTTTTTATTTCAATTTTTATTTTGGTTTCAGTTTTCACTATAAGCACTTAATAAAGTATGCAATTTTCTCAACAAACTCAGCATTTTGTGAATAGCAAAAGGTTATATGACAACCATAGGCCTATCCCAGATAATATCCAACCTGATGCATGAGGCAGGACACACATTGGACTTAATACTTTGCACTTTCCTGAATAATGGAGCTCCAATTACTGAGAGTGTTGTAAAGACACCATTGGGTGAAAACAGACATGACGCTAACCACCCTTTAAGCACCCTTGGTGGTTATTTATGCATGTTGCAGGGCTGTATTGGTGGCCTATGCAGCCCTGCAACATGCATAAATAACCACCAAGGGTGCTTAAAGGGTGGTTAGCGTCATGTCTGTTTTCACCCATTGTCATGGTTGGATCATTACCTTCTGTGGGCCCAGGTCCCTGTAGTCCTTTGCTCTCATCAGCATGGTGGACCAGTTAGGTTGGTCTGCCCATGGAGATGTATGAAGCCAATTGGATTCTAGAACTCTATGAGGGATATACCCACTGATTTTGAGAGCGGCTTTGTAGATGGCCTGGTTGAGTTGTAGAACACCACATTGACCAAAACCATTAACACAGTAGCACCCAGGCGTCTGCTTCCTCCGCAGTGTCAGCACAGGTCTTCCTGGTTATCTGTGGTGGATGAAGTGGGAGGCAAGGCGGTTGGAGCACCGGTGGCATTTGACTCGTGCTGAAGCCGACTGATTGCACCATAGATCAATTTTGAAGAACTATGGTGTGGCTAGGGTGACGGCAAGGACTTCCCTCCTCTCTGCTACCATACTATCTGCAAATTCCCATCCAGTGGAACTATTCCAGGCAGTGAACAGCCTTGTGAATCCTGGATGTCTCCGTCCTGTGGTTGAGTCATCTTCTGCCTGCTATAAGGAATTTAATACCTACTTTGCACACTTTGCAAAAAAAAAATCAAAAAAAAAATAGCAGCCCCCAAGTTGAGGTGAATACAAGCAGAGTCAGAGTTTGGGGCTGTGGAGGCTCAGTCTTGTTCTGTTTATATGGATCAGTTTCAATTGATGTCACCCACCGAAGCAGAGGATGCCCTTGGAGCAATGCGGGCAACCAGCTATAAATTAAATCCTTGCCCGTCCTGGTTAGTGAAATCCAGATGTAAGAGACTGTGGCCTTTGCTGTCTGGGATTGTCAGTGCCTCCCTTCTGGAGGGTAGGGTAATGAATGCCCTCAAGATGGCAGATGTTCAGCCCCTGCTAAAAAAAAATCACTTGACACTTACTCCTTGGGCAGATGTCTCTAACCTCCCCTTTCAAGAGAAAGTTATTGAATGGGTGGTTGCCAGGCAGCTACATGGACACCTAGATGGAATCAGATTTCTGGACCCATGTCAGTCTGGCTTTTGTCCTGGGTATAGTACTGAGACTGCAAACCTAGTGTTGGTCAATGATCTTAGCCGAAAGATTCTTTTAGATCTTTCAGAAGCCTTTGATACAGTTACCATGACATATTGTTGACATGGCTGTGGCAGGGGTTCACGGAATGGCTCTAGAGTGGTTCTGTTCATTCCTGTTGGGGAGGTTTCAGCAGGTGGTGATGGGTGATTGTCCTTCATCTCCCTACCCCCTGTCTTGGAAGGTCCCACAGGGTTCCATCCGGTTTCCCCTCCTGTTAAATATGTATCTAAGGCCCCTGGATGAGATTGTGTAGATTTGAGTAGGGATGTGTGAACAAAACAGGGTTCAGATGTTCGGCCTTTCAGTCGTTCAGTTCGAAAACCAAGTTCAGGTTCGGTCGTTCAGTTCAGCGGAGTTTGGAACCACCGTGATGCTTGGGGTGCTCCAGGGACCCCCAGGGGTGCCCATGGGGGCATGGCAGGCTGTCAGAGAAGCAGCAGCAGCAGAGACCAGGAAGGCTTGGCGCTTGGCACCCCAAGTTGCCTAGGAATTGTAGGTGGGCAGGCCTCCAGTTCTGCTTGCTCTATGCTGACTGGATTCTCCATTTCTAGTTTCCATCATGGCAGGTGGTGACTGGCTGGCCAAGTGAATCACCACCAGGCAAGGCTACATGACCAATTTGCAGAAGAGTTGGTAGAGATCTGGTGAGTAGGATTCCAGCCTGCAATGCCCAGCCCCGTATGGGTGCCATGCCAGCCACCAAGCCCTGGCCGGGACTCTTCCCTGCCTGGAACGTAGGCCCCAGAACCCTGAGGGTGGGACCTGGGGTGGGAATGGCTGGCTGTGATGCAGTGGAATGACAGCTCTCCGTGAGCAGAATGACGGCCCCAGAACCCTGAGGGTGGGTCCTGGGGCTAGAGTGGCTGACTTCTGGATGCAGTGGAGCAACAGCCCTCCCTGTCTATAATGTAGGCCCCAGAACCTTGACGGTGGGTCCTGGGGCTGGAGTGGCTGTCTGTTCCTTGCTGTGGTGGAATGACAGCTCCCCGTGAGTGGAATGACAGCCCCAGAACCCTGAGGGTGGGTCCTGGGACAGGACTGGCATCTTCTGGATGTATTGGAATGACAGCTCCCATGTGGAAGGTCCTTATTTGCTTACAGCATGGCCCAGGGACAGCCGGCCCTGCTCCTGTTGGATACAGACAGCTATTTGGACTTAGAGGAGGTATCCGGCATCATCACTGAGGCAGGTGAGGAAATAGCCAAGAGGAGCTTGCTTGCAGGCTGGCTGGCATGGGTGGAACAGCAGCAGAGGCCCGACCAGGGCTTTGTGGATGGCAGCACCCCCACTCGGCTGGGCGTTGCAAGGTTGGCTCGTACTCAACAGAACTCAAGAAGCTCTAATGCCAATTGGTCAAGCCTTGCCTGGTGGTGAATCACATGGACACCCAGTAGCAAACATTGGATTGCCCAGTCTCAGAACCCGTGGTGGCACATCAGAGGTGGCAATGGCAGCAGTGGCAGACATTGGATTGCCAGGGCACAGTACCCATGGCACATCAGACAGCAGCAGCAGCAGGATTTGACTGTGCATGGCACTCATGGATGGTAGGAGCCAGGATGGTAGGATTTTCCAGGGAAGAACTTCCATACAGCATCAGATGGCAGCAGCAGGATTGCTTGGGCACATTTGGATCAGTCAGGGCAGGGGCAAAGCACCCACGGACCAGCAGACAGCAGCAGTGGGATTACCAGGCCAGTGGAGCACATCACCCAGGGTTGCCAGGGCAGGCAGACAGCCACCTTGGCATGAGAGGCAGGCAGGCTGGGGCAGGGGTCAGCTTTTCCCAGAGGGCGGGCATACAGGCAGCGTGGAATAAGCAGAAGGCAGGCAGACTGAGGCAGGCTTTGAGCTTTGCCCAGTGCCCACAGGGTGGACAGACATGTGCAGAAGGCAGGTAGACTGAGGCAGGCAGACTGAGCTTTGAGTTTTGCAACCAGGCAGGGCACTCAGATAGGCCAGCAAGACTGTGCAATGTCATTTTTTCTATTGTCGATATCGATACCAATACCAATTTCAAAGATTTTATTTTCATTATCAGTATCAGTATCGATATCGTTTGGTCCCGTGATCACGCCAAAAACCGGAAACCGGAAATGGTATTTCAATTGCGTGTGTTCTCATGGTGTCTGGTTTGTGTGAAAAGTGTTGTGATTTTGTGTGTGTGTGTGTTGTGGTTTGGTTTGATTGAGGTTCGTTTGGTTGATTGAGTTGGTTTGGTTGGTTTAGTTGAGATGGAGGATAAAAAAAAGAAAAATGAAGGTGAGGGAGGTGGAGGTGGAGGAGGAAGAGGCCTAGCCTGGACCATCTGAGATGGTGGAGGTCGGCTCCTTGCCAGAGGAGGAAGAGGGCACAGGAGGTGCTACTGCTGACAGGTTTGTAAATTTTTTTGTTTATTGTTCCATATAACTTTGAGGACAAGAAGAATTCCTTTAGAGTGAGCTCACTGGCATGCAGGTGGGTGGGTAGAGGTGGGTGGAGTGTGGGACCACGCACGCACCCCCACCTACTGGCTGCGGCATTCCGACAGATGTCCACCCATCCCCCCCGCGCTCGCTGTGGCATTCAAATGGACAATCCAACCACACTCACATATTTGCGAGGGGGGGTAAGGCATCTGTTTGAAAAGAGCCAATGAGAGAGACTGTGGTTGCCGTGATGATCCCAAATTACAAAGAGACAAAGTGGCTCGAATAATATCTTTTACTGGATCAACTAGAAGGGCAGGATTTGCACGTGTCTTATATATTAGTCTGCCACAAAGAGTGTGTGTGTGGGGCTCTTCCAGCAGCCAGGCACGAGCCGAAGCACCCACCCAGGCACGTGCCAGCCAGGGTCTCTAATAGCCATCCTTAGCACCCCAAGAAGGGCAGGATTTGCACGTGTCTTATTTATGGGTTTACCAGAGGGGGGGGAGGGGGTGTCTTGCAGTAGCAGCAGCAGCCAGAGTATCAACTCACAGACACTACAGCACCACAGGTGGTGATGGTGTACATGGGAGAAAGGGAAAGAGGTGAGTAGACAGCACTGCAACAGCAGCAGCACCATCCATCCACTTGGTGTGGGAGAATGGGTATTGCTCTTGGAAGGACTAGAGGCATCACCATAAATGCATGATATTATTTAGGTGTTGTTTATGTGTTCCTGTTTCAGAGAGGATGATAATGTATGCCGCCACTGGTGCCAGGCCCAGAACACCATCACGGCAGAGGTCGCAGCTGCAGAAGCCAATTGAAACCAGGCCAAAGAGATCCGTGGTCTGGTGGTACTTCTATACTCACAAGGGTGGATTCGCAGAATGCAAGGTAAGGCACAGGGGCTATAACAACAGGGAATGGATTGCCCTATGATCTGTTAGGAAGTTCCCTGCAGGGAGAGAGACATGGGGGTCAGCTACCCACTTTTGGATAGAGAATGCAGGCAGGGCTTGATAGACCATTGGTCTGACACAGTATGGTACTTCTTATGTTTCTATCTTGTTATGTTCTTTAGATCTGCGACAAAAAAATAAAGAGGGGGTCACAGGGGACCACATCGCCCACTTGGAAAACATCTACCAACTTGAGGTTGTGTGTGGTCCTTCTTGGGCTGGAAGGTGCAGAGGCAGCAGGGACTCCAGGGAGAAACAGCCCGCTAAGGAAGGGAGGAAGGCCCGGCAGAAGCACCACCACCACAGCTCTTCCCCCTCCAGCTCCACTGAGGAGTATCCAGCCCCCCGGGAGGAGACCCACGAGGCAAGGGATTTTCGGGCACTGCTGGAGAGGCCCACAAACAAATATATTGACAGGCTAAGGGTCCAAGCCTGCACCATGGAGGACCGGCTGGTTGAATAATTTGAGGAGCTCCAACTAAGGAAGCACAAGGCAGAGGCGTATGCGGAGTACCTCTGCACTGAGAAGGAAGCCCTCATATTGTACCATCAGTCAGTCACCAAATGGAAGGCGTCCTTGGCGGGGGCCCTGGACATTGCCCGGCAATATGGCTTTGAGACAGAGGAGGACATGCTGCCCGCCCCTTGGTTGCGTGCATCCCTTTCTCCTTTCACCCATGTCCCGGGGACAGGCCAACACACCCCTAATTTATTTTCCTTTGTTTGTATATTAATGTTTGTTTCCAAAAGCTGTAATGTTTTTTCAAATTTTTTTATAAAATTATATTTGTTACCAGCTTTGTTTGACCTTTACAATCTTTTATCTCTCTGTGCTGCTTCTGGAAGGTGGCAGAATCTCATTGTATATATACAGCTTGTCAGATCCCTACCTGACAACAGCAGCACATGTAGCGTATTAGCCCCAAGATGTGCCAGCAGGGTCTCAACTTGCAGACAGCTCCCCCAGGAGGGGCAGGGCTTGTGTCTGTGTGGGTGTGCTATAGAGAGAGAGAGGCTGTGGCAGTCTGGCAGAAGCATAAGCGGGTATCGGCAGGTGCACTGCTCACTCTCACAGAGAGATAGCTTCATAGGGGGAAGCCTTGGGTAGCCAGGATGTGATATATAATACTTGTTTACATTTGTTAGTTGGTCCCTTTGAAGCCCTCAAGTGGAGAGGTGTGTTCAGCTCATAGAAAGATTGCCCCAGGGGGCGGGGGGATACTTGCAGACAGTGCCGCAGGTAGAGCAGATATTCAGGGATATCATATTTCCTGTGAGGGGGTGCCAGAGAGAAAGAGATAGAGGCTCTTTGGCAGCAGGCAGTAGGCAGGTGGGCAGAGGGGCTATTTCAGCGGTTGCAGTGGGCATCAGCAAGTAGCTGCAGAGGAGTAGGCTGGCGGGGGGGGAGGCAGGCTGGTGGGTGGCTGTGGCCATTGGCCAGTCTAGCACAAACAGCAGCAACACCCAGATGATGGTTCTTGGGACTAGAGTGACTGCTTCTGGATGCAGTGGAATGGAATGACAGCCCCCTGTGACTGGAATGATGGTTCCAGAATCTTGATGATGGTTCCTGGGACTGGCATGACTGCTTCAGGTACAGTGGAATGACATCCCATGGGAGTTTAATGATGTCCCTAGAATTAGTGCTTGGTTGGGCACACTTCATTCGGAACGCGCACAGGCAGGGACAAATAATATTTTGAGTGTTATTTCCATCTCATTCTTGTAGGTTTGCTGCTGGATGTGGGCATTGAGAATGAGCACAGATGAGAGCTCTCACTGGTTGTGGCAGGTGGCAGCTTGATCTGGATACACCTCTCCCCCTCCACCCCATCTCTCTCGTTCTAGCGGGGAGCCTCTCTCTCTCTCTCCCTCTCTGGCCATATACTTCAGGTGACAGCATGGGTGGGATCGTGTCTGTCTCTCCTTCTAGCAGTGGGAAGATTTTTTTTCTCTCTCTCTTTTGCCATGAGCAGCAGGTTACTACCTCATAAATAAAGGTTCTTCATGCTGGCTCTTATCATTCTCACCATGTCACCCTGCATTCCATCCCTGCATGGACCTGTCTTATGTCCCTAAAAAGGGTTAGATGGAACTGTCACTTTGAAACTGAGAGTGCTTCTTAGCCTAGAAAGGAGCTCGAGGCCATCAGGACAGGCATGCCATGGTGGTGGGCAGTTGCTTCGGCATGAGCAGCAGGGTGCTACCTCATCAAGAAAAGATGGAATGACAGCTCCCTGTGAGCGGAATGATGGCCACAGAACCCTGAAGGTGGGTCCTGGGGCTGGAGTGGCAGCTCCTTGATGATGTGGATAGACAGCCCTCCCTGCCTGGAATGTAGGCCCCAGAACCCTGATGGTGGGTCCAAGTGCTGAAGTGTCTGTTTCTTGATGCAGTGGAATGACAGCTTCCTGTGAGCGGAATGATGGCCCCAGAACCCTGATGGTGGGATTTGGGGCTAGAGTGGCAGCTTCTGGATGCCGTGGATGGACAGCCCTCCCTGCCTGGAACATAGGCCCTAAAACCCTGATGGTGGGTCCTGGGGCTGGAGTGGCACTGGTGGAGCAGCGGCAGAGGCCCGACTACGGCTTGGTGGCTGACACCCCTGCTTGGTCGGGCATTGAAAGCTGGCAGGCATTGTTGGAGCAGTGGTAGACAACTTGAAGTCTTCAAGGTCCTCACAGATAATGGAAGATACATCACCTACCTGGAGGAAGAGCTGGCTGAGCTTGTCCTTAAGTGGATGGATGTTGGTTTATCTTCCAAGTTCCTTCTGGTTCTAGTCAACTTGGTGAAGTTCAACAGGTTCTACCTGGATGATTGTGTTGTACAAATGACCCATATGAACTGTAGGGATGTGAGAACAGTCGGTCCTAAGAGATAGGTGAGTGCCGTTCTGAAGGGATGGGCGATCACCGATGGCCTCCATTGCCCTTGGCCAATCGAAAGGGAGTCGGGTTCAGATCCCTGAATCTAGAGCAGCGGAGATGCTGGAGTCATGGCCAGGAATGGTCTCAGCATGAAGAGCGTGTGAGCCAGGATCTCCCATTCTGCCCCATTGTAATTTTCACCAGCCCCTGACTGCCGGTGCACTCATCTGAGCTATGGCCATCTACAAGATTGAGGAGCAAATGACTGACATGCAGTACCAGAAGCAGCAGCAGACATTGGATTGCCAGGGCACAGTAACTGCGCTTGGTACCCCTGCTCGGCTGGGTGTTTCAGGCTGGCTGGCTTCGGTGGAGCAGCGGTAGAGGCCCGCCAGGGCTCAGTGGTTGGCACCCCTGCTTGACCGGGCATTGCAGGCTGGCTAGTATTGGTGGAGCAGTGGCAGAGGCCCGACCAGGACACGGTGGCTGGCACCCCTGCTTGACCAGGTGTTACAGGCTTGAGTCATGCTCAACCAAATTCAAGAAGCTCTGTTGCAAATTGGGCAAGCCTGGCCTGGTGGTGAATCTCTAGTTCACCCAGCCACCGGCCACCAGCACACTCATCCGAGATATGGTCGTCTACAAGATTGAGGAGCAAATGGTTGACGTGCATTACCAGCACCAGCAGCAGGCATTGAATTGACCGGGCACAGAATGCTTGGCACAGACAGCAGATGCGGCATTGGCAGCAGCAGAGGACATTGGATTGCCAGGGCAGAGAACCCATAGAACAGCAGAGATGACAGCAGCAGGATTTGTCTGTACGCAGCACACATGGAGCCAGGATGGTAGGATTTTCAAGGAAAGAGCTCCCATACAGCAACAGATGGCAGCAGCAGAATTGCATGGGTACATTTGGATTTGCCAGGGCAGAGCACCCATGGACCAGCAGACAAGAGCAGTGGGATTACCAGGTGAGTGGGGCACATCACCCAGGGTTGCCAGGGTAGGCAGACAGGCACCTTGGCATGAGAGGTAGGCCAGCTGGGGCAGAGCTTCAGCTTTTCCCATTGGGAGGGCAGACAGGCAGCGTGGCATAAGCAGAAGGCAGACTGAGACAGTTTTTTATTTAGGCCACCTGGGTGGGCGGGTAGACAGGCAGCGTGGCATGAACAGAAGGCAGACCGAGGCAGGCTTTGATTTAGGCCACCTGGGCGGGCAGGCAGGCGGGCAGCATGGCATGAGCAGAAGGCAGACTGAGGCAGGCTTTGATCTAGGCCACCTGGGCAGGCGGGTGGGCAGACAGGCAGCATAGCATGAGCAGAAGGCAGACTGAGGCAGGCTTTGATTTGGCCACCTGGGTGGGCAGGCAGACAGGCAGCATAGCATGAGAGGCAGTAGGGAAGGCAGGATGGGACCTTGGCAGGGCACTCAGATAGGCTGGCAAAGACTGTGCAGTGCAAGAGAGAGAGAGAGCCAGTCACGTAGGCAGGGAGAGATCATTTAGATAGAGGCTGGCTGGCAGGCTTACAGTTTCCCAATGCCACCCTGCATCATGATGTCAGTCAGATAAGCCAGCCAAGGCCATCTAGTATGAGAGAGAGAGGCAGGGTGGGTGCCGGACATTGGGAGGAAGGGACAGCACCTCAGCACAGCAACAACAGCAGCAGCAGATTGAGGAGGAGCCCCGTCCCAAGACTGCCCCTGGCATAGGATGGCGTGTGCCACTGCACCATCAATCCGTGTCCAGGGGCAGCTCGGGGAATCCCAGCAGCGGAAGGTTCACCTTCAGGAAGAGCAACTGGTCCACCAACTTGGCCTCCAGTCTCAGGTGGTGCAGAGAGCAAATTTCCTCTGCCATGGAGAACACCCACTCGCTGGGGACACTGGTTGGTGGGCAGGACAAGAGACTCTTGGTCTCTTTGGACAGGGCTGGCCACACGTTGGTTTTGACAGTCCAGTAGACCTAGGGATCACTGCCGGGATTGATGCATGGCTCCTCCTCCAGGTAGGTCTCCTCTCCACCGCTGCTGCTAAGGCACTGTCGTACTCCCACACTGCTTGCCCTATTGTGCACAACCCCATGCTCCCCAGAGTGGCCTCTACATAGGAGGTGCTGCTGCTGGTAATAGGGGTGCTGCTGCTGCTGCTGAGTCTGCTGCTGGTACTGCTACTGCTAAGACTGGGGCAGGGATAGATCCCTGCTGCTGCTGCCACGCACTCTCTGTAGCCTGCTCTGCCTGCCAGACCCTCTCCACCAGCTCACCCTTCCAGTGGCCATAGAGTGCTGTCTGGTGTTCCACGCTGCCCTTGAACTTGGGGTCCAGCATGATTACCAGAACATATTCTGCCCATCCCAGGAGCTTGTTGAAACGTGCCTTCAGCCCTGCCTTCAGCTGCCGCACCAGGGCAACTGCCTCATCCACCAGCTTCCTGCCCTGAAGCCACAATCCCACTCCTGGAGAATTTCCTCCGGCCTCCTGAGGAGACTCTGCATCAGAGGGGTGGTCACCTGGCTGATGGTGGCTGTGGACGAGCTCATGGTTTCTGTCATGGCCATAAACGGTGCCTTGCCATTGCAGTTGAGCCAAGGTTGGTGAGCACCTGCCCACGCTTCAGTATCTTCTGGCACAAAGTGCACTGCACCTCCCTGGGATCATCCACCTGCACCAACTTAAAATGCACACAGACAGAGGACTTTTTGCCCCCTCCGGCCTTCTGGCCCACACCAGGTGACACACCATTGACAACGCTGCTGGGAGGGGCAGAACATGGTGGCGACACAGCTTTCGGAGGAACAGCCATCGCCTCAGCACCAGACATCTCCTCCGCAGGACTAGCGTCTGCCTCGCTATCCCCAATCAGAGTGATGTCCCGTGAAGGGGAGTACTGGGCCCCTGATGGACTGCCCAGTGCCCACCATGCTGCTGCCACTCTCCCTGTGTCCCCTATAGCTGCTGCTACTACTGCTGCTGCTTCTCCTCTCCCTGCTGCCATTGTCCGGGGATCAGGCCCTGCTTCTAGCAGCCAGGGTGGGATTCACCAGCCCTGGACTGCTGGGGATCACCTCAATAATGGGGGTTGGGGACATTGGTGGCCCTTGAGGAACATCCGACCCCAAAGCACCTGCTTCTGCAGCTGCAGCAGAAACAGCCACAGCCTCCTGGAGTGCAGGCCTTCCAGTGCCCTGCATGGCAGTGGAAGATGCTGTCAGGACGCAACGCCGAACTACACTCCTAGTGCCACTGCTGGAAGCCTCTGAAGCCTGACTGCCAAAATCAGGCCTGTGCAGTTTGGGGCATGGTGATGGGCTCGGACTGCTGCTGACTTCTGAAAACGCCTGCTGACAGGATCAGTGGCTAGCTCAGAAGGAGTTGGAAGGGGGGGAGGGCAATTACTTTTGTTACTTGCTGCGCCTGCCTTACCACAAGCCCCATTGGTAGGGATGGGCGAACAGAATGCGGTTCAGATGTTCAGTCATTCAGTTCAAAACCCGAGTTCGGGTTTGATGGTTCAGTTGAGCCAAGTTCAGGTTGGGCGAACTTGGCCGAACAGTCAAAAATAGTGCTATCGAAACTGAAACTGAACCGAAACCTAATTTTTGGCCCTAATAAGACGTTTTTCCTGCCCTCGAACTCATCCGAACACAACCGAACTGTTCGGTCATTTGAGAGTTCGGTTCGGACGTTCGGAACCAGGTTCAGTCCGAACTCCGAACATCCGAACCTCGTTCACCCATCCCTACCCATTGGCTCCATGCAACCAAGTCCATGGCCAATCACAGATTGTGAAGCCAGTGGTCTGAGGAAAGGAGGGAAGGTGATTGGGCAGGCTGGCTGCTAGTCCAAGCCTTTCCACCCCTGGCACCAGGAAGTCTCCTCAGCTGCCCCCCCGGGTCTTCCAGCCCTGTTTTTTTCCACCTGAATGTGCCCGAACTAATCCGAACGCGGCCGAACTGTTTGGCCACTTCCACGTTCGGTTCGGGTGTTCAGTTCGGCCATCTGAATGGGCCGAGTTTGCGCCGAACACCTAACGTCTGAACCACGTTCACACATCCCTACCATTTATAGACCTACCCTCTAAGCATTTTTCCAATCCTTTTTGGAACCAAGTTATGCAATTTGCTTTCACAAATCCTCTGGCAATGAGTTTCACGGGCTATTTTTTAAAAAATCTGTCCCTATTTTCATAGGATATCTCCATTAATCTGAGAAACAGATGGGAATTTCAGTTTCAGATTAATCCATAACTACCCAGAATTGGCAGTTATGCTTTAATCTGAACCAACTCATTAATTAGGGCTCCCAGTTGCAGATCTGATTTTTGATCCATATAACTCCCCACTCCCAACCCCAGGGCCCTGGAGTGTTCCTTACTGGCTTCGGAGAGCTTGATTGAAGCACTGCCACTGCTGTGGGGACTCCAGCAGGGTCACCCACCGAAGCATCCTCCCTGCTCCTTATTGCGCATATGCAAAATCTGTTGCCCTTATAAAAATGGCAGCAACTAGGGAGTCAGAACAGATGGGAGTATGGTTCCTTACAGTTCGGTTTCCCATTGACTTCAATGGGAAAAATATAAAATTAAAAATCCAAATCTTTAAAGATTTTCAAAAGAACCAAACTGAAAAAAATACTGTTACCAAAATTCCATCTTAAGTCCCACTGCTAATAACAGTTCTCTATTAACTGCTTCATACCACTCATTAAATTTTTACAATTTCTTTCATATCCCACCTCAGTTATCTCTTCTCTAAGCTAAAGAGCCTGAACCTATTGAGCCTCTCCTCATATGGAAACTGTTCCTTCCCTTTGATGGTTAAAGGCAAGGAACAATTTCCATATGTTCCCATTTTTGTACATCTTTTCCAGTTCCCAAATCTCAGTATTAAAACTTGTTTTGTAAATTCATTTCTGCTCTGTAACAATACTCTCTCTTGAGTTCATTTTCAAAAGTCAAATCAATTTTTTTTAAAAGAGTATACGCAGTTTTAGAAAGCCCATCACTTTTTCTCAGTTGCTTTGTACTGACCCAGCTTTCTAATGCTAATTCATAGCCCCGTTAACGTCTTTTATTTTATAGACTTTGAGCAGGAAAGAGGCTCACCTACTCCATAAATCCAGAAAGAGAGAAGCATACCTATATGAACAAGAAAGCAGAGATAACCTAACAAAAATAGCTTTAGAATGCCTCGAGTCTCTAGTGACTTTACTGCCTTTTATACTGCAGCCCACAGCTCCATAGTAAACAGGTGGAAACACAAGTTTCAGGTTTATGTATTCTCTCTCTGGAATACAATTGCAGAAACACCTGTGCTGAATAATTTTTGCTTTCCAAATGTGAAAATTAGTTCTAAAATTGTCTTACTCCTTTCTTACGAGTCCCATGTTCGACTGGGATAAAACACACTAGGACATGGGTTCTGAGCCACCAAAAATTGGCATATAATAGTGTATCATGCCTTCAAAATGCAGCTGTGTTTCTTATATGAACATACTTGTTTGGGAATGTAGAGAGTTCTAAAGAAGGATCATAAGAAAAGGATCAACATTAATTATAAGTTCATAGAGCTGGAAGAAATCCCAAACGTCATCTAGTCCCATCCCCTCCCATTAAGTAGGCTCTACCTACTCTACTCTGCTTTACTGTACCTATCATAAAGCAATCCACACTGTGCCCATCATCATCCATAATTATTTCTATAGCCCCTATAGCAATTAAGAAAACAAACTTGCTTTTTAAGTGACAAACAGGAAATTATGTGTTGGGGACTCAAGTTTGCTCTGGGATAATACACTCACACATCATTCCCACCTGCAACCTTGCAAGCAAGTCCTTTATATTGGGTTGCACAAAACATGGGATCACTATGAACCCCAGGAAGTGGCAAGAATTTCACACAACACTCAGAGTGGATATTTTTCAACGTGATGGCTCCCACCACCACTATGGACTTACCCAGGCAGTGGTGGGAGGCATCACTCTGGCCTGGGAATCACCCCGACCTAGGCCCTGAAGAAACGTGATGAAGGCAGGGGGTGGGGAGATGCATGGATGTGTCCCCCCCACCCCCACGTAGTATGCAGTGGTGCACCCCCTGCCCCCCAGGCAGACAAGCAGCCATGGACGCCAATGGAGGACACCATAGTGCCCCCCCCCCGGCCCCTTTGGACCACTTTACTCCAGGTCTGGGAGCTGGATCCCAACCATGATGGGAGCTAGCTCAAGCTGTGACTCAGGGATTTTTCTGAGTCACAACCTGGGTTAGCCACCACCACAGCTGAGAGCCAGACCATGATAACATCTGGTGGGCACATTTCGGCGTGACAGTAGCAGCCAGGTTAATCTGTGCTAAAGCAGGTTAAACTGTGCCACCCTCACATCTGAAAACACCCAGGCCATTTTTAGACTAGCAGCCAGGGAAGTGTGTTCGACGCGCCACTAGGAAAAGTTGAGTGGGGTGCGATTACACACACTGGAAGTGGTCACCCACCATAGGAATTGGTGGTGCACGTGGCCTCCCGTGGCCTCTTTGAAGATGTGTTCTGGAAAAAACCCGATATCAAGGTTTCCAGAACATGTCTTTAAAGAAGCTGGAGGAGGGCGTGTGCACCACTGATTCCTATCATGGGCGGCCACTTCTGGTGTGTGTAAATGCACCCTGTGTGGCTTTTCCTAGCGGCTCATTGAAGAATGCACTTCACTGGCCACTCGTCTAAAAGGGGCCCCAATGTGAGTTTGTGACACCATCCCCTCTAAATAAGGGTTGTGTGAATGCATGCCAAATTTTCAGCTAATCCCAAATCTATGGCTTAAAGCTGTGTCTAAAAAGCATGAGAGCCATGGTGAGCTAGAAAATCACTATAGCACCAGGAATCTCTGACCATATCTTTCATGTACCATGGACCTGAAACTGGAATTCCTGTGATGTCCAGACAGCATACAGCCCAACAGCGCCATGGCAGTTCCCTAGCCTGGACCTAGTTGAGGAAGCTGTCACCACAGAAGTTGGAAAAACACCACGTTGGACCAGATTCCTGGATTGGCAAACTTACCATTACTTAAGATTGCCTAGAAGGAACAAGACCATTGCCTTTGCTGGAGTGTGATTTTGGCTGCTCTGCCTGCCTTCTGTCCTGCTCTGTAGCCTTATTTCTAGCTAGGGTGACCATACCTCCCTTGTAATACAGGACACTTATGAAAAAACCATGGTGCAAGGGCTGCTTTGCTTCCAGTGCAGCCCTGCACCATGTATTTTTCATAAATATCCTGTATTACAGGGGGGGTATGGCCACTCTATTTCTAGCCTGCTTTACATCTAACTCTGTTTGCAACATTTATCTATTTTGTGTGTGTGTGAGAGAGAGAGGTTTTGCCCAGTCATTTTTCTCTGTCCTTCCACCACAATCTTGATTGACTCCCTGACATTTGGACCTCTTGGTTTTTGATTAGATTTTTTGTCCCTGAATTGCCCCTTGGATTGGTCATTTTGGTTCCGTCTCATCTCTAGTTCTGACTCTCCAATCTGTATGATGACGCCTCACTCTGGTTCAGTCCTTGATTTGTCACCTAGGCCTCTTCCTGCAAAGAATGCCTGTGACAAGGTGTCCATGCTCCATTGGAGTGTAACCACAGGCACAGGCCCTAAACTCCACTCCCGGGCAAGCTCCGTGTCAGTTCCAGTCTCTTTATTTAGTATATTTACACTGATATAAATACAGTCTATACTTTTTCCCTAGGCTTTACTATCCATTCCAGTTTACAGGTCTCCAGATTCCTGTGTGAGTCATTCCCCAGAGAGCTTCCAGAACTACCAGTTCTCATTTAGGTCTGTTCTCTTTCAGAGCCAGACACTGACGCCCAAGCCTCTCTATTCTCAGGCTTTTACAGTCACTGGAGGGGTAGAGCCAAGGCCCATGCCACTGTTCCTTAAAGGAGCCCCATCAACCCATTACACATCCCCTCCCTCAGAGCCTTGCTGCCTTGGCAAGCTTGGCCAGTATATTGCTGTGCAGGCAAGTAACAGCACCCAATACCCATATAGGGGTTTAGCAACAACATAATGCAAACAAACATAACACCTATGCAGCAGGCACTCAGAGGCGTACAAACGAAGGCAAACGCTACAAATCATCCATTTTTATACCCCCTGTTGCAGTGAGACCTTCACTCGCCCTGTAGGAGTGACACTAACTCCTTACTGCAAGGAATATAGCACTTTCCCACTGATACACTCCATAAAACATGGTCCCTCCTATGTATTTCCACATAGGTAAGTACAGAGTGAGGCGCAGCAAATCACTGGAAGGGTGGGGCCAAGCAAGCAAGTTTAAAGTCTGGCCTCCGTTCTCCCCAATAGCCACCAACAAAACCTCTTCTTGAGGACCACCATTCCAACTTTCCTTATATCAAAAAAGACTACTGGGCATTCAGCACACATATACCTATTTCTCATGCCATCATGTTAAAGTGATACCTCTTAAATTCATCAGGGTAAAGAGTCCATGGTAAAATCTCATCCCATTATGGGTTGGAAGGAGTCTTATCTATTGCAGATAGCTAAAATTATATCTTTCATCTATTTTTTTCTGGAATATAATTTGGGGGGGATTTAAAATCAGAAATACAGAAACTGTACCCTGGGCTTGAAATTTCAAAAAGAGACAGCACACAACTCACACTGAGTCTCGGTTATCTATCCCTGAAGTTCCTTTCAGAGTTCCATGCCTAATCTTTTTGGACATTGTTTCACACAAGGTGCCTCTCTTTTGTGCTCTACACCATATTCTTCGCTCAGACATAGGCCCTTTTTACACAGACCACAGTGCAGGGGAGGTCTGTGTGCACCACAGTCCGTGTGCACTGTGTAGGTGGAGGGTGTAGATGGGCACACACCTACCCCCAACGCATCCCCACACACGGAGGCACCTCAATTTTTTCTGGTGCCTCCATGTGTGGGAATGCATGTGTGCAAGAGCGTGCATACCCACCCCCACAGGATTTACATGGGCGGCTCCCACACAAAAACCCAGATACCCATTTCTGGGTGTTTATGCGTGGGTGCCACCCATGTAAAAAGGGCTATACACATTTTTTAATCATGGCAGCTGATATTCCATGCCATCATATTGCATACCTTCTTAACCATAATTCAGTCTCTGATGATCTTCTGCACCTGTGTTGCCATGAATATGATCTTTATTATATTCAAGTACTATTCAGTCCTTGTGTCCTTGAAGTTTTTAAGCTACACTGAGACAAGTGGGTTGATATAATCGCAGAACCTTGCAAGATCCAGTCGGTGGGGTCAATCCCATGCCCTGTGTATGCCACACGCAACCCACACATGTACACATGCATGCAAACTGTGCGTGTGTCCATTGTGCCTCACAGAACCCATGATGGACCTACGTGGATCCTGCTTGGGATTTCAGCCATGGTTTTCTCCATGTCTCCATTTTGTTGCATAGTCTTAAGATGAATCATGAAATACTTTGTGGTGTTCGGATATCATTTAGCTACCTCCAGTATTTAATAGGTTTAATTACCTTATCACTCTAGGGTGGTATAGATTGTCATCTTTTCAGACCATTCAATGTGAGCTGGATGTCACAACCATAATTAGAAGCTTCCTTGAACCTTTGAGATAGTACTGATAGACCCTTTTTATGCAGACACTCTAACACCGATAAAATGGGTGTTACATTTTATTATACATGGTACAGGGCAACACTGCAGCCCTGCAACATGAGCCCTTTTCACACGAGATGCCTCCATCCAGTTTCGCTGGGTGGAGGTGTCTGTGTAAACACCACTTGCAGTGGGTGGTTGCATTTCTCTGGGTGGAGGCATCTATGTAAACACCTCCATTAGACCTGTCTCTTATACACATCTAGATGTGTATAAGAGACAGGTGTAGGTGCATGCATGATCCCATGCAACACCCATCTCCACCCATCACCCATGGAGCAACGGACTCCACTGCCAATTGCTCCGTGGGTGGGTGGTGGGTGGAGATGGGTGTTGTGCGGGAGCATGCACGCACCTATAGACCTGTCTCTTATACACATCTAGATGTGTATAAGAGACAGGTGTAAAAAGGGCCATAGACTGCAGTGAAAAAAAATATGTTCATGTGGAAACTCTCCCCAAATAAAGTGAATTTGGAAAACGTGGCACTGTAGCCCATTGAAGTGTCTCACAGGAAATGACCTAATTGTTAGGGGATGTGGTTGAATGTGGGATTGTTTGGGGATGTGATTGTTAGTGTTCCCTCCTTCACAGGGAATAGAGGAAACAATCTTCCTTCTTGTGTGTGGAAACATGCACACTCCTTGGAGCTGGAATAATCTACATGAAAACAGGATGCATAGGCTTATATTGCTGGCCAGATTAAGGCTTGACCACACTGGACATACTGACTTTGGAGGCACAAAGTAGATGTCTGTAATGGGTTGGACAGGTCCCTTTAAGGCCTTGGCCCTGCCCCTAGAGGGTTTATAAAAGTCTAGTAATGCAAAGGTTTGTGTAGTCAGTTCCTGGCTCTGAGAGAGAACAGATGTAAGGGAGAACTGGCTGGGAGACGTAAGGGAGAACTGTTGGGTGCCAGAGCCAGAGAAATAAAAGAACTTGGATTCAGGTAGAACTGACACCGTTGATTAAAGGGGAGCAGCCGGTTGAGCTGTTCTGACAGAGAGCTTTGGTGGGACATGTGAAGTGGTCATGCCTGTACAGAAGAAAGAAAGAACCAAAGGGGTAGCACTGGAGAGCTCTGTGGTGACCTTGTCATCAACTTCACCCACATGGAAAGGGGCAAGCTTTCCCAATGGTTGCACTTGGTGCAATGAGGATTGGGTGGGTTTGATATAGGTGAGCAGCATGCTCCCGCTGGTTGTTCTGTCTGTGGCAGGAGGATGGAGTTGGTAGTCCATTAGACATGGCATCTAAACCCTGTGCTGAATGCCGTAAAGAAGTTGTCAAGGGGCAAGAATAAATTGGCTGTAAGCCTCAGAGACTAGACATGTACCAAGAACTGCATCAGTTGTACTTGTGTTATATTTGACAGTGGTTTATATGTATTTTCAGGCAGCGATAGCTGCCTGAATATTTAAATGTACAGCCACTCTTCATTATAAACAGGCGACTTCTGGAGCCCCAATTTTGCAAATACCGCTTGACCTACATTTCTGAAAATTTCATCATGGCTGTAAATTGTGAGGACCATCATATCCACAAAGTTTGAAAAATATCCATCAGGAAAATAAAAAGTTATTGCAGCTTAAACGTTAATTGCTTGTGGTCAAAATTCATACTGGCCTCGTGCATTTGAATCATCAATATCTCCTCCCCGTGGAGGAGTTGAGCCCCCAAACTTCACAGGCTTTGAGAATGGGATCAACAAAAAGTGCTTCTAAAATATTATATTGATTGATACAGCCAAACCCGAGTTATTCTTTATAAAACCTCAGTTCTGCTGGTTCACGCATGCGCACTTGAG